>VXBU01013524.1:73201-94649 GCA_013400315.1 Bombycilla garrulus
AAAAAAAAAAAAAAGAGAGAGAATCAGGAAAAGAAGCCATGGAAGGACAAATGAAGAATAGCAGTTTCTGTTCTTTGGCAGACATTTCTAACGGGCAGCTACTGCAACTGGGGATATTCCTGATGCTAATGGATAGCAGGCTAATCCTCAGGTCCTGTATTTCAGCTGACCTGGAACACAGCAAGACATGTTATGGGAAATACATGATTCTGAAATGTACTATTTCTCTGCTTCCACAGACAAACAGGACAAAACAGCACCAAGAAAAGCTTCTCTGTAGCCTAGATAAGTTAGATTTGTTCACATTTCAGAGCTCAGGTAGAGTGTAGAGATAAATCAAGAACCTCTAAAAGTAATGAATGAGTAAAAATGAGGACAAAGTCTTATAAACTCAAATAGGTGATTGACATGATCAAATAGAGTATCTGCAGCAGCAGGCATACTTCTGTGCTCTAGCAAAACCAGTGCCAAGTCCAAGAATGCTCAAATACAGCAGAGTAGACCCACTCTGTTGATTTATTGACAGTGTGATGACTTGTTTCAAGAAGCAAAAAATCACACTCTCAAGAGGCTGAAGAGCCCAGGTGGCAGTTGGTTGTCATAAAATACCAAACAGCAGATGGGCAGAACTGTTCTTGCAAAAACCATCCTGCAATATTTCAATCAGTAAGTCAAGCCCTATTCTTCCTTTTAAAGAACTTCTACACCAAACATGCGGTCCCATTCCAAAGATAGTTTCTGAAAGAAGATAAGAAACACACATGCATAATAAAAGCAAACAAAAAGAAGTTCAGGGGAAAGAAACCTATAAAATTACCCATCTAACTGAGTTTGAGAAGTGAATGAACTCCTCTTATTTCCAATGGCAAATAACAGGTAAAATATTTTCTGCATGTATTAAATACAGAAATAAACAAGATCTGTGTTATGTGAAAGTCTTCTTTAAAAAAAGAAAAAAAGAAATACCAAGGTGATTTTTCAAAACCACATGACAGTTAAGTTATTACAGGAAAATATTTTCTGGTGGCTGATTCCCACAAGGGCACATGCACACACATCAGTGTAAAAGAACCAACTCATTGCAACTACTTTTAGTGTTTGAAAATAAAACTGTATACATAAGTATCCAAACCCCTCATATCACATTTGCAGGAAGACTCAAAAGTCACAGGAGCTCTCCATATGAGGTCAGCTTGAATGATTCCCCTAACTCCTTTCCAAATAATGTAAGAGGAATCCAAAACTTTAAACAGCAATTACATTTAAATTGATGCTTCCCATTTCCAATAGTGCAGAAGCACTCGTGGGCTATTTCAAAGCTCTGATGCCAATCTGGCCCAGCAAAGCAAGTTCAGTACTTTATTCCATACCTATAATCCCAGGAGAAATTAAATAGTGACACTAATATACACACAGGGAAGCAACAGGAGTAAATGTTGGAAGCAAACTTTGATAGGACAACCCATGATCAGGGATTGGGAAGTTCCTTTTAAAAAGTGATTATTTGAGCTTGAAAGGAAAACATCAGACTTTCAAAGGGAACTTCAGTGATATCTATTTGAGATTTAGCTCTATATGCCTTTGAAAATTTCTACTTTAAAGGACAAGACAATTTCCACATTCCTGTCAGGGTGCTGAGGGGAGACAGCCGGGGAAGTCCTCAGTGCATCCCGCTGTATCACTTCCTGATCACATGAGAAACTGAACTTGGCACAGATGCTTGCCTGGCAAATCACCAAGAAATTATAAACACTGAATTGACTCACTTGGCAAGCCAGACATTCTTCCTCATGTGCCCCAAACTGCAACATAAATAGGCTGCTAACAGATAGATCAGTAATTCAGAGGAGTAAAATGCATTGTTATGAGTTCCTTGATATACACAACTATGCCTGCACTCTGGGATTCCCTCAGTAAGTACTTTGGTTTGAAACTGTATCTTACAATATTAAGTCCTTCATCACACATGAATATTACCACATAAATTAATTATATAATGGGATATTTTGCCAAATAGCTTTGTATGGACATAGTATAGAACAGCAGAGGAAAAATCTTGCAGTCAGGGAGCTCTGGTTGCCGGACCTTAGGAGCAGCTGACACGAAGACTTTATGTGAAGAGCACATGCCTCAACCCAGGCAGCAGCAATGTGAGCTCCATGGGGACCAACTCATCCATAAAGTTCTCCCGGTGGCTCACAACAGTCCCCGTGGGTGCTTGCAGGAGCAATGGGTCCCAAAGGCCAGATCACGTACTGCCTTGCCTGTGTCCTCTTACACCAAGCAGATGGCAGATGCAGCTGAGGCACGGAACAGCAGGGAAGCACCACTTTGCCCTCCACCCTACCAGGAGCTGCTGCTGGAGGGACACAGCTCACCAGGGCCCAGCCTGTCTCCACCAACAAAATCCTCCCTATTTCCACAGGTCACGCACTTGCAGTGCAGAACCTCGGCAGTCACACCTGCCCCACTACTATGGGGATCTGCAGGCAGCTTCTCCTCACACCAGCAGCTGTGGGAAAGCCGTGCACATTCCCACAGAGGGCAGGGGACTGACAAACAATTCATCTGGCAAAGGTACCCCAGACTGGTTTCCTGTCTGCAGCACTGGATGAATGCACTACACAGTGTTACCGAAAGCTGTGGGTTAGGGACAAAAGATTATTCCTGTCAGACTCATTAGTGTTCAACCCACTTACAGAAATATCTGGTTGTAAAACCCTCTTACCGTTTCCCGAGTTAATAAAAACTGGTCAAAGCACAGTGTCATTCAATTGCTCTTTTTGCAATCTTACACCTTGTAGAGAAACTTAGATTTCCTTGCCTAAATCTTCTCACCAGATACACAAATACTCAGAAATAGAAAAAAAACATAAATTTTCACTGTATAACTTTGCTTTGAAGGTTTTCCCAAATCTTTGCTCTTCCAATAATTTCAAACCACTACAGGAGTTAAAAAAAATCAATAAAATATTTCAAACTGGCTTAATATATGACTTCTCCATTACACTGCTTTAGTGACTAAACCAGTCACTAACACTAAATTGCACCATTTATCCCTGTGTGAGAAGACTTAGTTTTTGCAGCCTAAATAAATTCTGTATCGGTTTCCCATTCATGCTGAGCTTTGTCAGGCTACAATGATTAGAGCAAATGTACTGTACAGGAACAATACACCCCCAAACAGGAAAAGTGTGTCAATGTCACTTAGCAGTGTCCTCATTCAGACTGCTAAAATATTTAGGGAAATCATTCACAATAAAACCACAAATTACACTTACTACATAAAGGCTTGCTGGGACATCACTTTGCTGTAATTAAATAGGGTGCATTTGTTTGGTATGTTGGCATGCGTAGAACATATCTGATAAAAGAAACATGCTTTTGGCAAAGTCAGCTTTCAGCATTCATAGTTGTATTTCCCTCTGGAGCATAAACTATTCATGCAGGAAGCTTGACAAACTAGCATAAGAAATGACAACACATTAAACGCAACTCAAAACTACATTAGGAACACCGTAAGACTCAGGTTAATCCTCCTAAAATAACACTTACCCAGAGAGTGAGAAGCAGAAGGTGAGTCTCAGCTAAGGACACTGACCAGTCAAATTGACAATCAGAAAAAGCAGGGAAGGAGATGTCTCTACCCAACTCTGCCAATCTCTACAGAGCAGTTCTCACTATTTCTGCTACTGGCCCTCATTCTTTTTTTTCTTCCTGCAGCCGGACCTCAGTGCCACCTCCCCTGCCAACGTGGGCTTTGTCACCAGCCAGCAGGGACTCCTGAATGCCAAGAGAGGCAGCAGGAGGCTCTGAACCAAGGCCACTCCTCTGTGGGCACCAAAACTGCTCATTCCCCAGATGCCTAAACACACTGAATGGAACTCCAGTCTCAAAGTCCCTACACAAGGAATAGGAAGAAGAAAAACACACAATATGCTGTGCTGGGCAAATCAATGAAAACAGTTTGTAGATGTTCAAGGATAAGGACTTTTACCCCTACCCACACAATGTGAAGGCACAAGGCCAGTCTGTCAACTTTGTTCCCAGTGTGCAAACAGCTACATAACCATGACAACACTGTTTTGAGGGTGACAATGAATTAAGCACATTGTTGGCACTTAAAAAGACTGGGTAGCTTGGACTCAACTATAGATCCTGGTATCCAACATTGTTCAAAACGGGCAATAAATCAACAGTGTTGGCTTCCTTTGTCAAACTGGGAATATGCAATAACAACGCAACCAGACAAAAATACTTGGCTATCCTAAGCTATCCTGTGCTACAGACGAAGTTTGACACTGCCTGCACACTTTGCAAGTGACATTTAATATGTAGGATGAACAATGCAGCAGTAACTCATGACTTCTTCAATTCCTGAAAGGAATGCAAATCCTGAAAATCCCAACGACATTCCTCTGTAAAGAGTAACTTGTTCTGTAATGTTACAAAAATGTAACTGTTTCAAAATTCAGGATAAACTTGCTATTAAAAAAGACTGTGCACTTAGCTGCTTGGAATTAGAATAATCTGAAATACCATACCATCTGTACCATCTGACTTAAAAGCAGTTTAGTCATACGGTGAAAAATGCAGAAAGAATCCTGAGTAGCAATGAATACAGCAGAATGTATATTTTTAAATACTTCCATCTACTGGATTTTGGAACAGAGCTGACTTGAGGTTTTGGGTTGGTTTTATGCCTTCCTCTCTCTGCATGTATTTCTGTAATTCTCCCCTTTCATGCTGAAGGTTAGTTTTAGATGAAGACATTTCTATTCTGAAGAAACATGAACTGAAAATACTTCAAGTCTGCAAACAGTTTCTCTGTAATCACTTCTCAGAATACAGCAATGCAATTTGAAAAACAAATATTGTAACACAATACAACAAAAAAATCACTTTTTTATTACTATGCAAGTACTTTTAAAACTAGCAATATTTCAGTTCTAAAGTTCCTGAAAGGAAACAGTAGTTTTCTTTCCAGGATATATAACAGGTATGAATACCCATGCAACCCCACAATTACCACAAGGGTTCAGATGTTCGAGCTGCTATAGCCTTTCTAACACCCCTTCCCAGTCATTCTTCCCTTTTGACTTCAGCCACCTGTATTCAAATGGCCTTGAAATGGGTCTGACTCAGAGAACTGGAGTAAAATCTAGTGCTTTATTTTGCCAGGTTATTTGAAGGTGAATAAGCCCTCTGATCTAAAATATCAGACAGTTATGTAAATACTTGCTCTGGCAAAAGGAAAGGGAGAGAAAGAAAATATTAAAATCTCAAAGGCAGAACCATCTATTTAGGCAGCAGTCCAAACCATGGAGCAAATTTCCACAGTCACTTCAAGCTGCCCTAAGGGGCACAGCTGACCGTCACGTCTGAATTCAGCACAGGCTTGAGCTTCTGCTTACATCTTCCTCTCTGTTCAAAATCATTCATCTTTCACCCTTTAGCCACCCTTCTGTCACAGTGAACACCTTCCTGTTTTTCCCAAACAGCTGATATCATCATTTTTAATATTCAAGTGTCAGGGTAATATTAAAAGAGCAAATTAACACTCAAAAAGGGGCTTAACACTAAATTGAAAATTATGTTTTCAGCTCCACTTTGCATTTTACAGGATCATTTGCCATTTTATATTTCTACTCACCATGCTTCACCAAGTAAGTAATACCAATAAGTGTCACACACATGAGATTTAAAGCCTAAGGAATAATTAAATTTTGATGCTGCAATTTCTCACCAGTCATTACTACTTTTCACCAGCCTAACCCTTTTCTTTTTAGACAATTCATTTTACCTCTACAGCTTTGTAGAGGATCAATAGCCCTACAGCTTCGGTTTCAAAATCAGAACATCCATTAAGGCACAGCCTCAAAATGTCGCTGAATACATTCCCACTGCCTTTCTTTACCGCAGTTCCTTTTGCTGTAATGTGTAGTGGAGCCAGTTGGCCTTTAAAGTGAAATAAGATAAAAACCCATAAATGAGAAATACTCCTGGAAAGCATCATTCCTCAGTCTAGCCACTTGCAAATCCCAGGGTATGTGCCAGAGATGATCCCTGAGCAGACTGACGGAAGGCCTGCAGATGGTAGAAACTGATAATCAGACAGATGAGAGCTTCTCTGGCCTGAGAGGATCATTCACAAGAACTTTACTGCAACTGCAGAAATTGTAATATCACATTGGAGTGAAAATTTGGCCACTCAGCTCAAGTGAAGCTTGAGTCTTTGTGTCATTGTTTTCCAAGCTCGGTGAGTCTTTGTAAATCCTAAGGGAGTCTCAGTCTGCACCTGGTTTTCTAGGGGCAGTACCAGGGTGAGGATGGGGATGAGGAGGAACATTCACCAGCAGCAGCTCTGTGGGTGTCATCCCAACTTCCCAAGGCTACTGATTTACCAGGCTCCACAAGAGATGGCTCCACTCTCACAGAGCCTGTCTGTACATTCTGCAGTGGATGATTCTAGGGCCTTGCCTCAGTATCATTTATAAAAAGACATTCACTAACAGCTTAAAATCTGCAATGCTTCTGGAATGACCAGGATACTTTTGTCATCTTCCTTTGCATCCAAGTCTTACTTTGTTTAGTTCCCATTTGGATTGAAGCAGCAGCTATAGACAATACCTGTGAGATGCGCTCAGCTGAAGCGTCCCATCAGAGGGAGTTCCTGATGTGACCTGGATGACTTTAATACTCCCAGCAGTGCTGGGAAGTGCAGTGACACAAAGATACGGTGCCTCTGGCCAAACACAGCAGACAAGAGCTGAAGATATTCTTTCCCCTGTGAACCAAACAGACTGATGTAGAAGAGATGCCCCAAGAGTCTGTCTTGGTCAAACCACGAGTGGACACAAACATACACGGGGGTCAGGCCCATTCCCCCACTCAGGCCTGCACAGTGAGAGGGGCAGGGCAAGGCTGGAGTGAACCCAGCCACTGTTCTCGCACAAACACGCAGGAGGTGAACGCATGAGAACAAGTTTGATGCTGAATAAAAGCATATTCTTTTGTTTAATAGGAAAACAGACTTACACAATCACAATCTGCATCCCTCCTAATCCTTTCCTCTCAGCTACTTCAGTCAATAGCCACCCTCAGCCAAATCTGACAGAGCAGCAGCAGGCTCCAGAATAACTTCTTGACAGGACAGGACAGACATCCCGGAAGTGAGCGCATGGAGCACCGGGCTGGGCAGCATCTTGCCAAGAAACCCTGATGAGAACGAGCTCACATAAAAGCTGTGACTGCAGGCAAAGTGTCCTGAAGATTTCATGTCAAGTCGACCACAAGACACAAAACCAGGAAGCAGTGCTTCATAAGTCCCACAGTTCCTTCTTTTAAACAGCAGAAATTAAATAAACACACTTCACATATGTTAAGGAAACATGATGACAAAATCAGAGTGCACAGATTATTCTGTATTCCCCAGGTGAGGCAACGAATCAAGCTTCTTTGGAGTGCTAACAAAAAGACAAAACAACAAGACAATTTCCTGTTAAACAAATGTTTTTGCAAAACCCCACATTTTTTAAGCAACAGCAACAAATTTCATCTGTTTCAAACACCAGCCACTACTAAAGCCCATCTGTCAGTAGAGAACAATTGCACAGACAAGTGGAGATGATGGACAAAGCAGTATCATAGAAACAAACTGCCTAAGCTCTAAATAACAAAATTGATTTTCCTCATGCTTATAAAAGCTTTCCCATTTTACCAAATAGTATTTCTGTGCCTGATTTTTATTAATTTAGAAAAATCGAACACTTTGTAACACTGGAGAGGCTGGGAAAAGGGGTTTAAGGAGTTAAAGATTCACAGACAATTACGTCCCCATGTCAAAAATCTGACTCCTGAAGACGCAAAGGACACTTTGGTGAGAACCCAGAATGGGTCCCACAGTGGTGAATCATAGAATGATTTGGTTTCGAAGAGACTTTAAAGATCATCAGGACTCAGGTTGATAGCACAAAGCTGAGTAAAGGGGCGTTTAGGCTGGATATGAGGAAAACATTTTTTTACCCAGAGGTGGTTGGGCACTGGAACAGGGTCCCCAGGGAAGGTCACAGCACCAAGCCTGTTTGAGAAGAGTTTACTCAATGCTCTCAGACACACTGTGTGACTCTTGCAGTCTTATGTACAGGGCCAGGAGTTGGGCTTAATGACCCTGCTGGGTCCCTTCCAACTGAGGACATTCTGTGATTTTAAGATTTAGCTCCAATCTCTCTGCCATGGCCAGGGACACCTGTCCTTAGACCAGGTTGTTCAAAGCCCCATCCAACCTGGCCTTGAACACTTCCAGGGGTGGGGCATCCATAAAATCTATGGGCATCCTACTCTAGCCAACTCCTTATCCACAGAGTGATTTTTTCATCAAATCCCTGTCTCTTCAGTTTGGAAGCAAAGATGGGTCAGTGTTAGATGCTTTGCATAAAACCAGGTAGATTATATCAGCTGCTTTTCCCTGACCCACCAATGCCATAATCTCACAATAGAAGGACACTAAATTTGCCAGGTATAGTTTGCCCCCAGTGAAGTGTTCCAATTAATGTGGAATGTGATTTTCTTTCTGGCTTTTTAATTGTCCTAGAGCCAGATTAAGCAGAAAGGCTGCTTTTTCAAATAAATACTGCTCTGTGGAGAAAAACTATACCAGACTTGGCAATGTTAAAATCAGAGAGGGCCTCCAAATAGGGAAAGCCATGGTGAAAGAAGCAGCTAATTGGAGTAGCATTTATGACTCTCTATTACTAACCTAACAAAGTACATCCTCAAAGAAATTCACACTGCAAGTGCCAACAATTCCAGGTATTTTTGACCACAGGAAAGTACTTTAAAAACCCACACTAGACTTCCTAATTGAGGTATGGATAAAAATAAATCAGCTTTGTGCCTGCCTACGGGACAACTCTCAACACAAACTGTGATCTATAAGCTCAAACACAAGGCCCGTATTTCTCAAAATAACTTTACACTCTAGTTTCCTTTACTAAGCAGTCTTCTGCATGGAATTTTCTTTTAAGCAGCATTTTGTTTGTAACAATTAATTACTAACTATATTTCCTTCTTTAATACGTTGGATGAAAAGAGAGGAAAAAAAAGATTGGAAGATATTTGGGAGAAAACTGTACCAGGATGCAAGTTTCTGATGGGAATAAAAATATACTAGCACTTAATCTTTAGGCATACTACTGCTGAAATAAAATAACTAACACTGTGTTCTGGAAGACTTGCAAAAGCTATATTAAAAATAAAAAAATAGCATGTTCCAATTAATCTTTGTACAACCCTTCCCCCCCCAACTTGATATGATTGCAGACAATCTTCCAGACATGATCTAAATCTGCCAGACTGATTCTCCAGTAACTCAGTAGCTGTTCTGCCCTGGAGAAAAATGTGTTCAGTCTAAATTTGGATCAGCAGAATTTTAGACAAAGAGAAAGCACATCAGTAATTACAAGTTAAGCTTCAGCAACAGGTGGAACATACTGAAAACAAAGTGCTCAGAGTTTTTAATTCTGGAAAAACGAAACCGAGATTGTATTGGGATGTACAGATCACCTTGATTTCCAGCATGATAAAGAATAAAAGTGACATTTAGAAATATCTTTAAAAGCAAACTACTACCTCCAAGAAAATATGTAATCTTTCCACTGAGTTATAAAAACTATAACACTCAGTATAGCCTGCATTCCTGAACAAATTCTTTTTTCAACTTCAGAGCTAACCGTGTTTTTGTTTAGTACATCCTCAAGAGCAGCACAAGCAGCACAAAATGCAGTAGATTTATACAAAGATCTTTCCAGAACCATTTGAACTAACCAAGGCGTTCACTTGAGTCTAAATGCAAACTTGCATTTCCCAAACAAACTATCATTTACGACTGCAAGACTTGTAAGACATGTACAGACCACACCACTGTTGAATGTAAAACCATGTGGGATACTGCACAAACACTACAGATAGTTTCAGAGGAGGAAAGCAAGCCTTTTGGCCAACAGGTTAAGGAAAAAAAATATCGAAGGATGCTGGAAATCTGAGGGGGTTTAAATTCCAGTCATTCTTTGAACAGATAAACTGTTCCCTAAAAGTACTGCGTGGACAAAGAAATTGCTACAAGAATCACGATCAAGAGCAGTTGTGCATTTTCATATTTAGCATGAACTCTGTTTAGCAATTCACAGTCAAGAGATCAAAAATCGAGGCAAGTTTGAAGAAAGCAATTCACACAGTATGGAAGTTTAATGGAGCGTTAAAACCCAGAACTATATTAACACTTCTGAAGAATCTCTCTCATGAACACAGCAAAGGAAGGAACGGAAAACAAAAGCATTTTCAATTGCCCTTCATCTCATCTTCATCTCATCTATGGCAAACAGCTTTTTGTTACACTCCCAGTCTTTCTAGTTTTCCTTTCCTTTCCTTTTCATCCTTTCCCCTTCTTTTCCTGGACATCCCATTGTCAGTTTCCTTAATACTGGGAAGCCACATTTCGCTTAAAATTTTACGCATTTTTTAGCATCCTTTTAAGATGTTTACCTCCCCACCTGGCACTGCCAGAAAGAGAAGCATACAGAAGCACATTCAACCCTCACCTTTCATTAGGAAGCTGACTCATGAGCAATTATCAGAATACATTATCATCTTATTAACACAGCATAATCAAGGGGAGCAGAAAAAGTATATGTAGTGTCCAGTTCCTCTCTGAAATTCTCCTAAGGAAGAAAAGAAAAAACCCACCTGAAAATACAGATCTAAATTTCTGAAATTACTGCATGGATTTAATGACCATCTGTATACAACACTGACTTCTGATATTGCAGAAATAACTTATATTTACACAAAAAAACTGCAAGCCAGGACAAGAATGAATGGCTTACAATTTGGAAAACAATCTGTTGAGCCAGTAGCTGTAAACACAAGAGCTGAGCCTCGCAGAGCTGCCACAATACTCAGCAGTCAATACTGTTTATGCTGCAGCAGTTACTGATGGGGGGGTTCCCCAGTACCACAAGGATCTGTAGGATAGAAGAAAATTGGTTCCAGCTGAGGCCACTTTCCTGTGCTCTGAAAAATACAGGATACTGTAACATAACCACCGTCCTTGCTGGAAAGGGAGGGGATGTCTTCAAGGAAAGCAGACAGATGGACTCTGTGCTACCATCTGACTCCCACTTAACCTCCCTCTCCCTATTCCCTAATGACACATGCTGTAAAGATAAAACACCAGGTAGAAAAGAGAATGCACCAGGTTGCCTGGGAGAGACACTGGTGGTACAATTAGGAAATGGAATTCCCTTGCTTGGGAACCACAGGGCACAGAGAAGAGTGTGCTCCTCTCTCCTGATGGAGGGTTCAGAGTGATCTAAGCAGGAGGGAACTTCCAACACCAATAAAAAATAAGGCAGTCAGGCTCCATTCAACTTCACTGCGCAGAAATCACTGTGATTTATGACTTCTGCCAAGAGCCAACTGCAGAGAGGGGAAACGCCACCCCTGTGTGTGCCCCTCACACTGAGTACACACCATCTCACCTCTGTGCGAGACACAGAGCGAGCACGGCTGCCTGCTTTACACAGACACAATATTAAAGGAATTAATTCCTAAGGCAATGGGAAAATACTACATGGGAGAACGTCCAAGTCACAAATTCTGCTTACTTAAGCTAAGCTGCTTAATCAAGTTAATTGAAGAAATTAAAAAAGCATCTGGAGAAAAACACGTTCACCAGCCAGTCTCTAGTCATTTGTATTTCTTCTTCTGGGAGCCAGTTCCCCTGCTGGCACAGCACAATCTATCATCAGCCATTACACTGATTACTATCCATTAGTTTTGCTAAGTACTAATGAATTTCAACCTACTTTTGTAATTTATTTACAAGCTATTCACATACTGGATATGAAGTATATATACACAATGCTTTGGGTTGACAAGAGGAATGTGGCTGAATACTAAAGAGTTGCATGTTAAAAGTTACCAATAGAAGTAATAATTCTCCTCACAAGGAATTACTTGTGGAAATTTTTTTGGCAAGACTAGCAGGACAGAAGCTTACAGTCTTTAAAGATACAACTGGTTAATAATATATAGGGGGAAAAAGGTAAGAATCCACAAGAATGACAAGTTTTAAGTATCAGTCCCATAAATATAAAATTCAATTAAAATGTCATTTTAGAAAACACTGAGGACAGAGCTGGCACTCTTATAAAATGGTTTTCCTTCCCTGCTATTAAGGCAGGGTGATTAAAATGAAAGATAATCCTCTTTATTTCAAAAGCTAATTATTACACGTAATGAAATTTCTTCTTGTACCATGAGACTGAACTGAATTCAACCAAAACCATCAACCCACACATCTTTGCTGTAATAAAGTAACTGCTTGAATTTTTCCTCACAATCCTATTTCTACAATAGAATATTAGGCTCAGCTTTGATTTCAGCACACCACATTCCTTACCACTACGGAAACCAAATGCAGAACAGCTGTGGAAGCAAACCCCACTGTAAGCAAATATTCAGGGCAAAAAAAAATTACAAGTAAAAAAATCCCTTGTGAAAACCTGTTCACCGGGAATTATGACGAAAGTTAAACTGCCAGTTTAGCCTTGGCTTAAGGATTACCCAGAGGAAGCATCCCACACACATTTTTCCCAGGAGGTGGAAAGAGATGCCTGCATCTGTTAAGTGCCCAGATTTTCTATCCTGCCAGCCAGCAGTGCTCTGGAGGAACTGAGCTGTTTGCTGTGCTACTGCTTCCTGCACTGCTAATTCAGACGTCTAAATTTAGATGCTCGGTTTAGCCAACGGTTTTTCCACTTCTTCCAATAGTTAAAAGAAAAAGAAAAACAGTTCTGCATCAATTCACTATCTTCATCCATACACAGAAGAAAACATGATGTCAGAACTACACACACAGGAATTACATCCCCAGCCTCTACAGGGTGAGAGAAACAGTTTCTGCTCCTCTGAATGACTGCACACCAGCAGGCACTACTGAGTCACATTTCTGACTTCTGCATTCCCAAAGATTTCCTGCTGCCATGTCCTCTATTAGCAGGATGTGGATGGAGTAGAGCAGTAAAATCAAGCTCATCAGTCACTTTCATGTCCCCAGAGTGTTGAGACATTTCACTTTGCATTTCCCTTTGGTGTCTTTTTCCAGCAGTCAAACTGTCATGAACTAAAACATATGGATTTTTTCTTCCCTTGCACTATTATTCACCATTGCTAGACAGAGGTGTATTCAAGTGAAAACAAATAATTGATTCTTGTTACTGGGTCTAAGAGCAGGAAATGCAAGCCAATTATCAGTGCTGAAGGTGACTCACTGAAAAAACCCCAATTATTAGAAACTGAAAGCCCACTGTATCCCCAGACATGAACTCAAGGCAGCAGCTTCATGTACTTCCTCCCATCCCACTGCAGCTTAGTGAGGTGAGGGAAGTTCTGTTACCACGTCACTGCTGACTCCTCACAGAGTTTGAGCACCACAGGAGGAGGACCTTGCAGCAGTTCCTGATGGTTCCCTTCGTGCACCCTGCCTGTGAGGTCTATTTTCACTCCCCATTTAATTTTTTAAATCTTGACAAATACTTAGCCTTAGTCCCTTTGACAAATTAATCACCTTTTACTCCATCACCTTCAAAAACTGCTGTTGAATGTTCCTCTCTTTCCCTGTCCACATTTCAGTACATTGCTACCAAGAGATCTCACAGGCGAGCCTCTCCTCCTCTTCTCCACCCACACACACACTTTGTTTTAAATAACATTAATATGAATGCTAAAAAATTTAAAAACAACGAGGACATATTCCAGGTCTCATGCTCATGCTTGTTTAATACATCTTGTTCTATTTAAACTCAAAAGGATAAGACACTGTACATGTTGTAACAAATCCTTCCTGAGCACATTCTCACATCTTTGGTAGATGATCATTACACTTACAACACTGCATCTTAGTCTAAACAAGCCAGCAGTGAACTATGTGCAAGGTTTTCTAGACTACTAGAAACAGTTACATCAGCACTGACGGAAGTACAAAGGAACTTCTTGATGTGATCGTATTTTAAATAATCTCCAGCTTCAATGTATAATTTGCCTTTGAGTACAAAAGATGACAGAAAATCCACCCTTTTTATCTTGCAACATCAAAACCAAAGGACTTTATAAATATTTAGTGAATGACCAGTACACTTAGAAGTGAGATTATCACAGCACGTGTTACCCAGATGCTAACAGCATCAGAGGCTGATGGTGCTGAAGTGCAGGGATAGTTAGATGCTGGAACAAACCAGCTGTAACACTAACATGCAGCAAAACAGTAAAATGAGGTTGGGATGGCAATGTTCCCATCTTTTATAGACTCTGATATGCCACTGTCTTTAGTTCAAACAACTTATGCCATCTCTGACAGGGCTGACAATAGTTTTCAACAAGGCAAACAATATTTTGATTTCTTTATGCTGCGTCATAATTTTTGAAAGCAAGATGACAATGCACCTGAACCTCCTTGTAGGTTCAGACTCCCAGAATGGATTCCACAGACAGGGACTTTGCTCAAGCATGGGATGAAAATATCAAAGGTCAGAATTTATTATTCTCAGGTTTAGCACATGCCCAGAGGTGCACTACTGCAGCTGCTTTCCGAGGCAAAGAACAATGTAATGCCCCTGCCCAAGTGAACTAGCTGGAGCCTCAAAATACCCTAAGTCTCTGAAAGAGTTCAGGATGTACTCCAGTCACACTCTCAGATCCTCAATTTAAATCTAAGCAGACTAGTGATAAGCCATGAGGAACAGATACTCAATTCCCCATGCACTGATGTTACACAAATTGGAACTATCTACAAGTACACCTTTTTACATGTTAAATCAGGATTAACTTTCAAGATAATCAAACAAATGAAGTAGTAAATTTTAATTTTAATGGGCTTTTTTTGAAATTCAAGAAAGTGTCTCAGCCAGAAAATACCACAAACACCACCATAAGGACCAGGTTTCAATTTTAACTCCTAAATCCCTAGGTCAGCTGGATTTTGGGATTATTTATAACTTGAGCCAACAATTCACGTAAATTGAGTAAAACACAGGACACACTACAAAATTACATGCAATGACATCATTGAGCAAGGAATACAAGTACAAACAAATTAACATGCAAACTTCATTTTAAAGCACCCATTCACTTCATAGCACTGCAATGATTCTGCTATCAAAAGCAAATCACAGCAGAGCTTATTCTGGAGAACAAAGTTTCAAAAGTATCAGTACTGACCCCCAGATTACTGAGTGTGTCCAAACTACCTTAAGGTCATTTCTCAAAAATTTCACTAGTAACACAAAAAGTATTTAAAGCTCAAGATTCCCTTTACCACTTAAACCAGCCTATTTCTTTGGCTATACATCTAGATTTGACTGTTATGGCATTTTCTCACGTGTGAGGTAATACAATCCTTGTTGACAACACTGTGAATTTATTGCTTAATTTTGTGTGGCTTCCACCATGAAATAGTTTAATTAGGAAATAAGCTCAACGTTTTTGAGAATTAGTTCAGTGTTCAAAGACAACTTTCTTCCAAGCCATTTTCATCCTTCCAGAGCAAAACTATTGTTTAGAATATTCTTACAGAAAAATAAAGAACCTCCACACAGCCCATGACTATGCCTACAACCACTGAGTAGGGATTTCTGTGGACAGCACACTCTCAGTATGAAAAGTAGCACTGATGTAAATACTTTGTGCAACGAGGCTCCTTTTTAAAATTTTGGCCTCCAATAAAAAACCTTTCTGCTGGAGGTAATTTGTTTCTGCATTCCTTTGAAGAGATAGAGGAGAAGCAGTTAAAATTAAATGATAACTAAGTACCTAAACCCTTCATCAGGTTTAAAAAAAAAATCACACATTTTTCCATGCCTACAGCTATAAAAGTGCTCTTGTGTGATTAATGCTCCTTAAAAAAGGCAATTCTAAATATGTTGATTTTTGAACATACAAGAACCACCCTTTTTAACAAAGGCTGCATGAGGCTGCTGCTGTGAGGCGTAGATGGAGCTTGAAAAGTCTCTAGGTACTGGCCTCACTTTCCCCCTCACAAAGAGCTGGGCTGTATGAATTTGGTTACAAGCAGA
The DNA here is from genome assembly GCA_013400315.1 of Bombycilla garrulus. NCBI lineage: Eukaryota > Metazoa > Chordata > Aves > Passeriformes > Bombycillidae > Bombycilla > Bombycilla garrulus. The sequence goes on from VXBU01013524.1 coordinate 89,332, forward strand.
AAACTACTGAAGAAATAACAGCAAAGGCAGCTGTCAGCAGTCCCTCTGCTGCCTCAGGATAAAGAAGTCCCAGGCTGTCCAGCCCCTCCACAGGGAATTCCCCCAGCAGCTCCTATCCCAGCAAGGGGAGGCTTCAGGAGATGAGCTCCTGCAGTCTGGGCCATGGTTAGGCCCCAGGGTTTGGAGCCACTTCTGCAGGAAGTAAATCCTCATTCTTCTGATGAGACACTAAATAGAACCAATCTTCTCTCCTTCTCAAAATCGCATGGCAAAATTTTCCTTAGGAGTTGTTACTGCAGAAAGGGACAACAGCAGACAGTGCACACCAGACTTCAACAATAGGTTAGGATGAGAAAGGCAGTACAAGAATAAGCTTTTAGAAATGCATGTTTAAATCAAGAAAGCAAACTCATCTAAAGAGTCTGCTGTACAGCTCTGAAAGAATTAGCTTGCAATCAGCTCCAAGATGGATTTCCTACATTGCTGCACACCAAAGCTTACCTGTCCCCTCAGCCTCTGAAAAATCCTCAAAGATAAAGTTGCTAAGTCACCACACTCTGCAATGCAACACAATAAAAGTTGTCATCTGACACGAGTCATGAGCAGTACTACCCCACAAGGTTCAATCCAAAGATACACAAAATAATCACAGGGAAGCAAAAAATTATACAGAATACTACTCAGCACTGGTGTAACTTCAAATGACTTCAACATGAACAGATTTAGGTCACACAGCACTCGCGTTTAAGCCCAGGCACCTCACCTCTTACTAAGCATGGAAATAATTTTAAGTCCTCCTCACATGCTTCTTTGCTATAGCCAAACCACAGCAAACTATGTAAAATTTCTGCATTTCAATTGCTACAGAAATTAAATGCTGCACCACATTGGCCTCTGAGACAAAGGTGACATCCACTTAAAAAAGATGCCCCTAAAAAATACAAACATATGTATATGTGCATGTCAACAGACCAGTACATGACACTACTCCACTTATGGTGGAAAAGGAGCCAAAAGAAGGAAAGTGGTGAGCTTTGTCCAGCACTCTTGATAGGCCAGTCTTTAATAGAGCAGAGGCAGCCAAAATAGAGCCATCAAGTTTTAATCAATTACTGCCAGTCAAATGGCAGCTCTTAGCCCAAAATCACAGCACCCTGTGAACACTGATCTCTCTTAACCACGACTGCTACCAAAAAACATAATACACATTTTCTAGCTCTCCTTTATGCATTTTTCCATGCTGCCACCAAGGTCACTGAAGCACACAGTTAAATCTCTTAAGGGCAAGGATTTTTCCCTGATAGGCTGTGAATGCTACTTCCAGCCTTCCAAACAAAAAAACCAAACCAAAACTAACTTTTAACTTTATCACCATTCAATCTAAATGGCTGTGGGCTGTAGAGCTGTACAAGCGCTGAGGAAAAGGCATTTCCTGACATCACTGCAAACGGTCACCTGCAAGCAGGATTCAGACAGCATCCACCATTTCAGATACTTTAACTCTTGAGGGAGGACAGACCAAGTACACCTACTTGGCTGCTGCCTTGAAGCAACAGCAGCTGGGACACTAACAAAATAAGACATCTGTTGTTCTTTGGGAAAATTAGTTATCAGTGACGCTGCGTTCAGCCCTTCTGGAGCTGCACTCTCCAGTATATAAGCAGTACACAGACTAGCACCAGTGACAGTGATACACACACACACACCTTTTCAAGGCAAAAAACAAACAAGCAACCCCACAAAAAACCTGAGCCTGAGTTGACTGAAGTTAAAGAAGTCAAAAGACATGCACTGCTCTTCCAGGAAGCAAGTGATGCATTAACATCTTATCCTACAGCCCAACCTATGCCAGCTAACACAGCATGTTGCAGAGACAGCCTAAAGTCACCCTCGAAGGCTGTGTGTGGTACAGAGAGTGGCACAGATTGACCAACAAGTACACAACCCCATTAAAAACACAGTGGGCAAGGTATCTATTTGGTCTGGCAAGTTTCAATCCACAGCTCTTGTTGATTTTCAGTCAGTCCAACAAGACCAACTTCCATAATTACAAGCAAATACTTATCCATAAGTAGAAACTTTACAGACAGTTTTGCTTTCAAAAACTGGTTAACTGTTCAGTGGGCAGGTTTAACCAATGCCTTCATCACAGAAAATGGATCTCTTCTGGCTTAATAAATACTTAAAATTCCCAGGACAACATGTGGCCTGCATCTCCACTAGCCTCAACGTGCATACCACACTGACACAGCTCAGATGGACTCCATCCATCCATCCAGAGCCCTGCCAGCGTGGAGCCCTTCCTCCCTGGAGCCACGAGCCCAGCTTTGCTTCCCGGACAGTGCCAAGGAGGCGGGCACCCAGCAGTACCAGCCTCCACTCCACCATCAGTCTCGCCTCAGTCTTCAAGAGAGGATTTACGAAGTCCAGCAATATTTACATCCATCCTCTGTCCTGGGAAACCTGCTGAGAAGAAAATACATCTAGATTTCCTTTACATGGATATTCTATTAAGAACAGTGCATTTATCCTCATTAACTGATGCAGGAAATAGATGTGAGTATCAAGGCCACTCTGCGTTACCATTATTCAACCTGGATTTACCAGCCTGGGATTTACAACTGTGAGAGCCCCAAGTTTACACTTAAGTGAAGCTGCCCCAGCACAAAAAGAAGTGAGCAGAGGATGCCAGTGCAGCAGTAGTGAGCAGCCAAGTAGTCTGAAGAGAGCAGACAGCTAAAACACAGCATGGCTTACAGAATTTGAATAAGGCATCCCTCTTTTTACCTTCCTCTTCTAGGCCATGAAGAATTACAGGGATGGGACAGTTGAGTATCTAGCATGACCTTGCCAATCATTTCAGCCAAGGATTTTTAACAACAATATTGCAGAAAATCATGTAATGACTTCTTCCTCAATTGCTGTCACTGTCTCAAATGTGTAAGCAAATCAGCTCCTCACAGGAAAATCTCCAGCTGTCTCAATTAAAAGAAGCCAATGCAAAGTAACCATCACATGGAGTCCTGTGACATGTCATTGAGTGCCACTGTGAAAATTACTTTCCATCTCCATAAAAAGAAGTCAATGTCCTATGAACAGAAGAGGGGAAAACAGTGATTGTGAAGGAAAATTAGACAAAAATAGCCGCCTTAAATTTTCTTGGTATGTGGAAAATCCATTACAAAAGTTTGCACAGCAACAGTGAAGCCTGACAAGTTAAAGACTTGTTGCTTGTAGAGTCCTAGGAGAGATGTCCCATCATTCAGAAATTCCTATGCTGCACAAACAGAAGTCATAAAGATGACTGCAATTTGGTCAAACCAAAAATCTGAAGGTTTCTTTCAAGAAACAAGTTATCCAATTAGTACTTCTCATGGGGGAGGTTTATGCTTCTCTTAAAAAACCCCCCAAAAACCCAAGCCAAAACAAAAAAAATCCCCATCATGAAAAACCTTTCCAAAAAAAAAAACCAAACAAACCCCCCCCAAAACAACAACAAAACCAAAACCCTCCCAAAAAAACCAGAAGTCTCACAACTCTGAAAAGCTCCTTGCAAAAAGGTGGCACTGCTTTCTTAGTCCCGAGCCCCAGAGCCTGTTGAGCAGGAAGCCCAGTGTTTAGAGCTGCAGTGACATTTGCAAAGACAAACAGGCCGATGGGATGGGAGTGAACACAGGGCTCTCGGAGCCCAACAGCACCAGTGTGTACTTCCAGAACAACATCCACATGGGGGCCTCAGGAAGGCAAGGAACTGGGAAGTTTTCTCATCCTGGTGATGCAGGGAAGCACTGAGTCTCTCTTCAGGCCTGGCAGGGTCACTGAAATACAGGACGGTCATCCAAGGACATCCGGAGTCAGCAAGACACAGAGGCACATCAGCTACCAAGGAAACCAGACTTACATGACTAAGGCCAGTTATAAAACTTCCGCTTGTTGTTAGGAGAATGTACAGTACCTGGCATTTCTCTGTCAGCAGCACCAAATAATCTAACAGCAATTTGATATTCATGTCCCTGACAGGCTGCTTTAGTTACAGAAACAACATTAAAAATGCAGCATCCTTCGAGATACACTGCACAAGTCAGGCCAGTTTCAGCCACAAGCATCAACTCTCTGGGACTGTTTTTTTTTTTTTTTTTCCTCCTGATAAGCTCTCTTGCAGCGTGGAGATATCTTATCAGGGATTGCTTCTGTCACCGGAAGGCAAACAGAGCACTGTGAAAATATCAGGTATGACTTAAGCACTGAAGGGCTGTAGCCAGCATCAAACCAGCAGCTGAAGTGGTAGCTGGCCATCTCTCTATATAGGACACTTTCCACCCTGTAGCAGTTTACACTCCAAGTCCTAGGCACAAAGAAATAAAAATGACTTGCTGCCAGCACGGACGCTGCCACATCAACGCCGGAGCCCCTCCAGGAACGAACTGGGCTGCGGCGGCAGCGTTCAGCTCCCCTGCCCCTGGTCCCTCGGCAAGAACAGCTTCCTAACAGCGACAGCAAACCCACTGTCTGCCTCCGAGTTCTTAAAAGTAACGTGAGGGCAAATTCAGTCAATACCTTTCTTTGTTGAAACTCAAGTCTCGCATACAAATCCAAGGCTTGTCTTGACGAAGGTTCAGCTTCCCTCTTACTCTTACGGAGAAGATAGTTTAGTATTTCAGATCCGTCTAAACACATGAACTGAGGTCCAGATTTTACTGCCCGAAAAAGCACCAAGTAATCACTGTAAAACATTAGCTTGTGGCAATCATTAGGCAAGAGGGCTTGCGTCCGGCAGCGCAAAGTCAGATACGTTCAGTTTACGAGAAACGTAGATCTCCAGTTATCCAACATCTAGAAATAATTCTCTCATATAGCTCAGGAAACTAATTTCTATTGTAAACCACTTCATTATAAAGCATAAAACGGTTCGCAAGTGTATTTCTTCAAACACCAGCTTGAAACCCAGAACTACAAAAAAAAACCTAAACAAGAAACCCCCTCACAAACGCGTCTTTACGTACTGTGCAACAAAACACTGAATTCCCACGAACTGAGGGATTCGCCCACCGCAAACTTACCGTAAACCCCCAGCACGGCACCGCCACCGATCCGCTATGCCGGCAGAGAGGAGACACCGGGGACGAGACGCGGAGCACAAGTAAACAAACTCGGGAGCCGCCGTGGCCGAGCTCGCCGCGCTCGGAGCCCGTGCCCCCCGCCCGGAGAGCGCCCGCCCAGCAGAGGCTGCTCCCAGCAGAGCTGCTCCCCGCCGCCGGCTGCCTGCGGGAGCCACGGGGAAGCCAGAGGAACCGGGAGCGGCCGGGGGGAGCCGCGAC
>VXBU01013524.1:94687-124166 GCA_013400315.1 Bombycilla garrulus
CCGCAGGGCGCAGCGCGGCCGGAACGTGCCGGGCAGTGCCGCCCCGCCGGGCCCGCCGCTCAGGCGTCAAAGTCGCCCTCGGGCACCGGCAAACTTTCTCAGCATCGCGTCCCGCCGCCCGCATCGCCACCGCCCCACGGGCCGGAGCGAGCGGCTTCGCACCTCCGGCAAAGCGCAGCAGCATCTTCCGGCGTGCCGCTCGCAAGGAAAGCAACACGGAGGCGCCCAAAGTCCTGCCAGCGAGTCCCTGAGGGCGGCTCATGGTGTGCGAGGCAGAGCCGGAGCCAGAGCCGCGCGGGATCGCACGCAGGATTAGTGCCGCCCATCGGGCATTGCCATGAAAACTCAGCACTGCCATGAAAACTCCTTGGGGCCTCCGGGAGGAGACGGGAGCTTTGCGTTATCCGGCCTCTGTAAGCCAGCCACATGCATGCGGGTGAAACTCCAATTATACTTTTGGCTGCCAAAACCAACCCCACACTCATAGGTGAGCTTCACGTCTTATAGAAGGCTACAGACAAGGCAAGTCCTGTCAAACCAGTGCAAGTTACAAAACGGTCATAAGGCATGTGCTTCGATCATTACTCATTAATATCAGTAAATAACAACCTGAAAAGCAGCGGTTTCTAACCCTAATAACCTAAGTCGCGCTCCCTCCCCTCTGCCCCCTAGGAGCACCAGCATAGGCTGACACACGTGTATTCTCTCTCATGCATGCAGTGCTTGGGTCCACACTCAAGACAAGAAATGTTACGTGCTGCTTCTGCTCAAGTAGTGCACTTCTCACTCCAAAACTAGATTATATTCTCTTAGAGACCTTAGACCAGAAAGATGACAAAAATAGCTATCTCTTCTAGGACAAGAAAATGGAAATTGAGACAGGTGAAGAAAACCTTACTGATTAGTAAGTATTTTTCCTCAAATTCTGCTGTTCTACCTATGCTTTATACTTCTGGCAATGGAGAGGGCAAATTTTTTCCCCCCTCCACTTTCATTCTGATACTTATTTCTACAGTATTTGTATTTCTTTTACTAAAATGTTCAGACAGGCTTTTAGCAAAGAGCTGAGCCAGACAAGAGAAATATCCACGCTCAGACCATAAAAAAAATTGAAAGGAAATTCTGTAAATTCTTTGAAAGTCTTCAGTCAATAAATCCTCCATACAAGCTGCTGTAAAACTGGCTGTGTTTCACACATGCCATGTGGGCAGAAAAAGTGTCAGATAATGGCAGCACCCTTCTGTGGGGACCTAGTGGTGCCTCCAGGGGTCAGATACTCCTGAATCCAAATGAAATATTTTAAAGAGAGTATTTAACTGCATACACACCTGTCCCTGCAGCCTTTGGGATGTACAGTGAATAGAAAGCACAGGAAGAATGGGAGTTTTCTATCTGCTCCTCAGTTCTTTATGCCTAGGAGAGGCTTTCTGCCACTTCCCATTCCCACAGGCAGTTTTTGTCTGGTTTATATATACATACATGGAAGTCTTGACATGAGTAGTCATCTTTGCTCTTACCAGCAGACAAGTTACTGAATGTGAATCCTGCTCTTGGATGTGACCACCAGCTAATGCCTGCTCTGCAGCACTCATTGGGAAGAGGAGCCCTAGAATGAGCCACATCTGAACAGACAGTGGGGCAAGTCTGTGCCATGGAGGATGTTTTGCTTGCCTCAGTTTCTAACAGCCTTATTTCTCTTACACCCTTTCCCAAAACAGCAATGTCTCCTAACCTTTCTTTTGGCAGCCAGCAGTGTATTTTCCAGTGTAAGATGGGATGTGGTCCTTCGTCCCTGTGCCAAGCTTGATGCAAAAACCAAACTCGGAAAGACTTTCTACATGGTTTGTAATACTAATTCTACAAAGTGAGATAAAAGAAATCACATCAGAAGTTAAGCTTTGTATCTTTTCAGCCAGCTTTAGACACACAGGTCTGAAAAGTGCACAATGCAGAGATCAATCAGGCAGCACAGAGTTTTGGAAACATGTTTCATGTGCAAATTTGAAAACACTTGAGGGTGTAGGAAGTGTCATTTTGATTAACGAGGGCTACAACATACTATTTTTATATAGATGAGAATGTAAAAGAGTAGGAAACAATCACCTGTTAAAATATTAACATGATTTTAAAACACACTTGAGCATGGTACAGATACAGCCCATTCTTTTGAGCTGATCCTGTAAAATACCTGGGGAAGGGGAGGAAGAGGCACATGTTTGTGTAACATTACAAACCTTTCAAGATAAACTCTGTGACACAAAGTCAACAAAATGAACCATTTGGTACAGTTCCTGGAGCTGTGCATCGCAAAGGACAGACCCCAGGCTGTGTCATAAGCACTGTGCATTACTCACATTCCCCAGAGTCTTCCACTACTTTCAAATTACCTCACAAAATAAAAATCACAGTCGGAAAGGAAATCTTGAGAACAACACACTTTAATCTTGACTGAGAAACACCATGGTTAGGTGGTGAGGGTCAGGTGGGAAATCTGCCTCTCCAGTCACTTGGAATTGCTGGGCAGAGAGTTGAGAGTAAAAGTTGTTCTCTGAGGCCCATGAAACGGTAAGTGCAGTTAAGAAAAAGTGAGGAAAAAGAGAGCTGATTTAGATCAGGGAGATAGTACTCTGCTTTCTACTTGTGTCTCACATGAGACTCATCTTTTGAAGTTGTATCTTGGCATCTGATAGCAAATAGGCCAAAAAAATATAACTGCCCAAATTTGTTCTTCCCCTACATACTCACCCCCAAGGTAAGTTCCACTTTATTTCATGGTGAAACTTCCTACACCCTCAACTCCACTCAGAAGCAATTAGGAAGCATTTCCTACACACACTCACAAAAGTACTGAGTCCTGATCCTGTGATCCATCTAAATAACTCATCAGGTCCCTAGTATTTTACCCACCTGGTTTCTGGATGCTCCAATACTTGGAGTGGCTACATGTGCTCTGGCTTTTAGTAGCAGGCTGAGCTGCTCTGCTCACATTCCAGGCTGCCCTGCAGCTGCCTGGCTTTCCAGACAGAGCTCTCTCCCAGCACAAGCAGAAGGAACTTGCAACAAAAAGGCCATTTAGGGATTTCTATATCTTGTGTATCTACATCCCTGGAATTCTTCCTCCTTCCAGACTGGAGTTTTGTGTGAGCTCCAGGTAAAGGTAGAGGGGACACTTGAGTGAGGCCACAGAGAAAAGGTTATAAGTTCATGGACAGCGTGGACAAAGCCCCCCTAGAAATCCATTAGACCAAACAAATACACATCTGAGACTGTGTTTCGTTGCACCATGATTTTCATTTACGGTGCTTAAGTAATGCATTTTATTTCTACGAGCCCTCTTAAGTACAGCAATACTGCAGTCATCATTCCTACAAAGGAGCCAAAGTTGAAAATTATTATGAAAATCTGTATTTCCATGCATTTTGGATATCCACATGTGACCTTAACTATAGTGGTCTAAAGTCCACAAAATTCCCACACAAGATGATTAAACTTTAAGAGTATTCTAGTCCTAAAGCTCTGCTTCCATGAATGTTGGACATTTGTATGAAAGTACCCAGAGAAGCACAGAAGCTTCTGCCTTGCTCCAGCCATTCAAAACAATGTCTGGACAGAGCTTCTCTGCGTGAGTGTTTCCATTCTGACCTGGCCATATCCTGTTAGCTGTGAAATCAGACTTTACCACTGCTCCTTGGAGCCTAGCAAAACCATTACCCAAGAAGCCAGGATACTGCATCTCTTAATGAACTGACAAATTGCTGCTGACACTGGGATCTGCTTCCCTAGGCCATTGGGCAGAAGTTAGAATTTACCTTCTTAGAGTTCATCGCCCTACAAGCAAATGACACAACCCCACAGAGATCAGGAAATTGGCACTTGCATAAATGTTCACTTAGTTCAAAGATTCTTAACTGACATAAAGATCCTGCACACCACATTTGACAAATAAGGATGGCATTCAGAAATACTTAACAATTCAACAGCAGAGTATTTTAAAATGTCAGAAGTCTATCTATTCAAAAGTAGAGCTATCTGCACTCTCAGGTGTGTTTTCTAAAGCTTACTATGTACTTCATGTCCTATAACACAGTCAAGTCCCTCACATCACATGAGGGAAAAAAATCCACATTATACATAGACAATTCTCCCAGGTAAGAAGAAAGCAGCTCAACTTCCCCCACATTTTCCTTGTGTGTTATCTCCATCAGATCTCATGGTCTCAAGGACTCTCTGAAGGAGCTGATTTCTCTGTGGAGCTGGTATTTAAGTTTTTCTCTCAGGCAGAATTTCATTAGACAAAGACAACCGTAAGTTTCCACCAACAGAGAAACAAGAAAGTACAAGGTTTTTAGGGAAGGGCTTTCCCTTAAACGCTGTAATGACTCCTTGGCCTGGGCCAGCAGTAAACAGGGTAGGGACATCTCAGAGGATACAACAGTCAGTTGATAAACAATGGAAATCGTTATTACAGTACTGAAAACAATCCAAAACTCATTCTACCTGCTTATTTTGGGTTCTGCATAACCTAAGGAGCAAATTCCAGTGGTTAAATTCAAACACAGAAACCTCTGTGTCTGAGAATGGTCTCTGAAGTGGCAGTTCCTGTTTGGTAAGCCCGGAGAGCCTGTGCCTCCTGCTGGCTCCTCCAACTGGCTGCTGCAGTCCAGCTCATACAGGCATTTGCTTAAAACTTGCTTTGAAACTACATCAGACCCTTTAAGTTATTACAGTGCCACAAAGCCCATCAGAACCTCACTGGTGGCTAATTCACATCCTAAACTCTGTGGTCTCTGCTTTGAACTCTAATCATAACTGTAATCGTATCTTGCGCTAGCTTTAATTTCAAGTGGTATTACTACATCATGCTGCCTTCAGTACATTGCAGCAATCACATACAACTGTAGGAACATGGATATAAAGAGAAAAATGAAACAGATTTTTTTGTTAGAAGAGATGGATAAAAAATCTGAGACAATGGCTGTTACAACACCACCTAAACCCAAGGCAGTATAAAAGACTGCTGACACTCTACATGATGTGGTTGTTTTGCTAAAGGACAGGACAGTGACATTGACAAGTTTGGGGTGCAAGTGGATCCTCATTAGCTCACTTAAGGCTCTTTAATTCATCAATGGCATCTCACCTTGATTTAGACTAAATAATGACTGATCCAACCCCTCTGTGCATTCAGCTACTACACGTGTGAAGGAAACTCAGATGTTATTGATACTTTTGATAATATTGGTTCTTGTCCATTGAGCCAGTGAGGGAATAGGTCTTAATGGCCTCCCACAGGAAAGTTTTGACTCCATAGTTAGCAAGAAGTGGCTGCAATGTCCTTTTTTCCTTTTAATGTGAATACAACATCCCAAAGTAATTAGTTATGGAAAGCCACAGGGTGCATACTTTGGATCACAGGCAATTTGGATGTGCAGAATCATAGCACATAAGCTGTTCTTTCAAATCCTGTCATGAGCTCATGTGGGTAAGTCTGTCACCCAGATTTCTCCACAACATATTTCTGGAAATATAAGTTAATAGTAATGTATTTCTCATACATAGTGCCCAGAAATTTTTTTAATGAAACAGACTGCATTTGTTTTAAAACTGCTATCCTAGACTGTTCAGTGGGTAACTTCCTTGAGATTTCAACATATAGCTATCAGACTAATTAAGAGGTAGGTCCAAAAAAGATCCTTCTTTTTTTTTTTTTTTTTTCCCGAAATGCCACAGTTTATCCTGCATCCTGCCTTGCTTCTGGAAGAAAAATCCTGCTTTTCCCCAAATTTGTGGAAACTGTATCAAAGATGCATTTATTCAAATCCTTCCTACAAAAATACACTTCTGCTTTTACTCAGCACATTGCAGACATTCACCTTTGATTTAGTGGGCTTTTTAAATATACATGTAGATATAATATTCAGGAACCATTAGTACACCTAAATCTTTTACTATTTCATAATCTTACTTTATATGTTAAAAAGTCTGGTGATAATTACTACTTCTAAAAAGATTAAAAAATCTCTCTTTAGATATTAGAAAAACATGTCCTAGCAACATCCCTTGGAGAGCTAAAAAACTTTACATTAACACATTTTTTTCATCCCATTAAAAACCAACCAAACAAAAAACCAAAGCAAACAAAAAACCGTACAATTTTGCTTTCCAACCCTAGAATACTTACTCAAAGTTAACACTTAAGCCTGACTAATATCAGTCTTTTTTTGCTCAGACTGACTACCAACATCTGAAACTCTGGGAAACTCCTTCTGAAACTCTCAGGATGTGTCACGTTTTTCTGTTCCCTTTTTTGAAGGGCAGAAGAGACCCTCAAAGGTTTTCAATTATTGGCTCTGGAAATTTCTGAGAATACTCTACTAACTGTAAAGTCTTCTTAAAAGCATTTTGTTTCAGTAAAAATAAACTGTTAAGCATTCCAGGTATCAAATATGGCCCATGTGAATTCAGAACATAATAAAAAGGCTGTATTACTTGTTTAGCTGCAATAATCTAGAAAGCACGATATAAGAGACACCCTACTAATTTCATTACATTTTCTGAGCTTTAATCTTCAACTTCTGCAGTGCTTGTTTCCTCAGCAAACCCAATAAGGAGTTTTAATTTATTCAGCTTCCCTCCCTCTCCAGTTCGAAATTTACAATGATACGTATCTTCAGCAATTTCCCCCAGGAGATCTTGTTTCTTCAACCTGAAGACATCCAATTCACATCAGAAGCAAAGTCAGTACTGTTTATTATCCATTAGACAATTAGAATATGATTCTTCTGCTAAAGGCTGTGACTGCAGGCAGCCATCTGGGCTCTGAGCTCACAAAAGGCTCTGGGAAGGGTGTGCGCACAAAAGCGCCACAGGGATGGGGAAGTGTGTGCCTTACAAAGACACCCGTTTGTCTCTGGGTTAGTGAGGGGGTTTTTGAGGGTGCCATAATCAGCAGCTAATCAGAGCATCGGAGAGGCAGCCCTCAGATGGCAGACAGCTCCAGCAAGGACAGATGGTGAACAAAGGTGAAAAGCACAAAATGCATGAGGGCCAGGAGAGCACTTCCACTCTCCCTTCAACCCTGATACAATTCCTGTGGCATCCTGGGCTGTGAAGTGAAAAGTGTGGCCCTACAGGGCAGCAACCCACTGTTAATATTGTCTCTGAAGTATTGCCAGCCCTGCCTGGGATGATGCACAAGGTCTACCAGAGAGGTACCACGTCTGTGAAGGAAAACAATGCAGGCTGCAGCCAGATACTGCTCTGGCTTATTGTCAGGGGGGACACAGTTCACTGGCTGACTTCTGCAAGAGAAACTGCAGGTCTGAGCACACAAAGAAAACAATCCTATCATTTGACACATTCGACCGTAATTCGCTTATCTTCCAATCTTTTATGATTGATATAAATAGGATTCATAAAGTAACAAACTGCCCTCCAATAGAACTTTTTTTAATGTGCAGTTTACACAGTGTCAGATATACTCTGGCATACATCCCACTGCTAACTAAACTCTGAAAGAACAAGGGTACTTCTAGCCCATCTCGTGCTTCTCTAAAAACTGGAAAAAAAAAAAAACAGAGATGATAAAATATTTTACTTCTTATTTAAACACAACGAGCAATAAAGACTAAATATTTAAATAAAGAGCAGGAATGTCAGCAGGAAATCCAAAAAATCAGATCATAGTTCAATATAAGAAAGCATATCGGTCTTCTGATCAGGCACAATCCTTGCCAAATTTGTAAAATACTTAAACTACTGCAGTTGCTGCTGTCTAGGAGAGAAAAGTCCTTCCTTTTTTCTTTTGTAATATTTTCTCTCTTGTAAAACAGAATTAAACTAAAAAAGGCAGAGCACTTGCATATTTGGGTACACAAAACAATCTCCTAATTTGAAAAAAAATTACTGTGGTCTGTCTTTCTTCCTATTCTGAGAGAGAGAGAGAAAGAAGAATATTTAAAAGCCTTGAAAGACTTTTCTTGTTTTGTGAAACATTGCCCAGGCATGGACATGTTCAGCATCTTTGGAAAGGTTGTCAGTTGTTCACTTTAGACTCTGAAAATTGATCCATGAACAAATAGTGGCTCTTTGTGGATTAGCCCATCTGCCTGCCAGCTGGGGGAAAAGGTGATATTGCAGTAACAGCTGCTCCCACAAGTTGTGCTGGTTTTGGCTGGGATAGAGTTAATTTTCTTCAGAGTAGCTTGTTCAGGGCTGTAGTTTGGATTTGTGCTGGGAGCAGTGTAGAGAATGCAGGGGTGTTTTTGTTACTGCTGAGCAGTGACTACACAGTCAGGGCTTTTCTGCTCCTCACCCCAGCAGAGGGTGGGGTGGGGGTGCAAAAGGACTGGGGGGGGGCACAGCCGGGACAGCTGATCCCGGAAAAGCTGGGGGAGGAGGGAAGGAGGGAAGATTCCGAGTGGAGGTGGTGGTGTCCCAAGCCACTCTTACGCTGCTGGAGCCCTGCAGTCCTGGGGACGGCTGAGCACTTCACCAGGGGAGTGATGAATGCATTCCTTGTTCTGCTCTGCTTTACCTGTTGTACTGTCTTGATCTCAGCTCATGAATTTTGCCACTTTTCCCGTTGTCTCCCCCCATCTGACAAGGGAGTGAGTGAGGGGCTGTGTGGGGCTCAGTCACCAGCTGGGGCTGAGTTATGACACCAGTACAGCAGGACCTGGAAAAACAAGGATGAGGAACACACTGAGGAGAGCTTTTATTCAGGAAGCATGTGAATTTTGAATGAGATCAAGATGAGCCAATTCAGAAATATGTCACTACTGTATCAGCACAGAGGAAACACAATGCAACTTTAAAAAAAAAATCAAACAGGACTATGTTAATTTGTTTAGAGAAAGAAGAAAAAAAATCTATTCAGGAATAATATAGAGTCCCCTTTGTAATCTGCAATTTTGGTGTGAAGGCCCCTAAACCTTGAGACCCAGGATTTCTTTCGTATTTCTGTCACAGCAGAGCTCCAACCCTCAAAAAATGAAAATTAAGTGTGTGTGCAGCTGGAGATATCATTGTTTTTTCACCTTTGGAGTTATACACTGTCATCAATCAAATGGTCCTGTTCATATCCATGTAGCTGAGTCAGGCAGAATCCATATTGATGCAGCTGATCTCAGTTAGGAGAGCAGGACTGGAAAAATTAAGATTTTTCTGTGCTGGAAGATAAACAAGGATTTCATAAACTCTATTTTTTCCCTCTCTCCAGTTACTTGGACCAATACATAGCCTACAACACAGCATTCCTACCTACAAGTTATTAACTTGTAATTAGTTTCTTCCTAGATGCCATGATCCAAAGATTTTTAACAGGAGAACTGCCTGTTGGGAAGGAGTGCTGTCACATACCTCACTTGGTGACACCAGGAAGTGCAGTCAGTACAAGAAACAGGATATGCCAAGAGCTCCTTTCATTTGAAAGACTGACCGGTTTGTATCTAAATTAATAATTGCATGGTACTATGGATTTCACAATGCTGAACTCCAAGAACTTCAACTGTTTTCACTTTTTTAGAGAAAACTTTTATTTTTCTCTCTTTTAATCAGACTTATCAAAAGACATCCTTAAGGGAAACAAAGTCATTGTTTAGCTCTAATAATGAACCACATTCTCAGGGTATACTCCAAAATATATTATGAAGTGTCTTATGGATTCTATATACGTGGTATGTAATGGAACATTTAATATCTGCAGTTGCAGATTGTTCTGCCCAGAAATAAATATGCTCAACCAGTAAATTCTTCCCAATTCTGTCATATGACAGAAGAACTGTTTGACAAAAAAGAAAGAGGACATCTAGCAGCAATGTTGTGTTGTTCAGTGCCCAAGTTCAGAGTTTAACTGGTGATTACACCATGTTCCAGCAGTCAGATGTGCCTGTAGTGCCAGAACAATAAACCTCATCTTGCCTACTTGCAAAATACTAAACCTCATCAGAACTGCCTTCCAAAAAGACAAACCCACTCACTCTGCAAGATCTTTGGGGAAAACCGATACTACTTACAGACTCCCTTTCTGTTTTTATAAGCCTACAAAGTGCCATTAAAAAAAACCCCCTCAGTACCAATAATGCTAATACGCTCCCGGAATTTGTTTGCTGAGTTTTTATCTAAGCAGGGTGGGATACAGTTCAGTGGCACAGAAGATGCTGAGTTATGTGGTTCTGCCCTGTCCTGCCATCATCTGAGATGCCCTCAGTCGTGGCTTAACCCTTGCCAGCAACTCAGCCCCACACAGCACCTTGCTCACTCCCTGTGCGATGGGGGAGAGAATCAGAAGAGTAGAATTGAATTTGTGGTCTGAGATAAAGACAGTTTAAAAGGTAAAGCAAAACCCACACATTCAAGCAAAGCAGAACAAGGAATTCATTCATCATTCCCATAGGCAGGCAGGTGTTCAGCCACCCGGAGGACAGCAGGGCTCCATCACATGTGGCAGTCACTTGGGAAGACAAAGCCTTCACTCAGAAAGTTCCCCCCTTCCTTCTTCTTCCCCCAGCTTCACAGGCTGAGCAGCATGACACGGAAATTCCCTTGGCTCAGCTGGGGCTGCTGCCCTGGCTGTGTCTCCTCTCAATCCTTGTGCACCCCCAAGTCTCCTCACTGGTGGGGTGAGAAGCAGAAAGGAAGAAGAGAATTAACTTCATCCCAGCCCAAACCAGCAGATCCTCTCAGCCAGCAAGACCATGGTCATCTCTTACATTAGCTGCCCACCACTTGCAAAACAGAACACCAGACCCACCAAAGCGGATATATACAGCAGTGATGGTACCTAAAAGAGAATTATATATATATATATGCAAAAAAATATATATGTAAATGTATATACATATAAAAACTGGAGTTTCCTGATTTAAAACAAATTTCCATGACATTTTTGTCAGAAAGACCCCTTCTGAACAGTCAGTTGCTTTCCTTACCAACCAAAGCTGCAGTCTATTTCAGGTGTACCAGAAAAGGAGGACGAACATTGGATGAGAAAAGACATGAAACCTCAAATGTTACATTTAAACACATATGTAGTAGAAACTATCCTCTTTGCTCAGAAAAAGGGAAAAAGATATTGTCATCTCGTCAACTCTCCTTGTTTTCACACAGTAGACAGAACAGCATCAGCACAAACCAAGTCAAAATTTATATATTTCATGTATTACTGGAGATCATGTGCTTAACTGCTTTTGCCACAGATTTTTCACACAAGGAAGCATTAAAGGCAACTATTTCAATCACGAGTTAGGAAACCAAAGTTTCGCATTAAACCCTCTGGAAGGAGAGTCAAATAATTTTTTTTTTCCCTCTCATGTCCTGCAGCAATCAGTCCAATCCCAAAACATGTGACAAGAGAATTTCTGTTATTTCTAAATTTCAGATGATGTTCAGAGTTCTAATACATGGGTACTTTACCACAATCAGTGTTTGTTTCAATATGACTTGAAACAATCACATTGAACAGAACAGTGGACAGCAGAGACAGTTTGAGGGATTGTCTGAGCAGCACATCATCTATGGTTTTGGCAGTGGCTGGCCCTGAGCTCTCAGGAGCATGCAGGTGCCTCCAGCAGGAGCCTGCTCAATCAAACTGGGAAGTGAAGCAGGGAGGAAAACCAGCCCTTGCCACCCCCTCCAAGGACCTCGCTGGGTGCTGGGCTCGGAGAGAGCCCCCGAGACAGCTCAGAGGAGCAGGAAACTGCATTCGTCACCCACCGATTCTGAGATGGATGGAGAATGATCCTTCCCCTAGCTCTGCAGGAAGAAAACAAAGTAAAGCTTGGGGACAGAATCAGGAGGTGATGGCTGAGGGTGTGGAGGGAGATTTTGCTGTTGCCTGTTAGTTTTAGGACTTGAGCATTCCCTGTTAAACCTGATACAATGGAGTAGGCGGGGAGTGGTCAATCCTTCCCTCCAGACACAATTTAGGAGCACGGGCCTCTCTTCCCCAAAATGTGTTACCATGGGATGCTGAAGTGAACAACAACCATGGAGTGTGAGTCATCTGCTGGGGCATCATTCCCAGGAATGTCTGCCAGTGGAGCAGGGAGGACAGGCTGCTCAGGAGGCTCTGTAATTGCACACTCACTGAATTGTAACTCAGCAGCCCTGTCATTAAACTAATAATGTTACTGCCATGCAGAAAGCTCCAGTCGGAGATGGAGTTAAATTATATATTGTCAAAATGTTGGCAAATAAATGAATTCTAGCTCAAATGAAACTTCCCTTAATCACACCATAACATTAGCACATGCTTAATTAGAGGCTTTTTTTTTAATTAAAAGAAAGTTATTTAATGGACAAGATAGTAGGCTTTCAGAAGTTATAAATATACAGTGAGTTATTTATTATATAGCTAGTCTCCCATCCATATAAATTGCTGATGCAGTTGCCACACACTTCAAAGAGCTTTTAACTCAAGTTCTTAAGATCAACACAAAGAACTCAACCTTGACAAGATCCTTTACAATTTTCTTAGGTTTAAAAAAAAAATAAATTCCCTCCCACAGGACACAGATTTTTATTTTATTTTTTTAAATACATCACACTGTCAAAAATGTTTTCAAAATTTAAGAGATGAAAGGAGGAGGATGATACAGAAAACCCAAAACCAACAAAGAGCACTCTTAATAAAGAGGCACTGGCCAAAGCACATCTATTTAAAGAGAATGCTGTAAGCTTGAGTGTATTGTTCAGCTGAGGAGCCTTTTGCATCACAAACTCCCGAGGCAGTGACTCAGTCTGCCCAGGACTGTGTGCCTGCCTTGGGGGCTTGCAGGGGGCATTGCATTCTCTTTGCTTTTGGCTTTTAAGGAGCAGGTGTTTGTTTTATTATTTAAATAATTGCTTGTTTGCCATTGAAATGTTTGAAACCTTGCTTTTGAGACATGGTTCCCTGTGAATGGGTTTCTCTCTCTGGGTTTCCAGATAGTTACACTTGACTTTGAATAAGGAACTCTTGAGAACATTTGCAGGTTTTTTTCCTGATAAAGTGGATCCAGATAATTGAAAAAATTAAATACAGTTCAATCAGCATTTCAAAATGTTCAACTACATGTATTTACAGATTTTCACTACAGAAAGTTTGTTCACTAAACAAAAAAAAAAGTGTTGATAATTCTCCTCAAAACAAACAAACAACCAACAAACAAAACCCCAAATTACACCCTCAAAAATTCCAGGTAAGGAAAAGCCCAATGCTCTGATGGCACAGACACTTCCCTCTCCACCAGTGAACTCAGAATGCATAACAACTGTGCAAAGAGCAGCAAGAGTTGTCAGTCCTTTTCTGAAACTAACATTGGATGATCCTTAGCTGGAAGCAGAAGCAGCAGCCACCCTTCCCATGAAGCTGAACTGAGTTTACAGCAGCCCCCACGCTGGCTCTCCAAGCCCATCTAAGAGTGGGTTAATTGTTTTTGAGAGCCAAACCCAAACACCAATCCCACGGGGCCAGTATCTCCAATGGAACTGATGCAAGGCATAGACAGCTCCCTGGCTTTTTCTACACTAGAGGAATACAAATGATTGAACTGCAATCTGTGTAGGTCTGGTACCATCCCCTAATTTTAGGGAAGAACATAATCCAATAAAACTGAAATTCTTAAAAAAGCTTCTGCAGAAAGATTTAAGTGTAGGGTAGGACTTTCCCCTTTGGGCTCTCCTCCATGCTTTTAAGGACAACCCTCTCCTTAAGGACAAGTTCCAAGGGCAACAGACAACAAAGACATTTCCAGAAGTGTGTTCTCATTACTGCTGTGCTTCAAGCAAGCCAGGAAAGTCACTGCTGACCTTGAGCCAACAGGGAGGGGAAAGTCTTGTAAGGAAAAAATACTCCTTAGCAAAACAATCTGGAGGAAGCTCTCCCTGTTTCCTTTGCAGTCTTTCCCTCCAGGGCTCTTCTGCAAAAGTAAAGTTCTCTCTAAACAAAAAAAAACAAAAAACAAAAAACAAACAAAAAAAAACCAAACCAAAACAAACAAACAAAAAAAAAACCAAAAAAAACCCCCACACCCTGAAATTTGTTAAAAGAACAATTATGTTCTTTCTAGAAAAAAGTAATTCTCAATGTATGAGTTAACTACAATTCTTTAAGCAATTCACCATGTAGATTTTTGTAGAGCAGAACAAAAACGATCAACTTAGTCAAACTTATCAGTGTTCTAGTGAACCTACTCTGAAAGAGATTGGTTATAGCAAGATGGAGGAAAGCCTTCTCAGATTAGGATCTCTTATTTCAAGCTTTATTTCTTATTTTTAGAAAATTAGATTTACATGCATTTTTGTGCATCTATGACAGAACCATACATTTAGATTAAATATGCTGCTGATACCCTACTAAAGCTTTCCCTGTGAAATTTTCATGTTCTGGTAAAAGTTTACAGAACTACTATGAACTGTTGGGGCAGGTATTTTTTAAAAGTATTTCCTTAATTACACCTATTTTGTAAGTAGATTCACTTTGAAATGAGTGGCAGATAGGCCGAGTTTTTGTGCACAAATTTTGCTCTTTGAACATAATGTAAGGAAAACTGTACTATGCAGAAAACAGAAGTCAATCACAACTCACTACACATGGAGACACCGATGGTCACTGAGTAGACAAAATGTACATTAAACCTCATCACGGAGATTAAAATCTTGCACGGAGCAACCTTTCCACACCAACAGGTTCTCAGATTGCTGTGATTCAGAGGCGTTAACAGGTATGTTTATAAAATGAAGTCATCAAAAGCTGTGGAAGTCTGACCAAGCCCAGCTGCGGAGGAGCGGCTGAGAGCCCACAAGGCCAGCGTTCAAAACCAGGACAGTCAGAGCTTCTGTCCTTCCACTGGGCACTCACCCTTGGAGGGCAGCACCGGGGTGTCTATATGGATCTGGGCATGCTCATCTAGAAAACATAGTTATGTTACAATTACTGTCGCCTTATAAATCACCTGCGGGGGGTACCTGTGTGTTACTTTTAGCTGTGTGGGAACCCTGAGCCTCGGGTGAGAGGGTACAAGTAGAAGCTCTGTACAACAACATGAATACGCTGTGATTTCACCCTCAGCCTGGGGAGCGCTCATTTCCCACACAAATCAGAAAACAGCCATATATACACCAGCAGCTTTGACAAACTAAGCAACACAAATCCATAACATACAGAGCCTTTTGCTTTGGTAATCCTTAATGCTTTTCATAGACACTTAAAACCGAGTATCAAAAATAGAACTATTTCTTGAAAGGCTGAAAAGACTGAAGTCACTACATGAAAGCTTTTAAGAACTTACATAGTCCCCCAAAATATGTAAAATCATCCAGCTACTACATTAAATGCCATTGCACAACCAGGGCAAATATGCCAAATGGCTGTAATCCACCCTTAACAATTTGGGAAGTTCTCCCAATTGCTGCCAGTTTTAGATTATTTACACATGATCAGGCATTTGGTTTCCTTTTTCCTCCTTCCTGGTTAAAAAATACTGCGTTTCTTATTTTCAAACTATCACTACAGCAGCCACAGAGCTCTCACCTCATATTTTTAAATTAATAAGAACAGAAATCCGTGAATTGAGAGATTATTATTAAATACCTTGAAGTTTCAATAAACAAAGCAAAAAGAAAACAATCTACCTGACTACAGTGCTCTTCAGCCAACCATTTTTATTTTGTTCTGGTAAAGATGTCCAAATAAAAATATATGAACCAGCCAATAGACATATCCACGTCTAGCATAGCTTGGTGGCAAATGAACAGGTATGGTAAATATTCACAAATACACTTTCTCAGATTTTCTGCATGTGCTTCACCTCGTTTGAACTACTAGAGCAATGCGGAACAAATGCTTTATTTGCATGAAAGTGAATGACACAACTCTGTCCTGCTCCTTGTTACTTCACACAGATTATTATCTTTATCCCCTCTTATCACTTCACCATTAATTCTTAAAACTGCAAATTAGACTGCAACAGCCATTGTAACTGTCAAGATAACAAATTGCAATGTCAGCGCTTGGCTTCATGCTCCGGATCAGTGGAGGGCGTGACCATCTGCACAGGTCTTTAAGCAATACAGAGTATGCAGATGTATTATTCTTTACCACAGCAAGTTCAACATGGAAAGATTTTCAATCCCAGTTTTGAAAAGTTCAGAACTGCATCTAATTTTATGTCAAGGACTATTTCAACAGGAAAAAGTATTTCAATGATACCATAATATTCAATTTCAGGATCGATCTGAACATTTTACTGAGGAAAAGGTTCTACTGATCAAAGAAATGCTGTGGTGAAATCCCTGAAAGCCAACAGCCACGATTGTCTACACATATCCCTGTCTCCATCAGGCAGTTCCCTGGCATGAGGCAGTAAGAGAGGGGAGCAGCAGGCTAATCTCTGGGAGCAATTCCATTGTGTCCCAGAGTCCAGCCCTGAGCGTGAGTGTTCACTGACACCCGGCTCTGCTCAGCTAGGTACTGCACACTCTCAGCAGCAACACAGCACAACTTCTTCATTCTTCTGGAAACACACTGAAATCCAGCTCTGTGTGATCAAAACATGAGAGTTTCACCTTCTCATTAAATCAAATTCTACAGCTGATAGAAATCAGAACTGTTCCATTATCATTTAAAAAAAAAAAGCACAAAAACAAAAACCAACCGGAAACCACAACATTTCTGCCTGCCACCAATGCCTTCTCTCCATCTCCACTGACGCCTTCTATACCTGGAGAAAAGCCAAAACTTACAGAAAGGAGGTTTTTTTTAGGATTTCTGTCATCCCCCTTCACTTTCATTTTTTGTAAACTATATTACTGCCAAAAATATAACAGAAAGGTTTTGCCTATTCACCATCACTCATGGAGGGGGGGAGGGGGGAAGACAGCCTATCTTACAATTCAACAGACTTTTGCCCTAGGAGTTTTCAAATTCTTCTAAGATCTTTCAGAAAATCAGATTCATAGAGTCTTGGAACAAGTATTTGATCCCCTTACTCCTAAGCGTGTAGTTTTGGCTTGTCATCCCTACAGAAAGAGCTGGAGATCTGGGTGCCTCATTCATTTGTTGCCACTCCACTTAGGGCAGCACGGCACCCTCTAAAATTGCTTTAACTCCATGTTCACTGCCCCTAGAACAGCAGATTACCCATGTTTATGATAACACTCTACTGCATAAGCTACTAAAACATGTCATCTATTATGGTCTCATTTCAGGGACAAAGTAGGAAGGGTTAAAAATTCTCAAACAAGCAGAAGGGGTTAAAAATTCTCAAATGAGCATAAGAATTTGCACCCAAAATCTGTTTGATTTAACACCAATTTGGGTTTCTTTGTTTACTACAAAAATAGTGTTCATATTTATTTCTTTTGGGAGGAGTGCTCAATTTACTTAAAACAAAGACATCTATGTTGCTGTGCTTCTAAAACAAAGCTTGACTTATAAAATGTAATTAAAATTTGTAAGTGCTAAGAAATACCCTTTCACTTTAAACTTTCTAATGCTTTTTTAAAAAAATAGTCTGGCAAGGTCTAGATTGTTATATTTTCTTTTGAAACTCCTCTAATGTGTAAAGCACCATGGAGATGTTTGCAGAGAGATGACAAGAAATACAACTGTAAAAGAAAAAAAAAAAGCAAATTATATCTAAATTATTGGTTTAGAGGGTTTTGATTTGGCTTGGTTTTGTATTGAGTAAATGAAAATGGAAGCCAATCTCAGCAAGTCTATAGCTTTATCTTGAGTCCACCTCAACTGCACCAATCACACAGATCACAAGATGTAAACCAATTTGAGGCCACACTGTTTTTTGGGGATAAACCACTATCAAGCTTCATATGCATGGCCAAGTCCCAAACACTGAGCACCAGCTTGTACAAACATGCACATGAACAGGACCAGCATCTCAGAAAAAAGAGAAAAGCATGTCATTCTAAAGTGGCCTCAGAACATTCCCAGCTGTAACTGCTGGGAAATAATATAGTTCTGCCTCAGTATTTGTAATACAACATTGAAGAAATTCAGAATTATCATGCTTGTGTTTGAATTTTCCCCTACCTCACACTCCCCTCCTTTCTGTCTTTGCATTTCTATGCTTGAAAATCTAGATAGCTATGGTACAGTTCAGAATAAGACCATGTTCATGGCCAGACTTTTTGACTAACAAAATCACAGAGGCAATCGTTAATTCTCACTTTTAGACTTTCACTGGAAGGCAAGATTGAGAACAACCAACATAACTTAAAATTAGAAAATAAGTTTGCTTTGCATTTCCCAGGAAAGTCCTGTTCTAAAGCTGTCATTTCTACTTTTAGACTGATCTACCTCATATTCACACAGTGCCAGGTAACGTTTCCTTCTTTCTCCACTCTTTGTTGGAATTCAGTTTCTGTATCAGTGAGTTGCTGTAAATGATGATCCCCTTGCACATGGAATACCATATAACTGGAAAAAACCCACAATCCCCAAAAGCCCCCTAAGCTCTCAGCCCCTTCTCCTGCATTCCCTCTCACTTACCCCAGTCCTCTTCTCTCAATGGCTTTGGAAATGGCCATCTCTAACTCTGTCTTTGCAGGAAGCATCCCAGCTGTGTGAGGCTGCTCAGGTTTTGTACATCCCATACAGTGTGAAACACAAAATGAAAAAGCACAATAGTGCAAGTTTTAGCTTGTATGCTCTAGGCAGAATTGACCTTGGAGAAATACGTGGTCAGCTGTGCCCAACGCTGTCTTCCCCCTCTATTCCTGTAAAATAAACATTCCAAGCCCTTCCTACCAAACCCATCTGATACATTACAGCAGCCCAATATTGAGGTGCCTTACTGCTGTTCTTTTCAACACTAGATTTTCATCTACAAAAATAATCTAATAATGGGAAAATTCGTTTTCCCATGAACTTAGATCAACAAGACTCATTTCTCCCTTTCCCCTTCTTCTGAACGAGGTGGTTCAATACAAGCCCCTCCCTGGCAGCCAGACAATAAAGCTGCAAATAACTTATTCTGATCAAAGCCCCATCTGCTTGGCAGCAGCAATTCAACTGCACTTGTGGTTTTTGTATGGCTGCAGCCTCGGAATTGAATGATCCTTTCATTTAGATGGAAGTTTAAACAAAATATGGTAATTAGCATCAACCACGGCTTTCATGGCTACCGTCTACAAAGACATCTCTAATAAAAGGACTTTGCTGCTTTTCCATCTAATTACACAACATTGTTGAACAATACAATTTAAATTTAAATCAGGCAGCTCTTTTTCTTTAAGTCAGTTATCAGACTTCCTGTCTTACACTACCTATCGGTGGCAGGGGATATGACTAAAATGAAGAATTCCAGCTCCAAACCATCTCATTGGCTTTTTTTCCATCTTTCCCTGAGGAATATGGCTGAGGTTGGTAACATTTAGCTCTAATCTTGCTAGTGTAAAACTACCTATCTACCTTTCAAAAGGAAAGCAGGACTTAAGCTTTTTACCAGAGTAGGGTAAAAAAATCAGGCATTATGTAGCATTGCAGTTTTATGACATAATAAAAGATGCCAGCATACAATGATGAATGCTTTTAATGAGACATCCAGAGTGCTGTAGTCAATAAAAAATTTTATAGGCACAATCCTTGGTGATATAAACAAGAGGAAAATTAATTTATTATAACCACTACCAGTTTTTGTTTAGATACTATAATTTCTCATTACAATAAAAATCAATAGTGGAAAAATTAATCTTACTCCCTAAAAAAGAGTATTTTTGGCAAGTTATGCTTTTCACAATCACATTGGGCTGGATGTACCTTACCTTGCAATGAAGCCAAGGTGGGCCTGACCTTGGGTTGAGAGAAACCCCTGGGGTGTATCAGCAGATGCTGTAGAAAAAAGCCAGTGGCTCAGCTAAACACTTAGTTAACATTAGCCCACAAAACCTGACTGAATGGAAAGACTTAATCTGGCCCCATCGTTGCTGATGAGTTGATAGGCAGGAATAAAATACTGTTTTAAAGCCCCTGGCTGGGGCAGGGATTTTGACACATGAATTCCCTTAGGCCATTCTGACAACTCCAATCTAAAGGTTTACTCTAAAGATGTTTCTTGCCACCTTCTATTGGCCAAGTGAAACAAAAAGGGCAGGTAGACGAAATGCATCTGAGGGAGTAATGTATTTTAGTAGTATGAGTTATAATTTGAGGGAACAGTTTTACTGTGTACTGATGTGTTTGTGAAACTCCTTTTTAGAAATCTGATTGGAAGAGAAAGCTCCAGATGGGTAAATGGCATTGTCCATTAGTTCCTAAACGATGAGAGTAGCACAAGGAACTGAGAGAGAAAATCTTTCTGCTTCAATAACATCATCCATTGTGCATTCCCCAAACAGCAAAATCCCAAACAGATTGGGACCTGGAATACAGATAGTTTACCTCACTTACATCCTGTTAGAGAGCTGAACAACAGAGCAGATTAAAGTAGAAACTCTGTCCAACCCAACGGCTTCTAATTACCATTCCAAGGAAGTGCTCTCCCACCCAAACACCTCGGGCAGAACAACCTGAAGCCAGTCATGTCCCACCATGCAGTCCAGTTACTCTCATCAAGCGATTATTTCCTGCTCTTCTCAGCCTGAGCTTTCTCTCCCCTGGCACATAATAAGCAACTCATCTACCAATCCTCCTCACCTAGCAAAGAAACACAAACACTGCAGATTTCCATTAGGAAAAGAAACCCAAACGTAATAAACTAACATATTGGCAATTTTGGAGAAAAGTGGTAAAAAGAATAGAAACTGAAAAAGATACTTGTCAGGAAATTGCTTGAGAGCCTTTCAGCTGTGCCCTGTGCAAGGAAAGCTCAAGCAATCTGGAAACCTGCAGCAGACAAAATAGGAATTCTCACCATTAATTACTGCTTTCTTCAGAATTCTTTTGCTTATGACTTCTGGATTACATACGTTTAGTAATAGTACAAGATTAATAAATGATTAATAATCTTTCCTATGATGTGATACTGATGGTTATCCCCATGTCAAGGGACAACATTTCACACAAGACACAATACAACTGATACCCATAAGGCTCTGAAACAGCAGAGACTTTTCAATACCCCTTTAACCATCTGTAAGGATTCTGTGATTTCCTTGTATCTATTTCCCTCACCCAAGAGGATGTCTTTCCTGGCACAGGAAGCTGGAAATTTGTGTCTGGGTATAGTCTCCAAATGTACTTTACAAAGGTATATATTTTTTCATTTATAATCCAAATATATTTTTGAATTTAGGGGAAAAATTAATGGAAAAGCAATCTTCTAAGGTATATTTTTTAGTAGGAACGCTGCCAAACATTGTGCCTTTAACTGCTGCGAGCAGAAAACAGCATTAAAGTGAAAATTATGTGTCATGTGCACATTACCAAGAAATTACCTTCTGCCCAGAGGAAAAAGTTGCACAGGTACTGTCATGCCAGCACAAACCAAAAGGGATTTCATTATGATACAGCAATTTTGTTTGGAATTTAACTTGAACCTTTCAGCAAAATGTATCTGCTAAACTGAAAACATTATTGCTAAGCAAAACTGAAATACTCCCAGAAAGGAAAACTATGCACACTGCCATGGCTACGGCCACACAGGTGCGGAGCTCCAGCACATGTAACAGCTTCCAGGGAGCACAGGGACATGGACACATCCCTGAGGAGAGGCTCCCAGGCTGGGACTGCTGTCACATCCAGCTGCAGCACAACTGGCTCAACCTGTGCCCCTGCAGTGGGCACTGCCTGCACAATCCATCTCCTGCTTTGGCCCACAGGGGCTATTACTCTGACTGGACCGTGAAGTTTGGGAAATGACTTTTTCCCAGAAACCTCTCACATTGTCAGAAATACATATTCAGTGTAATCAAGTTTGCTGGTCAGCTTGCTGTGTAGCTTCTTTAGTTTTTCTTTACGTCAGAACCAGATGGCGAACAGAAAATATTCAACTTCTCAGCACTTCGTCAGCTGCTTCAGCAAGCCCTGACAAAAACTGCACAGGTATCTTGGTAGAGAATGGCAGTGATGCAGCATGGAAGGGGGTAGTCAGTCTTCCTCATATTGAAAGCATTACAATCAGACACTTCAGTTCCAGCAATGACAATGATGAATGACCTGTAACTCTAATTATAAAAATTTTAAACACTAAAAAGGTATCAAACGTGGATTGACAGACACCATGCCAAAAATAAATATTTTCCTTCAGTTTAAAAAAACAAAATTCCTTTTTTTTGTATTGTAAATGGCACTAAAAAATAGGTAGGAAAATGTGGGTGTGGAATGCAGAGGTTTTTACGGAAAGTGACCCACAAAACCCGCTATGCATATGATGCTCTCATTAATCGACCTGGGACTAAACAATGAGTCCTGAAGACCTACAGGTAATCATTTTGCAGTATTCATCCTCTTGAAAGAGACTTTTGGAACCAAGGGAGCACTCTAGCAGCTTACAACATCTCGGTTATCAGGCCTGCATCTTCATATCATCAGGAAAAGAGGGTTTGAACCTCTGGAAATTTGATTCTCATGGAATCACATTCCCACTGACAAGCAGCCAGGACAAATTCATGCCCACCGCAGGCATCTGTATGTGTTCAAGGTTCATTCAAACAGAGGAGGCTTTTCAGCTGCTTTTGAAATGTGTTCCCCCCACCTCAGATTAAGGTAACACCCAATCTAATTCCAGTCTCCTACAGGCAGAGCAGCTAGGACCAGCCAGGAACACACTCCCTCCTACAACAGCCTGGGAGGTACCCCGACAGAAATTACAGAAAACGGCTCTCAAGGGAAGGGATGAATGTACAGGCTGCAGTAAAACTGCACAGAAGATATTTGTTTATGGTACCATGTTCCCATGAAATGTAGTTGCGATTATCCAAAGCCATTATTATGATTATTTTTCCCAGTAAATGCTGTTACTTGGCAGGACAGTGTATTTCATTCCATCACCTATAGGTAGTTTCTTGATTTTTAAAGCCAAGCACAGAAACCCTTCCATGGAATGCAAATTTAACATTATAAAATGGTGACTTTTTTTTACAATGAAAAGGAGAAACAGGCCTGCTTTTCCCTCCCCTTCCTGCTCAGCACCACTCATTTCTCAGTGCACCTACAGATCAAGCTGTTCCTCAAAGGACTTGCCACAACTCACCACTCCTTGTTAAAACACAGAACTCTGCATCCAGTGGCTGTGACTCGACGCGGATGAGAATTGCACAATTTTTATACTTGCACTGATTATTCCCTTCCTGCCTCCCATCTACCTCTCTTGTTATATTTCATCTTAGGATGCTAGACCAGATGACCTGAAGAAGTCTCTTCCAAAAAACATTACTTTATGATTCCATTAACCCTTGTACTGCAAGGACCTTGCAGGTTCTCCAGGGAAAAAGCACTTCGTACAGAGACCCAACCAAAACAAATTTTTTTATTTCACACCATAAAAGTAATTATTCTGAATGAATATTTAGAGTTATTTGTGGAATGTCATGAGTTTTCTCAAAATATGTATCCACATATGAAAAGCCAGCTGTCCCTTTCCGTGCAGAAAAACATTCTGAGACTCAGTTTGCCCTCGTTTGCATTAACAGTGCACAGTAACACTCCACCAGGTCTCCTGTGCTTGTTCTAACAATTGTAATAAGATTGGCAGGCCAAAAGGGATTAGCACTGGTAGCAGGAACAGGGAGGCATTTCAAACTGATCAAGAGTAATACATTTGTTTCTTGTAAAATTGCCAGTAAGATATCCTACAGGAAGATCTATTATTTATCCTAAACCACACGCATCACATTCAAAGCCATCCTCAATTCTGGCCAAAGTCCGTGTCACATCATCATCTACAACAATTGTGTGGAAGTGTGTTACTGTGTGGTCTTCTCACCTTCAAAAGGTCTGCTAAACATCAATATAGAGAGATATTTAAAGGATTATTACAGGTGTTCCACCACTGAAGTCACTTGCCTCTGGCCTGATGCCTTTCAGCACAGCACAGCCATACAATAACCCTTCAAAAAAGCACTGCCTGTTGTGTCTTGTTATTTCAATAATGAAAGGCAGATAATATTCCACTTAAAAGAGACAGAGTTTAATCTGTAAACACTTCAATGTGATCTCTAATGACTCATCTGTTTTCATGTTAACTGCAGCTTTGATGTTCCCCCCAATCTTCATCTAACCTTCGGCTCAAGAGCACATCCTCGCACAGGAGTTTTTGAGACTGTAGCATGTGTCTCTGACATACCGGATAAAAGTCACAAGTCGGTTACGCCAGGCAATCTGGTGCGCTCGAGAAGTGAACGAGGCGGCGGTGTGTCACACTCGCTGCTGACAGTATGTGTGAGGACACGTGGCACTGGGACACTCTCATCGTGGTATTTGGCTACACCCGAATGGGTGATGGTGACAGTGACAACCTGCAGGTCAAGGAAACATTTGCAGATACTATTGACAAATGTTTCACCTTCACCACCGTGATTCTGTCAGCTTGTCACAGGCAGGTATTTGTGTTTCCTCGAGGATCTATCCATGTTATTCTACTCAGAGATTTTAAATCAATAATATATGCAAATAACTGACACTTCTGGCAGACCAATTTTTTTTAAATTTATTTTTTAATGCAAAGCAAGTCCCAAGCAAATTAATTTCCACAGTATCAAGCAGATATAAAAATAGGATTACTTTTACTCTAAAGGTATTTTTTATAACCTGATGCTATTTCTATGTGGAATGGAAAATGAGTGACTGATACTCTCCAGAGAAGGTACTTGCAGTGTAAAGTCTTTTAATAAATGTTACTTCTGGACCCACACTGTCCATACAGTAAGACTAAATACTAATAAGTAGTAGTACTACTTGTTAACTACTGACCACTAAGACTCTATATGACAAGATAATATCCTAAAACACTACCATGATATTTTGTAGTAAGGAAATAGATCTCATAGCTGTAAGCAAGTATGAGTTATCAGAGATGAAGGATTTGGTGGCTGCTCCATCCAAACGAATGAGTCTAAAGGGCTGAACAGCTGAGTTGGGCATTGCCTCTGATAGATCTGCCAGTGAATCATCCCAATTCTCTCACACCTGTGCTGTGTGAGTGCTGACAATCACCATTTCTCAAATGTGTAGAAAGCGTACTTACTCTATGCAGAGGCATTAAGGAATTTCTTTTTTTGCAGCTTAGCCTTAGCAGCTCTTTCAATCCTCAGGGAGGTAAACCTTTTCCTAGTTCACCTGTAAGCTCTGCCACCAGCTACAGCCCAGGTAAGAGTGTCAGAGTAGCTGTGTAGGAGTACATACCAAGCAAAGGGCACCTGAGCAATGGGCATCCCAAAGAATTTGTCTTAAAAGCACCTTTTACAAAGAAGAAAAAATCCCTACACAATATTTAAATCGTATTTTTCTATTTAAATGGCAAATGAAAGAAATTCCTCTGCTTCATGCAATCAGAATGCAAACTGTGAGAAATGAGCGCTCACTTTAAAATTTTTAAAAATTTTTTTTAAACATCAACAAATGCAACAAAGGAATGAATAAGGAAAAAGGGACAGCGCTGGGAGGCAGAGGCTTATCCACAGAAAGGCTGCTGTGTCTTTTGCACCCCTGGTGCTGCATGAGCCAACCCTGGCCCCTCTCAAAGTCTGCCAGTCAGCTGTTGTTTGCCGTCCCTTGCTGGAGACCTCCTTGCACCTTGGTCACAGGTGAGGTGTGGTTCCAATGCCCCAAGCCAGGGGCACAGGTACACTGCCCTCCCTCCGCATGTCCCTGATTGCCCCTTGGCAACAACACAGAGAGGGGAAAGGGGACTGTGGGGAGAACAGGGGGTGTCCAACACCAAACTACAATAACATAACCACACATCAACAAAACTTCTCTTAATACACACTCAATATTCATCCCTTAATTGCGAGAGCCAATCATCATATAACCCATCTATAACACTAAACAAAACCACAAATTCCTGAAAGACGTAAAGACTACTGACCATCTGTCCCATCTGCTACAGAAAAAAGAGTAATCTATTGTTTCTCAGTACAAAACATACATTGTAATGTTTATTAAGGCCCTATGAAGCTGTACAAACTCTTTCCTTCACACTCCAAACCCCCAAATATGCAGCAGTTTAACATAAGAAGCACTATGAAACACCTGTATACCCACTGCCCCACTCATTGCAAATGTCAGGAAAATCCACAAACGCCAGAGGTTTATGTCCAAAAAGGAAACAGATAATTCAACTTTATGCAAATAAAGGGACTGAGTCTATCGGGCCCCACGCCCGCGGGCTTTTCTCTCTCGAGCTTTGGGAGGGCGCATCCTCCTTTCATCCCAAACCCCCGGCTGCATGTGTCCCTCTTCCTTTCCCCATCGGCTGAGCTGCTGGGAAGGCAGAGCCTTCCCGAACTGCCTACCCCATATCCCCCCAGAACCTGGCATTTTACCCCAAAGTTCAGAAGCTCAGCCTCGTGCAGACCCTTGTCTGTGTCAGGAGCCAAGCTGGCTGGGCCCGGTAAGGAACCTGCTGCCCTAAATCAGTAGAGACATTAAACCCATTTCAAAGATGTTATCACCCACACCTTCACCCAAGGAATTGTTTGTAAACATTAGCACACATCTTTCCTCCCACAGACACGCTGAGAAAGATCCATGTAGAAGTTTCCCTTGCTATTTTTAAATAAAAAATTATCAGAGAAAAGCTGTGTAACAGGGGTATTGAATTTTCGCTTGTATAATTTGTTTTTGCAGTTTAAAAATAAGCTGTGATTCCAGAGTAATTCAGAGTATAAGTGAACAGAGGAAAATATTTTGCGTATTTTCCTTTCCTCTGACAAATTCTGTCTTTGTTTTTGTACAGGCTCCATGAACCTACAGTTCTTTCAAGAACTATATGTAGATATATGAGGTCCCATAACCTTAACTGAAATGTATGTCAATTCTGACAGGTTTGAGATGTTAATTTTGGTTTCTACTCTCATTGCACTAAATTACTCTTCCTAAAATTTCATGTAAGAGCATCAAACTAAAGATCCTGTACATATGAAACTCACTGTAGAACAAAAGCCCAAACCATCAGAAAACAAACAGCAGATTCTCACAGTAGGGAACTAAAATGATTTGCCAGCCAGCAGTGATTTGCTGAAATAACCTGTGAATGACAAACATAAACCAAAATAAACAAGAAGTTGTCCACAGTCTGCTTGAGGACAATGGGGAAATAGAAAGTTTAAAAAGCCACTATTCATTCACTAATTCAACTACTAATTTATTCGCTGAGCTACAATGGCATTTGGTCTCAAAACCAAATAGTGGCAACTCCCATTACATAGATTACAAATACAGTTTTTCAAGGAGATGGCTGGGGCAGTCTGGATCATTTTCTTGTTTACTTCTTCCATTTGCATGTTGATTTTAAATTTAGATAAATTTCTACCCAAGCACAAAAGTACTACCAGGTAAGGGATTTGCACTTGTGTATTTGCAGTCTGTACTAACAACAGTGTAAATATTTATGTCATGCAGTAATCATGTCCAACCGAGATGATATTTTTAATATAATAATTTTGTGTCTTAGTAGCAAAAGAAGAGATCCCCCTCTGAACCGTGGCACAGACAGACTTCAGATGGCAAACCTCAAATAACTTAATTTCTACATGTTTGACTACCTAAGAATATCTATAAACTTTAGTGAAGAAAACCCAATACATTTTCTTTTAATTATAACTTCAGACTCTGCCTAGAGATTTATAATTTATTAATTTTACATATCACTGAAAGTGGCTGTGGATACCTGAGTCACCTTGTGCAAGTTCTGAAGGGAAATGAGCCACAAAAGGAAGAAAAACAGCTCTGTCAGCTTAGAGTATGATCAATAACATCCCAGATTAGACAATCAATAACATCCCAGATTAGACAATCAGTGCCACAGTAGATCATTCCCAGTTTTTTAAAGAAAGATTTTGAATTGAATTCTTAAATAATTTAAAGAATCTACTTCATGTATATATAAAAAAGAGCCATTAAGGAAGTGCTTTACAAGATACCTACAACTTTCATCACCTTCAGCTGAACCCAGTTGAACTGAACCTAAACTTTCAACATTTGTATAAACAAATTAGAAAGTCCTTAGCACAAAAAGAAAAATTTACAAGATTCCTTAAGAAATATATTTAAATGAACAAATTATGTCATCTAACTACATATCCACAATTTTTAAGTTCACCATGTGCTGTTAAAAATAAATAAGAGTACACTTTACACAATTGGTGACTGGAGTCCATTTGGGTTCCCCTTCCTTTTAATTTCCCATATAACATTACCTGAGTATTTTTCCTCAGGTAATTAATTAAAGATTAATTTTCAATGGGACTCAAGTACACAGATATTCATATAAATAGATATTAACAGAAACTGTCCTTTCTATTAATATTAATTAAAATTGAGGCTGAAGCAACATGCTGTTCTACTGATACTTGCACTAAAAGGTAAAAAAGACTTTACACACTACATTTAACTCAAAAGAAAATTAGACTGCCAAACATGCATGATAAGTTTGAATTTTCTAAATTTTTTCAGTAGAAAGCCTGAGAGGGCTATATGTTATCAAAACTTAATAATAACTATTATAATAAAAACAGAGTAATTTCTATGCATTGCTTCAAAATGATCCTACAGAATGTAATAAGATTCAGTTGTCTGAATGCACTTTCTTCAGAAAAGTTTTAAATTTCTGGGAGAGAACAATACCTTTTCCCAGTTCATAAGACATTCCTGCTAAATGTCAGCTATAGTTTTATTAAATAAAAAAAAAAAATCAGTAGGATTTCTCTGAATTAAATCTGCTTAAGAGTTAGTTTCCCAAGAGAAACTCATCATCTGACACACAGATGTGTGGTTTCACAATTTTTAGAGTGAATATTAATGTTGAGTTTTGTAAGAGAAGTTTTGCTAAAGTTTAAAGTTCTTTTAATGAGAATGTTGTGTTGTGATACCAAGGTTGGTGAAGTTGCTGTAATGTTAACATTTAATCAGTGAAAGAATTGAGGCCTGTTGAATGTATTGCAAGGTAGCAGATGACCACAAGGACTGTGCATGCTGTGAAGCGGAGGGACGGAGGAGGAACTCTGCTAAAATGTTAGAATATGTATAACCGTTAATGAATATGTATTTGGCTGAGGCAATACCCAGGGTATAGAAATGGAGTTGCTGTGTTGACGGGTGGGCCTCGGGCTGCAGCTGAGCGCTCAGTGCTGTTCCTTTTGCCTTATTGAGTTTAGCCCCTCTTGTCTCTTATTTAATATTCTTTAAATTTTAACTGAGGAGTGGGCTTTGTTTCTCACAAACCCAATGCTGTGTAAACCAGTTTAAACTGATAGACTCTGTCCCTTTATTCAAATAAAGTTGAAGAACTCCTCTGTCTCCTTTTTGGACATAAACCTCTGGCATTTGTTGATTTTCCTCACACTACCCTTTTTCTTCCTTTTTTTTTTTTTTTTTTTT
>VXBU01013524.1:124513-193079 GCA_013400315.1 Bombycilla garrulus
TAATACTGCATCTTGTTCTAGTTTTCCTATCAGGTTGTAGTTTGTTGGGTTTTGTTTTATTTTGTTTTGTTTATACATATTAAAGAGCTGTTATTCTTATCCTCATATCTTTGCCTGAGAGCCCCATTAAATAATTTGGAGGGAGGGGGTTTGCATTATTCTATTCCAAGAGAAGCTCCTGCCTTCCTTGGTAGGCACCTATCTTTCAAAACCAAGACAGATTTTTTTCACCTGCTGCATATATTTGCATTAATTTAAATTTTCACAATATTTGCTAACAGTAAAATTGTTGCTGCTAACACATTGCCTACTAGGAAGGAGTTCATCCTTTATTAACCTCTTTACTAATCTGAATATTTCTGGAGGATTTCCGTGGAAGGGCAATACATACACTGATAATAGATGTTGGACAGGGAGCAAGAACACTGCTTGTAACCTAAAACTGCTTACATGGCTTTTAGCCTTTTTTGGGGCCGAGGTGTATTAGAAAGAGAGAGCAGGATTTTTTTGCCAAGATCCACTATGATCTCAAGTGTTTCCTGACCACTTTCTTTACCAGTACAGAAGGGAATTTTAAAATTTAAACATGAAGTACAAATTAAATGAACAGTTTAGGAGGTTTCCTTTATTGCTCTTAACTGTCATCTTTTGATTCATGGACATATTCTGGATGATGCAGTAGTATCAGATCCACGTGTTCAAAGATGCTGAGTCAGGCCACAAATTCCATGGGATCTTACAGTGAAACAGCCAAGCTGGATGCTTTATTTTATTTCTATTTTTTATCATCTGTTCTTTAAGCAGTGTTAAGGTCCACAGACACTTGTTAGCCAGGAGCTGGTTTGTGTTTCCCAGAGAAGTACATAAATCCTTGAGGCTTGCAAGTAAAAATATGAGACATGCATTGCATGTACTGAGTCAGAGAGAAAGAACTGAAATGCAAGATTGTGCACATATAGGAAATAAAGATATTATAAGCATAGGGAAAAAAGTAAACTTTCATCCATTATAAGCTAGTCTTGAAGTCTTACCAACAACATACCAAAAAAATCAGACAAAAAACAAACCCAAAAAAAATTATTTTACATCTCACTCAGAGACATTGAGAGCTAGGATTTGCACAATGCTCTCCAGAGGCTTCCCTACCTTACTCCAACTAGCCTAGAATATAAATTAAAAACAAATTAAAATCATCCTAGCTTTAATATAAATGTAAATAAATGACCAAAAAGAAACAAATACAAACAAAACCCCCATCACAATCCCACTTTCCTACCTTTTGTAGGCTTACATATCACAAAGCTCTATTATTTTTGTTAAAGGTTTTTGGTGGTGTTTGTTGCTGTCGTGAGTTGGTTTGGTGGGGTTTATGTTGTTTTGTTGTTTGGGATTTTTTTAAGACTGGAAAAATCTAAATGTGTTGCTCACATGACTTTGGTAAAAAAAAAATAAAATAGAACAGAATACACATTGTCCATGGATACTTTCTTAAAATCCAGGGGACCACATTAATTACTGACACAACACATAATCCTTGTCTGTCTGCTGCCAAATCTGTTCTCTCATAGGGAGCTGTAGATAGGATGAGGGTCTAAGCTTCTTCCAATGCACCTCCTAATATTGCTGCCACTACCAGTCTGTACCAGCGCCTCCACTGAGAATGTGGCTCCTGCACCAACTGCCTGTGGTTAAATTAATTTGTCAGAATGAGATGCCTCACTTGTCACCATTTCAAAATAGTCTCTTTCCAAGGGGGTTGAAATCAATCCATTCACCAGCGGGCTTTTAGGAGACTTACTGCTCTGCCCTGTGCTCATTAGTCGTGGAAGTGGTAAAGCAAGTCATTTACTAATGTACTTTATGGTGTCTGATTAAAAAGGCTGAAAGGAGAGAAGACACTCTAACCTAAATTCAGCCTGAGAGGAAGGCTGCAGCTCTAGAGAGTAACAGGAAGAGTTTCTCTAATGCATGGATCAGGCTGGCAAGCTGTGCTCTCACCAGACTGAGGAATGACTGCCGCAAACTGCTGGCATATGCTGAATTTACTGGTGTCCGTGGTGCTTAATGGGCCTTCACCAACACGGGGTGGTGTGTGTGTGTGTGTGTATGTGTTTCTGTTTGGTTTTAAGAGAGAAAATGATGCTGGAAAAGGAAAGGTCTCTGAAAGATGAGTGTTACATAAATATGAAATAGAAGAGGGTACCCTGATTTAGGAGAAGAGGATAAAGAACACAGGCAGATTTCTGGATGAATGGTGACAGTAATCTGACCGTCTGGCAGAACCCATAACGTGTGATTAAGAAGAGAAAAATGTGATTAAAGCATACTACAGTTTCATACAGTACTGTCATATTTAAAGCTCTCAGAAAAGGGATTTTTATAGGGTCTGACACAACACATATCAACACACTGTAACAGCAAGAGGCTAAAACAAGTGAATACAGAAGAAATTAAATGCACTAATTAAAAGTAACTCGAATTAGCGCAGAAGAGCCTCACATTCAGGTCAAACTGAGCAGATTTCAATAAACAGATTCAAAACTACTTAGTAGTTTAAGTACCCGGGTCGATATTGTTTTAGTTTCTTTGCTGAAAAAGCAACATAAAGAAGCTAAACCAGGCTAGGATGAGCAGAGAATTCCAAACAAAACACCCCAAACCACCCAAACTCCGGCACAGCTCTCGACATTTCCCCTTAGAAACGCAAATGAGCATTGTCCCTGTTAACAGGTCCTACGGAGCCTGGCGCCCCGCTATGCTCAGATGTGTTACGGATGAGCAGACGCCTTTCTGTGCTCCTTGTGATAGCCTTAGGAAAAGTGTCACACATTGGAAAACCAGAGATCAAACACTCCCCTAAGCTGCCTAACAAAATGCAAACCCAGTGACGGGATGAGAGGAACCGACGGCAGAGGTGAAACAGGCCTCTGGCATTGTGCGGGACCGGGGTTACTGTGCCTGGGACTGAACTGAGGGAGAGTTTGTGGCCACAGCTTTGAGCTGCCAGACTCTCCTTTTAGCCATGCTATATTCATCTGTTATATCCAACCCAGACTTGATAGTTCCATCAGGATGATATAAATCGGGAATAATTTCAGACAAGCAGAGGGACAAACGACCCAAGAGACTTCTTACACCACTATAGATTTTCTGAACTTTTGTCTCCTGTGGGTATTTTACACTCCCTGTCACCGTGTGCCTCGCAATCACCACAGCGACATAGGAGAAAGCTACTTTTATGTCACAGATGAGACATCTACTGGAATAATAAAATCCAGCAGCACAAGGAGAAACGCCCTGGTGACTGCCCATGTTCACGGAGGCAGACAAACAGAACATATGTCGGTGCCTGTGATGAACAAGTGCCTGTGTAGTTGTGCACGTAGGTGCCTCTATGTGTGAGCTGATGTGAGCTGCTTTACAAACCTTGTTCTCCTCAGATTTCCGGTACTGGACAGAGCACACTAGCATTGTGTAATAAAGAAGAGTAAAACGACTCCTGAGCTCCCAGTCCCAGGTAAAACAAAGCAGCACAGACCCACCAGCAGGGCTTGGTAAATCACGTACATTGCCCCGGGGCTATGCTGGTTTTCAAAGAACGAGAACTGGTGTGTTTGTATGATCTGAGTGCTCCAAGAGATGCTTGCAGCCAGCTCAGTCCTTTTTTTGTACACTGCACACAGTACAGTGGAGAAAGAATGACCAGAGTGATTTGATGGGTCACAGAATTAGCTTGACAGGTATCAAACCCCAGACTAGTCCTCTGAGCAGAGGTTCCTCCCCTTCAGGCTGTATTCACTAGCTAGTTCTGTAACCTAAGAAAGATTAAATTCTGCCTAGCGTAGCAGTGTAAATGAACATTTCATGTACCACTTTGTCTGAAACGCCACCAGATGAATTTAATCCAGCCCTGGGGCAGGGAAGTAGGTTAAATGACTTCACAAATACTGTAGGTTCCTGTTTCCCGTGATTCTGTTACTGCTTGGGATTGCTGCTATCTCTGTTCCCAACCTGCCCCAGTGACATTCAGATGATGGCTCATCTTTGCCTTGAAATATTTTAATAAGTTCAATATTTTCTTTCTCCAAAAAGTCAATTACCAGGATGGAGTATATAAATCATCAACATAGTGACAAATACCTATGCTTATGTAAAAAAAAAAAGCTTTAACTTAATTTCATCAACACTATTTCTTCCCAACACGTTAAGTGGAACCCTGTCCCAGTTTAGGCAGCAATCTTTCCCCATCTTAGGTCAGTTTAGAAGGCCCAGCTCACAAAGTCTGTTTGCATTACTGTAAAGGATCTCAGCAGAGGAACAGATGATTTAAAAGGCTACAGAAATAGAAGCCCAAGGCAGGTGTGGCTGACTCAGATTGGAGAGCCTGGGCTTTGCAGCACATCATCTTCATTTGTTTTGCTCTTTCCTGTATCACCCATTTGGAAGTATTGAGTCATTCTCTGCTGTGGACATTCATTATCCACAGCTCGGTTCCAACAGGAGTTATGGACAATTCATCCCTGGACAGTGAAATAGTCACTGCAAGGAGAGAAAAAATACCCCAAGGTCAAATATTGCTTGGTGTGAGCAATTGCACAGCTCCATGCTGCTTCCTGCTTTCCTTGGATATATTTAAGGGACACGACTAAGTCGAGGGAAAAATAAAACTTCCAAATGATCTGAGAACTCTGCTGTAAGGGAACTGACATTTAAAAATATATAATTAACATAGATAATCAATGAAATCTAGTTAACAGTTATGTAGAGATTAAATTAGGTATGAAATCTGACTGTGAATATCTGACAAGTATTTCCACTAGGAATCTAACAACACACTTGAGGACAGATGCTTTCCTGCAGTCCTAAAACATGTAGTAAATTTGAGGAAAAACCTCTGCTAGACCCATTTAGTAAGCTGATCTTTCTGCAAACTGTTTTTTCCCACTAATAAATTCCTTACACACCACCCAAAGCAAGTACCCAATCAGCATCACAGTGTGGATTTGTCATTAATCATGTTCACAAGTGACTGCCTCTTCTCCAGAAAGGCCAGTTCCCACATTGCTCAGAGCACACTACTTCACTGCTCCTCAAAAATGTACTCAGCAGCTGCTAGTTATAGGTGTTAGGGATATTAAAAAAAAAAATCTTCCAGTCAGAATATGCTCATTTCAGGGGTGCAGGAAGGAGGAAAGGAAAAAAACAAAACCTTTTCCTTGGAACATACCTATGTCAAAGAGGTTTTATGGAAGAGATTTGTAATGATTGGGCTCTATTTTCCCATCATAGCAGACACTAAGCAAGTGGTTGGAGATTGCAGAGATGAATCAAACAGAAAACCTAACCAGTGGTTGCTGGCTATTCTGAACTATGTAATTTCTTTGCTGGAGCATTTGTTTTCAAGTGCCTTAAAGGTCACTTTTGTGGCAGAAAAGGAAACTACACATTTTGCAGAAGAAATCTGGATTTCTAATTAGGCTGTAATTGCATTCTTTCCTTTCCCACCTCACCCAGGCTCTCAGTGGGCTGCTTCACACAGACCACCCAACTGTGGAAGCCTGCAGACTCCAAGTCTTTCCAACACCTCTCCAGAGGCTTCTGTGAAATAGCTCAGTTAATGCCCACACTATCACAGTGCTCATACCCTCAGCTTCCTCTGCTCTTACAGAAAGGCAAATGGCTTCAGTTCTTCCCTGGAAAAGCAGCAGAAGCACAAGCTGAAAGACTGAAAATGAGTTTGGGTAAAACAGCATCAGGCAGCCCAGATGTTCTGAGGGCACTAAAGAATAATGACCTAATAAGAAATAGATGAATTCTGTATATGTTATCTGTACATCTAATTAAACTAGGCAGCAATGGAAACTAAGCACCGTGAGTTGTAATGTGGAAGTTACTTTGCAACTTTTTCTTTCACTACAACCCCAAAACTTTCCCAGCACAAGTAAATCCTCTCAAACTTGTTCTGTGGTCTTTATAAATCACTCATTGGTATAAGGCAGTCTCAGCAGAACCAAAATAGCCACACTGAAGAGCAGAGACAATTCCCAATGAGAATGAGATGGACAGAGAATGTGCACTGCCAAGATATCAGACAAAGGAAGCATATTCATATTTTTTTCAAATGGATACATTTTTCTTTAATAAAACTAAGACTTTAAAGACACAAAACCTATTTCAGCACATAGGTAAATGTATGACTACACATCACACAAAGAAAGAAGTAACCTTGAGGTAAGCACTTTATGTCACAACCTATCTAGACCGCCCAAAAATACTTTGAACAATGCCATAAAAAATATTGATGTTTTTTCTTGTAAGTACCAACTTTCCATATTATTTCTCTTTATAAATGTTATATTTTTCCTTTTGGCAGAGCAGTGTGTAAAAGCTTACAGCTATCATGGTAATGAATTATCCAAGGATGATGGTTCTGAGCTGTGATTCTGATATGTGCTGATGACCTGGCTGACACTATTCAAACTGGCAAGCACCAAAGCATGTTGCTTCCACCAAGATCAGGCAGACTGTAATTTCTCTTCCTCTTTCCCCAGCTGAAGGTTACAGTGCAGCTACCACGAGCCACAGAAACAAAGAAAATGGGCAGCTGCAGATGCACACAGGATAAAGTCAGCAAGACCAAGGTGAGTCTCATTCCACAAAGTACAAAAACACCTGTCCAAACTCAGCTCAACATGACAATCCAAGCAAAACCCCAAAGATGTAGTGAGGATTCTTGCAGCACCCTTGTCCTGTGGACTGCACTCAAGGCTCCTGGCCAGCCCTCACAGCACAGTTGGTTTGATGCTGGTCTTCCCTCAGTAGCCCTGAGAAGTTGCAAACACACTTCCCCACACACCATGAGAAATACTTGTTATTTTCAGAGCTCATGAACTGGCTGGTCTCTGGCTACATGTCATTGCAAGACCTGAATTTCCTTTGCCTCAGCCATCCTCAGTCCTTCTGTAAGTACCAGAAGAGAAAAGTGTTTGGTTTCCTGAGGTGGCTTTACCTCCTCCTGTTCAAGCCCTGAGGCTGATTCTCAGCACAGAACAGACTGTTACATGAGGGAGGTGAATGCTGCATAGCTTAATTCTGTAGCTATTCTTCTGCACACTTTCCAGTAGATAGGAACAAAGAGCTTCTTATCTCCTAGCAATTCGGATCATAAACACAAATTAATGTCAGTCATACATATCCTTTTTATGTTTTCTCCCGAGAGTTAACAAATAAAGCAAAATAAAATGCCCTTACCTATATAGGAAGAAAATGAAGGAAAATACAAGAATATAAGTCATGCCACAAAATAAAGATTCACCTTAATACTCATTTAATAATTTTGTACTCTTCTGACTTAGAGTTACCGAGTCACTATTGTCACTAAAGTGAACCAATAATAAAAGTTACAATCCAATGCAAGTAAAATACAACATTCACTTATCTGAGCCAAAGCAAAAATATCTTTTATCTCCGTTAATACATGTTTTTATGCTATACCAATTAAAGATAGTTTTGGGACATTAATTATTCACCAAAAGCGGTCATTTATATTTCAGCCAGGATTATCCAGAGAATAATACACTTTTATCCCTTTTCTCAAAACACACTTGTGCCCCAGGAAATTTAACTGCCTCTATCTAATCCCATGAAAGTCCTTTTCATTGTTATTTCTTGGTGGGACTGTCAATCAGAGATGAAAAAGAGGAAAACAAAACACAGAGTGAAGTGGTTTGCTAGAAACATCATCTCATCCGGTGCCAAAATTACATCAGCTGGCATAAAGGAGAGTCACTTTGAAGAAGTTGCATGGAAGAAGAGTGTCTCCTTTGAGTCCTTTTCTCTTTGTTTTCTAGGATTAATAGCTTATTTCCTTTCTGTAGTGTTTTTTTTTTTTTCCCCAGGCACACTCAGCATTACATTCTATTTCCCAAATAACATCATGGGCACATCACACAAGTTTATAACAAAAACCCCAGCATCAGCTGTGTTTTAATCAGTTTTCTTCAAACCATCCACAAATCAAACACCACAGGATT
Organism: Bombycilla garrulus; assembly: GCA_013400315.1. Taxonomy (NCBI): domain Eukaryota; kingdom Metazoa; phylum Chordata; class Aves; order Passeriformes; family Bombycillidae; genus Bombycilla; species Bombycilla garrulus. Next base: position 132,547 of record VXBU01013524.1, read on the forward strand.
TTTTTTTCCTTTACACTTTTATGCAATCACATTCCCAGCAGTGACACAAACATGGAAGGTGGAGCTCGGATCCCACGGGGTGTCGGATTGCTGCTGACAATCAGCTGTGAGCACAAAGGATGTTCTCCCGCAAGCAGCTGAAGCACAGACGCTGTTCATCCATCTTCCCACTGGGCACAGAGGTTTGGTACAAGCAGCCCACACCCAGAATCAATCAGAGCTCCCAGCCACAGATAAGACTCCACGGGTGCTTTTCAAATGCTGGTCTTTCCCTAAGGCCAAATTGCAACCCTGTACGAAGGAAGGCAGAGGCCATGTGGCAGTTGTAGGACTTCTGTCAGCCTTTTCAGCTGGCCTTAAAATTACCAGTTCTCTATGAAGTATGTTCTTTTAAGTTAAAAGCTTTAAAAAGTAAATCTTTTTTAGCATAAGAAAGGCAAAAAAGAATGGTGCCAGAAGAAAAGAATTGAGAGAATTTCACAACTGAGAACTGAGGGCACTCAATTCTCACCCCTGAAAGCTACAACTGAGCACAGGGCAGTGGAGCTGCCGTGCTCAGGTAAACACAGATAACAAGAGGACTTTGAAGGCACTGCTTCTATTCTTCCCAGGCTCAGATTAGCTTTCTGGATTTCTGTGAATTCTATACTAGTGAGGCCTTCACATCTTTGCAAAATAAGAAACAATCCCCCCCAAGCTCCAGGATGAAAAGATGTCAAATATTGTTATAGATGAGTAATAATTTCTGTATACATTCTCTTTCCATACTTTTGATATTACATGATTTTAAATTCATTTACAGTGTGTTATGATCAGTGTTCTCTATAGACCTCCCAGGCCTTTGAATATTTGCTTTCTTGCTGGCAAGCAAGGTTTTTCTATTGTGGATTTAGGCCACACAACTGAACCCAAGCCATGTGGTTCTGAATCTGCTCAGCCATTTCAGAGAATTCAGAATATCCTTACACATGTGCATTAGAGGAGGGGCCAGATTTTCTTACTCAGTACAAATTGGAGGTTTACTTGATAGGAGAATAGACAACTCAAAACTTACAGAAGAGACTCTGCCTGGGAATCCCAACACTGTTTGGGGTATTCATAGGGCAACCTGATACCAGATTTCTTATTTTGGGATGAACTTTGAGTTTTAAAAAATATATATCTAAATAAGTAACTGTAAAGCTAAACAAGGAACTTGTTAGATGGGAAGGAGGACAAGTTTCCTCCAGCATTACTCCTGTGCAGCTTGACATTTGTTCAAGTCAGAGGCCAATCCTCTGCAGAGCTTTCCTACTACAACTGCAGCTTCTCTGGCTCAAAGGAGAACTAAGAAATATGGGTTTGTTTTCAGCTGGTCATTTTTTTGTTTGGATACTCGGTTTGGTGTGTCTGCTGGAGAATTAATTGATTTGAAGATTTTTTGTTTGTTTTTACTGGACCAGTGAAGTTGTCAGGCATGCATTGCAAACAACCAAACTTGAGAGCTGTAAACATCACTCTATTTTGTCACCTCCACCCCTTTCCCACTACCACTGCACGGGTTTTCCCTATTCAAAAGTTTAAAAACAGGATTGCTCAACCTACCTTGGAGCTTAACTTTCCCAGCAGCAGCAGAATCAGAGTAGCTAAACAAAGGGTTAGTAGGAATTTGATGTTAAATAATGACCAGAGACACGTAATGGGGGGAAGGAGAGTCTGTGAATAGAGAAAAATTTTTCCAAGCATACCAAGAAATTCTAAGCTTTGAGAGTTAGAAGTAAACCCTTCAACACTAGTTAAAACCACATTCTTTCTAAGATGATACTCTTTCTTAAGCTTTATTTCCAGTTTTGTAATCATCTTATCAGGCATTTATATCTTGTATCTTTGAGTTTGGTAATTTTTGCCTCATTGGTTGCACAGAAACAGCTTCAATACATAAATGTAATTTCTCAGACATATCCCAGAATATTTATTTTAACCTTTTCATACAATGAAAAAGGAGCCTCAAGCTGGAGTGTGCTGCCAAGTAGCAACCAATTCTGAGACAGGTGCTTCCACATCTGATCAAGCAGGCAAGAAAGGATGAAAATAACTTTAAGGTCTTTAAGGCAACAAAAAGTAGAAAAGCTCCCAAAAATGGCCAGCAGTAAGAGGAAGCAAGTGTCTGCTAGAGGTATTTCTCAAACAGGTACAATTTTAGCTGCTCATTCTACTGAAGTGTCTCAGGCACAGCTCTTTCTCAGAGGTTTTGATTTTCAGACTGTGTGTTTCTTGTGTAACATACATACACATTCCTTGTGTATAAAAAAGCCTGGGTTTGGTGTGTGCCAGAGCAACTGGGTGACTTGACAGTAATCACCCTGGAAGAGACCCGAGGTCTCTCATGCAAACTCCTACTCAAAGCAGGGTCAGTTATGAGGTCAGATCAGGTTGCTCAAGGTTTATACAGTCAAGTCTTGAAACCCTCAAAGAATGGAGACTGCATAATCTCTCTAAGCAATTTGCTTCACTGCCTCACTCTCATATACTAAAAAAAAAAAAGATTTTATCCAATCTGCATCTGTTTTGCTTCAGTTCACGTCTGTTGTCTTTCATCCTTTCACAGTGAAAAGCCTGGTGCTTCATAAGGAATGGCACACTGTTTTCCCCATAAGTTTGATTGCTTGGTAAATATGTGGGGGATTTCCAGAAAACTTCTTCACCTGACAAGAAGAACCAGGAATAAACCCCACAGCTTTTATAAAAATTTCAAATTAAACTGCATTCACCTTGCACAAGGTCCAGTTCCTCATTACTTCATGGTAAGCATAAACATTTTTGAAGAGTGGAAAATATTAATTAGCTAAAAACCAGGCAGAGTAAAGAGGTTTCCATTTCAAGGACAAAGCAAACCAAAATGTGTTGATCATGGACAGATCAAGATCAAAATTAGGCAGCTTAGATGGCTGGTTGTGACATAAACCATAAATTTCCAATCAGTGCCTAAGGCAGAAATGTCAGAGCTGAACTAAATTGCCTAGATTAGGGTGTTTAACTTGACATGTTTATTCTTGCTGAAAGCCAAACAAATCTTTCTAACTTTTCAGAATTTTTTTCATCCATTTTTGGTTTTTAAGAACAGCTAATCAACTATTTTTTTCTAGCAATTCTACAATATGAAAGAAACAAAATTACAAACATATAGATGCAAATATACAAATGTCCATAAAATACAATGTTTATATACTATTTTTATATATAAAAACTGATTTGATTTCTTACTATTTGCAATGGTAGCCTTAGCTGGCAAAAGGATTCATGTTTATTTATAGAGAATTCTTCTTGGTCATCTTAGGCATAGGTAAATGTATTTTCAATAATTACAGATGCTCCTGAATTCCTCTCACAGCTCAGTAAAAGTCAATCCACCTGGTATCCATGAACCTAGTTCCTGGGAATCAGTGGCTCTCTGTGCTGCTGGCACAGCTAGATCAGAACAGAGGAGAAAGAGACCCGAGAGAAATGGGCTTTCAGGGAGCTGAAGCTCACAGTGTGTAGGAATTCATCCTTCCAACACCAGAACATGCAGCCACAGCACAGTGCCCCAACATCCTGCTAGAGGAGGGGGAGAGAATTCCTGTGCAGGTGCACTTAGGTTCCATCCAGTACCTCTGGAAACAGTTGAGGGCTGTTGTGATTTACACTGCAACACTGATCCACCTTAATAACAGTGTCCTACCTTATAACTCAGGACAGAAAAAACTGCTCTTTGCCTTTGAAATTTCAGCCTTAGAAGAGTGTCAGCAGGTATCTGGAAAGAAACTGAAAGAAAAGGAGCCATTATGAAATACCCCACGTGTGTTACAGTGTTTACACAAGAGTACATGACTCATTCTACTACATGTGCATCAGGGAAGTGAAAGTGAAGTGACTGCTGAGAGAAAGGACAGTAAAGTCCTCTCGGACACAGATCAAGAAGATTCCATAGTGCAGTCATGGAGGGTGTGCAGCTCACAGAGGTTCCATTACTCGGTTGTTGTGGCTGTCCAGCAGCACAGTGCCCCACGCAGGGGTCAGGAATGCTCCTCTGTGAGGAGGACAGAAGAGGGATTGAATGAGAAGAGCTGTCCTCATGTGTGAAGGAGCTAAACAAACAGCATTCCTCTTCTCTGCTCGTGTGTTTGATTGGTAGGGAGCAGCTGGATGCAGGCACTGTGGTCTCTCGTACACACAGAGCCCTCAAGAAAAGGCAGGGAGCAGCTGCTGACAGGACAGCTCACAATGGAGAGGAGTGGCCAGGACCTCATGGAGACCTGGAGGAGTCACACACAGATACTTTATATAAAACATACCCTACACCATGACACCAGGATTTATAAAGCAGGGGTTACGAAGGGTTAGGGGGAAAATTACAGTTGAAAATTAAGATTCTGCTTCTCTGATCTCATCCTAAAGACTTGCTTACTGAAAGGGACAAGCTATTTACACCCATGTCTTTGGACCTCCTCCCACTAAATAAATATGTATTCTTTTTTATGTTTAACAAGTAGAGATTCACCTTATTTAGCTTCTATATCAAACTGTATCCTTTATATTGAATTCTTTTACTAAACTCTTCTTTTCAGTAATATTTTAAACACTAACCACTAAATGCCCATTGCTCAATGTCCTAGACCTGCTCAAGCAAGAAACATTAAGTACATCAAATTGGACTGTAAATTATGTGAGTTCTATTTTGAGCATGACATCATTCATCCTGTTGTTTCAATTTAATTATATTTAGTCTTCAATCCATCCCCAGCAGCCCCAGTATTTCACATTTTGTTAGTTTGTCTGCTCTACTCTGACTAGTGACTTACAAAAATAACCACATTTCAAAACATTACTTCAGAAAATTAACCCTAAAGCGGTGTTCCCAACCCATCAACACTTCTGTGCAGGAGAAAAAATATCCTGAGTGCCCAGCTGACAACCGTAGTTGCTGAAAGGACTAACAGAAAAACAAGGTGAAAACTCAGAAAAACACATTCACATTTCAGTTCTGGACTGTTTAATACTCTAGAATCTGAATTTGACCACAAATACTCTCATTAATTTATTATAACCTAGGTACATATGGTTAAACCTTCCTATAAAAAAATCTTTTTTCAGATGGAAATTTCTGTGCCAGGTCCTATGTATAAAATGATACTTTTCTTTTAGTATTTTCAGCAAAATTAGTTGGAATAGTCCTGTAGCTGTAAAGGTATTTTACAGATCCTTTTCTTTTTTTTTTTTTTTGAGAAAAATATGTTAAAGACATATAAATTATCCTCACTGAACATGAAAAATCATATTTTTTGCTACTTTAGACTTTTAGAGTAAGACTGTAAAAACTCCAAAAATTACTCTGTGATTTGGAAGGAAAAGATTAAATGATAAATTTTAAATTTTAAAAATTGTATTAATTTTCCTTGGATCATGGAATGACGCATCAAGCTTACATATTTGTGGGGGTAGCTTACAAACAATTGCATCTCTATGGTACAAACAATTCATTTGGTACCTTCATTTCTGCAACACTGAGTTTCTGTAAGCAATCACTAACCTAACTTATTTTCTATGTAAAAAGAAATAAATACACCCTTCTCATAAATACACCTAGTTCATCTGAACAGTCTTGTCTAAGAAGTTTAATCATGTTAATGGATTATTTTATTAGCAATTGCCCCAGGACTGGACATGTCATCACAACATTCCAGCAAGTGCAGATATTTCCCAAGTCCCATTCTGCACTGACCGGCCTTGGTGGTTACTTGGGTTTTACTTCTCAAGCCTCAGCAGAATTTCCCTTCCCTAAAGAGTCTTTAGCCTGAGTGCCAACTGCACCTCTTCAGACAGGGATCGTAACATCTGCTGGGAACAAATGATGCTTCAACATTCCATATGGGAATGCAGCATTTTTCTAGCAAATAGGGATCCTACAGATTAGGAGAGAGTCTAGATTTACTTTTTTTTCTTAATTCAATTTATAACCCCAAACATAAAATACGAAGCTCAACACCCCAGCTAGCAAAAATGATTGCTACTTTGTTGTTGTGTTGGTGGATTTTAAACAAGCCAGAAGTTCTTTATTCTTTCCCAAACCTACCAGCAAAAAGATGGTAATTTACACTGCAAAGGACTCAACTTTCACAAGTGGAAGTGGCATTTGTTTTGTTTTTTCAATCTGACATGAAAATCCTTTACATCCACTCCTGCTAAAATGATGCTTAGCAGTGTTAGGGTGGAAGGACAGGAAGTCTCACTCCAGGGTTTACTTTCACAGAAGACCTAATGTTTTATGGTAAAATTTTCTATTGTTCATTATTTCTTCAAAGTACTTATTTGAAAGTGACAAAGTTGTCTTTGATGTAAGGCAAGAAGACAACTTATCTGAACCATCTTTCACGTAAAAGTTAGTCTGGTTCAAAGCACCAACAGAAATTATTTTGTGTGAATTAACATGTTTTGAAGGCCATCAGTAGGAAATAGAATCTGATGATTACATTTTGAATGAGTCAAAAATGAAATTTAACAAACTGATAGCGCAGCTGAGGCCTAATCTGCTCTATTTCCCTCAAATCCAGATTTATCATTGCCTCCTATTGCTGGGTTTGGCTCAGCATCTTGCCCTAGGGTGTTGAATGACACCCTCAGGGTCCTGCTGGAAAAGAATAAAAGCTTTCTCTCTCAGCTAACCAATAAAGAGCAAGTCAACAGCACTCCAGGAACACCTATTAAAGCCTACCAGAGTCTAATAAAAACAGTTACTTAAATATTAAAGCCATTTCATTGCTAGGGGCTGGAAGACAAGAAAGCAGGCGTTTCAGCTGGTTGAAGTCTTTATCAAAGGCTTAAAAGGAAAATTTGTTCTATTTATAGGCACAAGTATAGAAGTACTGTGCTTGCCAGCCCATTTTATTCTAACATCAAAGAAAATTCATATTTAAACCAATTATTTCTTAAATCCTACAACTAAAAGCGGTGTCTCAGCCCCCTCCATCTGTGCTACTGTACCCAGCCAGCCTGAAACAAACCATGGCCAGTCAGAACCATTAATGTCAACTATGGGGTCAGAGTTTATAAATTCCTTCAGGGTGTTAAAAACATCAGAAACACCATTTGTGTTTAGACAGATGTAAAGGCACAACAGATTACAAATTTACAAGGCCCAACAGAAACAAGAGGTGCCAAGGGAAACAAAAGATAATGGGTACAAATAAGAGAACTTATAAATGTCTTACCACTGAATTCAAGATAAAAATAAAACCACTCATAAACTTGTTATAAGTCCATAATTGCACAAAAACAATAAGATTTTTACTTTTCTTTAAACTGGATTCTAACACTGAGCACTAAAGTCAAGGATAATTTAATCTTTTCCTCCCCCATCCTGCTGCGCACCATTTCCACCCTGAAAAGCAGCAGCAGGGATTAGTTCAGTTTAGAGACAGGTTTTGCTGTGAAAGGCTCAGCTTCACTGTAACAGCTATGAGTTGGAGAGAAAAAAATGCTCATTGTGCTGGGAATTTTGGCAGCCCCCAGGGAGAAACCTGCCACATCAAGCTTCATTTGGGCCTGTGCATGTCCTCACTGTCTGCTCTCTTCCCTTTCTCTTCTTACCTGTCTCTGAAACATTTCACACTCAATTAAGGTATGCAAGTTGATCCTCACATTTTGATTATTCTTGTGAGTGTGTTGCCAAAATCATTTAAGTAAAGGTTTGACTTAATTTTACTCCAGTCTGGAAGATTTCTGCTTTTTATTTCAAAGACAATTTACACCTCTTACATTTACACATGTTCATCCAGTTCTGTAAGCCATTTATGGATTTATCCAAGTAAACTCTTACTCAGCAAGCCACTTAAACATGGTTTGTTTTTTGCTGACTGGGAAAGACACAGCCTTTTATCTCTTTGGATTAAGTCCTTTTCATAAACACTAAGGAAATTATCACTACCCATGAATGTACTTCTGGATTATTTCTCATTAATAACTTACCAGGTCTAACACAAGTGATTGTATGATCTGAGTATCATCAACTGATGGTGCAGTAATCCCTGTCTTTCCTCAGCTACCATTTACCTACAGGCAGTGAGTCTGTATCAGCACATTTTGTCCCATCTAACATTTAGGTTCAACACACTTCTGTGGCAGCCATGCTTTGCTATTCAATATACAGTGGGTCTCTATAGCAACATTAGCTACAAAAAAATCAGCTTTTTAGGCATTAAAAAAATATTCCAGACAGAGAGATAAGTGCAAATTTTGAGAGCATGCAGGGCATCAAGCTGACAGCAGAATTGCTCAGCACACCATGTACAGCATTAGTACTGGAGGACTCCCAAGACAGGCACATCAGTAGCACTGGGGGTACAAATGCTCTAAAGAGATGGGTGCTGGTCCTGACAGTGCTCAGAGAAATTCATGCCATCCAGCATGAGTCTGCACCGGGAATATTTCCACACACACGGGAATGCACCATTCTCTTTCCAAGACCAAGGCTGGGCCACACACAGCCAAGAAGCTAGGGTTCCTGGGATGTGGTGCCAATTACAAAGAGGGTTGGAGTACAGCTCCAGTCTGTATTGCAGGGGAGCACCTTATGTAACAAACAACAGCTATGTGTTGGCCAAATGGTAAAACCCTGAAGTGTATCTTTAAAATGGTTTGCTATGCAACAATTGGAACCTTCACATATTCCAAGAATCTTCCCGTACAAATACAGAGACGTAAGAAACATGCAAATGAAAGCCTAAGAGTATGACTGCAATGTCCATCTGCCAAAGGCACAGTACTCATCGTGGATCATCCAGTTCCCTTCTGCAGGCAAACCATAATTAGGTGGCCAAAGAAAGAGAACAGAACAAAACAAGCTCTGACACATCACTGAGAAACAACAGCTTTGACCTTTCAGCATCCTGTGCAGCAACTTGCTGTAGCTTAACTGACGAATCATACATATTTCTTTCATTTACTCTCTTACAGCAAATTAAGATTAACTACATCATGCAATTCTTACATTTCTCTCTTAATAATCTTTATGGAGACTACTAAAATACAGTAGTAAAATACTACTGCAAGATAGTACACTATAGGGTTTCACTATTGAGCAAAAGATGGAAGATTATTTGTTTTAAAGAGCAAAAAGGACACATTGGTAGCACAGCTGGACTCCAGTCTGAGTTCTCATTAGTTTACCTTTCTCCTTAAAGACTTCTCCCTGAAAAATGTCTTCAGAAAAAAATATTTTAAAGTGTATGAAAATCTCAATAAACATACCCTTCCTGTAACTTAAAAACCTGTCTAGCCTCTCTGGTTTTCTAATTGCTACCAGGCAGAAATAATTGTAACTAAAATAGAACAGTTTTGTTTGAATTTGCCGGTCCTGCAGTGATTCCTGATGCTTAGAGAACTCTGCAAGATAAAGCAGTACGTTTCACTGAGGAATGAAAAGGAAAACTGAAATTTGGCCCATTGCTTCTTGGTGTTATGAGAGCAGAGTGATTTCAGGACTAGAACTACCAAACTCATCATCTTGAATTATTTCTTCTGCTGAAGGAAGAAGGAGGTAACTTCCAGAGCAGTATGGAATTTTTGTAAGACTGCTTCACATCACATCATCATAAATGTAGAGCACATCTCCTGTCAGCACAAACTATGGTTGTATAGAAGACACAGGAGCTTTTTTCCCTTCCTGACCATTAAAGAGTCAAATCCTAAAAAGAAACTATTTTTTTAGCTTGAGAGATACAGTCTTTAAAATAGGAGTTCAAGGAGTTCCTCAGTTTTTTTTGCCTGTTTCTAAGCAGGGACCAAGCTGTCCACACAGCCAGAAAGTTTAACGAGGACATTGGTCAACTAAGGACACTTTTCATGCCACCTGGTTAAGAACCAAAGTTTTGCCAGCTCCCAATTATTGCAGAGTCTCACAAGGTTCAATGCCCTGCTTAGAAGGTGTGAGCTACAGACTAAGGCATTTACATCACTATCCCAGCCTTAAGTAAGGCCTTTGGCTCTCATGATTGCCAAGATGTCCTTTAAAAATATCGGCTCACAGAATAAAAGGCAACTAAAACCAACAATCTCTTATGTAATTTTTAAGTGAGCCTCATGTTCTTTGGGTAGCTGGTGATTCTGGTAGTAACAGTGTCCAGTTTAACAGATTCCAAGTCAGCAAACCACTGCATTCTGCACATCCCATCTCTAAATGCTTGAAAGTACTCCAATTCTTTTAACAGTAGGATAACACAGCATGAAGGATTATTTCATGACTTCTTCAAAATCAATGTTAAAATTTATCCTTCACTTTGCAGCAGAGCTGGAAGAAAAATAAAACTGAGAATTTGTCCACTCAAAATAAACACAGCTCAACCTGCCAGCTTCTTTCCCCTGAGTCAGCAGGGAACTGAAGGAGACTAAACAGCTTCCCCCTAAAAGCTTCAGAGGTTAACTTCCCTCAGCTGATAGCCTACCAATTCATATGAGCACAGAAAGTAGGAGGCTGGCAGGAGATCAACATTTTAAATTTAAATGCTAACATTTCCACTCTTTTTAACCTCATTTTAGCAAGCTGATGGATTTGTTTGTTCCTTTTCACTCCCTCAGTGGGTCTTTTTGGAACAATCCTATTTGACATTGACATAAAGGTTACCATGCACATCAGGCAGTTGGAATGCGTTACTTAAGGAAGAGAAGGACAAGGTAACTCAAGGAAGACCAAGTGAAAGAAACTCTGGAAAACAGCATAGGGTACAGTTTAAGATTAGTGCTTTGCTGTAAAGGAGGATGCAATAGTTGACAGAAAAAAAAAAAAGGAAGTATGCTTTGTACAATACTTATTTTTAGACAGACAATAACATTTTCATTAAAAATATTTTTATGAACTGTCATACTGTTCTGTTAACATAGGAAGTCACATGCAAACAAGGCTGTTCAGTGGCACAATTCTAGAAGTGATCTAAATGTGATAAATTATAAGGAGACACCACAGAGTAATTGCACACAGGTATTCATAGGAGTATCTCATTAAATTCTTAAGTTACCAATGACAAAGACATCAAAAATAAGTGTGTTTCATTTGCAATAGAAAAAGAATAATCCAAACCCAAAGCAGAGTAGCCTTACATTCTCATAATGAAGAAAAAAGCAGCCAAACCTGGTATGGTGTTGATGATGTAGGAACGAAGAGCACCAGAAAGCAGTTAATTACCCAGCTTAGACTGCATTTCATATACTTTTCATTGCATTAACCATTATTTTGCCATTTTTTTCCTAATAGCCTTTCCTTAAATCCACCCAAATCCATTGGATGTTTTAATGAGCAAAGAAACAGGAATGGAGACTTAAAGCTTGGATCACAGCCAGAAAAAGAAAAGCTGCTGCCATGTGTTAAATGCATAGGAACATGTCACATCAGAACTGAATTCAAACTCCCTCAGTGTCTGCAAATTCACTTTTAAAAGTGTGGTGTGATATGAAAAGACATTTTAATATAAGTTTCAGTAATTTTATAATGTTATCTAAACAATGATTTTACAGCAGATGCCACTTATTAGTGATGTACAGAACTTTATTTACACTCATTAAAAAGCAAGGTCAATGGAAGAACATCGATACAAGCTCAAAGATAAATGCAACACTTTCTGCTATAAGATAAGAAAGGAGGGTGGGATAGTGGGGAGAACAAACATGGGAAAAGAAAAACAAAATTGTCTTAAATTAAAAGCTACTGTAAAAGTCACCAAAATGTATTGTCTCCATAAGCAAGGAAAAAAAAGAAGTGCTAGAAACTCCATAAAATAGTCTGAAACCTTTTGGTACTAATTTACATAAGGAACATGGAAGGTAGTGACAAAATAGCAGGTTATCAATGCAAAACAGAGGGGTGGGAATGCACTGGAAAACTGATAAAAGACCTCTGGCTACTCCAGGCTGTTTGGGTAGCATATAATGAAGCAACTCTCCATCAGCCTGGAAAGGGGAAAAAGCCATGTCAGGGGAAGCGAAAAACCCCAACTAAACATCTAGTGGCTAGCTACGCTGCTAAACTCCAGATAATGCCTCTCTGCAATCCTTTCACTAAAAGCAAATTAAGAAGTACAGTAGGCACTTGCTCACTTAAGGAGGACAATTCTGATGACAGCACCTGAATAAGGGCTCAGTTCTTCCCACTCAAAGAAAAGTCCAATGAAAAAGAAATACTGAAGACTTAATGAAGACATACATTATTGTTCATCTGCTGTTCTGCTGCCATACAAATCCTCTGCAAAACTCTCCAATCATTAACAAGTAGAAAAAGCAAATAACTACAAGTTAACCCAAAGGTCAGCTCTCTGCACCAAGCCAAAGATGCAATCCCAATGAGCAGGTCTCAATGGAATCAATCTCTGTGAAAGGAAGCTGGCTGGCTTTGCAGAGCCAGAGAGCTCTGGGAAAGTGCACCAGGTACAAAGTCCAAAAGAAGAAACTTCTAAGAGCATGAAAATATTTCAACATTCCATGAAGGAAATGTAACAACATTGTATTTTATTTAATGCAGTTTTATTTTTGTATTATGGCAGCATAGTTAACAAAAGAAAAACATTTTTGTCTCTTCATTCATGGAGAATTAGAGAATGAATCATCAGGGAACTGAACTAAAAAGCAGAGGAATACTGAAGGCTTAATCCTTTCTTAAAATACATCAGAACCTGTGGTGGACTGCAAGTAAAATGACTGATTTTCCCATAGAATTAAAATTGCTCTAGAAACTATATACTGCTACTATTGCTGCTTCTTTATAGGTTGTTTTTAAGAGGGAATGAACTCCACAAATATTCTAAGTCAGGAGTAAATTTCCAACTATTTAGGATAAAACTGACCCACACTAACTCACGTTATTCCTCTTGTTCCATGACAACATGGTATGGAACGCCTGTTGGAATTCGGTTGCAGTGGAAAGGTGAATACACCTTGGGTGGATTTTAGGCTGTGACAGGCAGCAATCTAACCCTGACAGGAAGGATGGGCATGAATTCACCTTTTCAGGCCTACAGGGACTCACACGCCTTGTGGACAACAAGATTTTGGAAAATGGATGTGCTTTATTATGGAATCACTTTTTTTTTACAAAATTTCACTACTCCCCATCAAGCCACTCCAACCTGAATGATTTTTACACTCAACCCATCCTTCCCATCACCTCTTTTCATTCAACTTACTTGTCCCAGCAGCCTTTTCCAACTATTACGCATCTCCCCTCTTCTCTTGCTCAACACTCAACTTGTTCTGCACAGTAACACAATAAAAAATGTTCACTCTGAAGCAAGAGACTTCAAACACTTCAGTGGAGAATGCCAATGGGGAGAGAACTGTGTGGATGTGATCCTCAAGAGAAGCAGCATTTCTGGGAAGAGCAGTGAATCCATGATTATTAAGGGGGAGGCTGCCTAGCAGACAGCATGCTGCCCCCCCGCAGCCACTGCCTAAATTTGTCATTTTTTTACTTAGCAGAACACACTTGACATGTGTGACTAAAACCACTTCATTGCCATTGCAAATATTTCTATACTTCAACCAGTGATGGAACACTGGCTTTCTACAGAGTTTTCAAATGGAAAGAAGAACATGTATGTTTGCTGGGTCTTTCTATCTTTCTACCTTTTCTGTAGAGGTTCATCTGCAAGGAGAATAAGACAAGGTAAACTGTAAATGTGGCATCCAATTCTCAAGGTCTGTTGCTGGTGACCAGCAGTTAGAATCAGAAAAAGAAAAAATGATTCCATGCAGCACTGGAGCACATTACATCAAGAAAAACAATATGAAACTCAAGAAGTTACAGAAACTCTGTTGTCTGGGACATGCCTCTTTTGTTCCATACAAAATCCAGAAGGATGATGGGCCATTTTTATCAGTCTCTGAGTCATAACTTTTAGGCATGAAAACCAGAATTGGAAGTAATTTTCAGTTAATTTTGAACAGCTGTTGGTAGACAAGTGCATGAATTCTGGAATGACTGGGAAAAAAATCTGGTATGAGAGCTACAGCGTGACTCAAGACTGAAAACAGAAGGAAATGGTGTTTTGTTTCCCTAAAATCAATCACTGTGGATTGCCTGACAAAATTCTCTGGCACTGGAACAGAACACAATAAAACAGATCTATTAACAAGCCTGGGAAGCACAGCTGGGGTATTCCATTTGCCTTATAGAAGCAAAAGTTCTCCAAATCCTTTCCCTATAAGGTGTGAGAGGTTCACACCATCATAGGGATGTTAAAAAAAAAAAGAAAAAGAAAAAATAAAAGAGTTAGAAAGGAAATAAAAATGCTTACCAGAATAGAGAGGGAAGATTTCATATTAATTCTTGTAAAAAAGTATGCAAAGATGCAGCTGGACCCTCCAGAAGCACCTCCAGTTCTGCTGGTGTGGGCTAGTGGAGCTCTCTCAGGCTTCTCCCCAGTCAGCAACTTGAGAGCACAGCAGGCATTCCTACCGTGGCTCTTCCCTTCCCTGTGTTGCAGGCCATGCATGTGAGCTCTAGACTCCAGGAATTCTGCCTGGGCTGCTGTTCCTCACTGCTGGGGATGAGCACACTCTGCAAGGCGTCTTCTAGAGACAGTCAGAGCTGGAAATGAAAGCTCCCTTTCCTAGAGAAACTTTGTGTGGGAAGCAAAATCAAGAGGCACTTTGCAAGCTGAATGGGCCAATTACAGAACTCAGTTCCCACTGAATGTAAAAAGTTCACGAAAGAACACAGACACCAGGATTATTTGAGTGCAAGACAGGGTCTGGCACTGAAGAGAGAAAAAAAGATAAAGTCTATCATGCTTAATGAAGTCCATCTTCTAAGAAGAAGATGGGAAAGTGAAACACCTTCAAGAAAGATCCAAATCTGGTCATCAAAGAGCACGTGCTGTTACTTCCATGCAAAGAGTACTGGAAAAGTGTTGCTATAGGACACGAAAGAACACAGACACACACCGCAGCTCAGGTGATCAGAAGAGAGGAGAAGAGCGTTTATTTTTTCTGACTCCAGTATTTATAGTTTTCCAAAAGTGACAGTGGATTGGATGGTGGCAGTGCCACCTCTCCAAAGACACTGGACAGACAAACAGTGCATCAATTTTTCTCCTCCTCTATGAAGGAATGCAAAAACACTGAGGTGTTTACAGAAAGTGTGTGAGAAAGCTCTTCACAAATATGTAAATATCAGAAGGCTTAGAAAGTCTTAAAAAAATCAGGGCGACAGAAAAGTTTCAAAAAGCCATTTGCTGGGTCCACAGCAGGGCTAGATAAAAGAAACAATTTACAAATCAGGTGAAATGGTGAGTAGGTGACCCATTTACTGCTCTTTAACAAATTACCAAACACATGAGGAACTGACTGCAGAAATGTTCTTAGATCATGGGAAACATAAAATAAAAATACATTGGCTTCAGTAATATGAGCAAAGTGTTGCTGTGTGTTTTCCTCTGTCACCTCTGGCTCTTCCCAAGTGGCAATGCCCTCTCATCACACTCCATCCCAAGAGACCCAATGGACTGCTTGTGCTTGCAGACTGCTTCCCACAGCCCAGCAGGTACCAGCAGTCTGCACACCAGAGTTTCATAAATCTGGGGCTAGAAGCAGCACGGAATTGCCAATGAAATTAGTTAAAGTAATTTCACATGGTGAAACAAGCCCCATCAAAACATTAAACCCTTTCTAGCTAAAACCCAAGAGCCATATCTTAAAAAAGCAAAAACTAGAAACACAGCATTATCTAGTAGGAGTTAGTAGCTGTTAAGATCTACTGCTTCGGAAAACTTCATGGAAAAAACCACAAAACTAGACCAAGGTGAGATACATTATGAAGAAAAAAGAGAAAGGAGTTACCAATAAAAGAATCTTTACTAACACACACAGGCAGCATCCAAAGATAGTGGCAGACAGGGATGTTCAACCATTTTTTTTTCTAGGACGTTTTAAAGACTTTTTAATTAGAGGCATGTAAAATGGTAAAGACACGTACAGTATTACATGAAGGCATCAAATTATTATTAATCAGCTAAGAATGTGTGCCTTACATTAAACTTCCATCATCCTTTATGCATCCACTCAGTTCTCATTATCCTGTATGCTCCAAAATGTACGGTTACATTAATCTCCGATGCCGAAAACACTCCAGGTGGTAATTAGTAACTGCTGTGACATTCAGACTGCAGTTCTACAAGCAATAAAATTCTCCCAGGGTTTAATAAGCAGAGTTTTTGTAATTTTATGTTGTGCTTGTGAAACTCTTTGGGAAACTTTGTGTGTTGGAATACAATCTCTCCTCTGTCTTCTTTCTGAATGCAGAATGTTTACAGAATGTTTTACAATTCTCTTTTCTGTGCAGTCCCAGATTTCTACCAGTGACTTTCCCAAGTCCCTCCTCATCACAGAATCTTTTTGATTATGAGGGACAGATGAAAATTCAAGCTTCCCACTGAACATGCAACCTGAAACTCTATAAAGGCTTATCTGAAGTATAACCATAAATATTCTTAAAGAAACCCTTGTTCTAAATGCAAGTGTTGATTTTGAAGCTCAGATGACAACAGTTTGAATGCAACATGGGTGATTTCATAAATACATAGTCTAAGCAAGACTAATTAATTAAACTGTTCCAGGATTCCAACTATCCTTCATGTGACAATAGATCTACCAAATTCTATTCTACTCCCAAAATACCTCTGCTTTCCTCTGGCAATATCTGCAAGAAGCTGTATACTTTCACTACTTAAAAAAAAATTAGTATGGCACACACTTCTTTAATTTCCAATTAAAAGTAAAAATTATTTTGATAATGTTTATTTTATTTTCCATTTGAGAGAGAAAATAAACAGTTGTGAGTTTTAAATTTTTTAAATTTTTTTATTTATTGCCTGAAGCTCCTGGGGAAAACTAAAATAAACTAGAACACTCATGAAAAACCTATCATTTGATTGTCAGAATCTCTGTTTACAATTACAGAGTATAGTTGTAATTTATGGAGGACTATACAAAACAATATAAATATTACATTTATGCTTAAAAAATAGGTCAAAATGTGTTTGTCAAGTATAGCCTGACAAAGGAATAATATGAATTCATGTCAGCTATAACAACTGTTCTAAAAATATACCAAATACTGCTTAAGGCTGTAAAATGCACAGCATAATTCTGTATCTTTCTTATCAGTTAACTAACTTGATATGTAATTCATATTTCAGTGTGGGGTAGGAAGTGGGGCCATGGGGAAAATTCTGACTTATCCACATCTTAAGTGATTTTTGTTTTTAACTAGGACATTTTGAGATTAAAAGAAAAATTAGAAATGTTAAATTTCCTTTGTTTAGGAAGCAGGAAGCCTTGATTCACTAAGCCCTTAATCCAAAAAAAGTATAATACTGCTAAGATGTAGAGTAGTACAATCAGAGATCACTAGGGAGTTCTTTTAAAGAAATCTTCTAAAAAGAAGAGAGAACAGCAAACAAAAACCTCAAAAATAAGTTATCAAACATCCTTCATCAAGAGCCGAGGCGTAAGATCAGCACTTTGGAGCTCCCCTGTTTCATCTCTCCAGGCACCTCAGCACTGACAAAGGCCAGCAGCACCACATCCATATTCATCACAGCCTCTTGCTCTACATCAGGCACCTTATTCACATTCAATAAACTGAGATCAAAGGCAAATTCCCAGATTTTATGCTCATTTAGAGAATAAAAAATAGTCTTTAGGCATTCTAGGCAGTTCCCAGTTACTGTGCTGATAAAGCTTATGAAATAATTCAGATTCGTCATCGCAGTTTGTGTTGCATACAAACATGGAGGAAGATGTAAAAGGCCAAAACCTCTCCACTGGTCTTGCTGGGATTTTCTGAGATCACCCTGCCTCCCTCACACAGAACATCATATCCTGGGATTATGCCTGAACCCAGACACAAAAACTGAGAATATCACTATCCAGCTATCAATTTTGAAAAACTATTAATTCATTAAGTTGGGTGTCTTCAGTTTACACCAATACTTGATATCCAAAATAACCTTTGTAAGCTGTAAATCAGTATCAGAATCTGTTGTCACACACAGGAGCTGAGTTTGAAGACCTGAGCAATGTGTTGCTCACAGTCTTGGCTAAGCCACCCCTCCAAGGCTGCAGCTAAAAAAGGCAAAGCTCTGCTGCAGTGCTGGCTCTGGTCAGCTACTCCTGCTTGTCAAACTTCTCTTCCAAGTGGAAGGCAATGAAGAGCCAACTCATTATTTAAGATCTTGTGATTTTCAGGCTATTATTGCAAGGTTTAAAATACTTGGTTTTGAAGCTACTGATGCTGAAAAATCATTGACTTTGCGTGCAATAAGAGCAAAACAGAAATTACATCTTGTATTAGTGATGACATAGTTTAACATCCCATATCAGAACATGAGGTTCCGTGGGTTCAGAATTTTCTTTTAATTTAATATTCTTTCCATGCTTGCACAGTCAAAGAGCTTGTTTAAAACTGCTTTAATAAAATTACCCAGATACAGACTCTGCCTGTAGTACAATTCCATGAAAACAGAAGTTAATAATGGAAACACTGGCAGAAGTTGAACTATCAGTCATAAACACAAGTGTAATTGCTCCATGTTGGTATCAGAAATGCTGCAGATCCATGTAATAGCTGTTAACACCTTAGGATACACATTTCACATCCCAGTATAACTTCTTAACTATTTGCCCTTCACTGCTTTCCTCAGCCTGACTCCTTACCCCAATAAAAGACAAAACCCACAACAAAAACAACCAATGCCGAGAAATAGATGGAGCACAGCCCTAAAACCAGGGATCTGCAAACCGTTTGCAAGGAGGTATTTACCCATGAAAAAAGCAGATCCAAACCAGAGACACTTAATTTACATGACCAGCTCAGAGCTCAGATAAACCAAATATTCAGATGCCAAGTAAAGGAGCTGTGGTCTTTGAAGAACAGCCCAAATTGGATTTAAAAGAGCAAACAGAGAGATTTAATTACTGAAATCTGAACATGGATCTGACTGGCTGTGGATAAAGAAACCAACACTGCAAAAAGTTGTTCACAAAAATCAAATTATTTGCAAAAAGTGTCATTTCTCCAGGGCTGATTCCTGCAGCTGTGAGACATCACTTTATTCCCCACACACCAATTGCTTCTCTCAAAGCAAACATTAACTTCCCAGAGAAAGAATCCATAAGAACCACACATCATGGGCCTGAACTCCATTCCAGCCTGGCCCCAGACCATTTCTCAGCAAGAAATAGATTGGAGTCCAGAGTTACTCTTATCATGTTAACTAAGCCCCTATGCTAAGCACCTCTTTTGATACTCCATGGAAACTTTTCTTCATTTTTCATTTTACAGACACCTCAGAGATGAAACTGAGAGCCTTTACATCATAATCTTACCAAGGTAAATTAATCACCAATCAGACTTTTAAATTTAAAAATTAAATTCTTAAATGTAAGAAAAGAAAGAAAATACACTTCGGTAGAGTTTCTCTTCCATGTTAAATTGCCTTCTCTAAAGAGGACTGGTGAATAATTATCCTCAAATCCCTAATTCCATATAATAAATAACAAAACTCCTAGAAACAATTAGCTATCTGAGGTCCATTTCAAACTTTGTTTTTATAAATTGCACCTTCCATATTTACAGAAATAGAACAGAGAAAAAATATTACGTGTCCTTTAAATTTACAGGAGAAATAAGAAAGGAAGGTTCTAATTTTATCCTGCATGACAACATACAGCTGCAGGTTTCTAGCTGTGGGGCCTGGCAAACAGGTCCATTACTGCAAGTCCAAGGTCTGTGATGACCATCTCTCCTTGTGCTGCCAAGACAGAGCTGTACTCTGTGATGTACATTTGTGACTTGCTTATGGAAAATGGAGAGTTGCAGGGCCAGAAGGACTGACTGAACTGCCAGCTGGCATGAGAGCAGTGGGCTGTCTTCTGGTCCCAAGCCAAATGAAGATTTGCAAACATCTGGCCAGTTGAATCCATCCCACAGCAATTATGCTGCCTCATCTTCCACCCATGACTTGAAGGAAACATTCATTGCACTGGGAGGTTTTGAACTCTAATCCTCCTGAAGTCACAGCACCTACATCAAGGATTTTATCACTGATCCTCTGGAATACAGTACTTGATAGAATTTACTGCATAAAACCCTCTAAACTGCAGTATAATTATTAGACAGACAAAACACAGCAGCACATATTTGTTTTCAGAAACACCCTAACCAACACAAGCTCTGCTGGCTGCATGTATTTGTTAATACTACTCAGCTGAGTTAAAACAGGCACCAATGCTCTGATCATCCTTGAATTTTCGAAGCCAGTTGATGCATGAGGAGTGAAGTGGGAATTAAAACATGTCAGTCACACACAGATAAGTCAAAATCAGCTTCAGTTTCCTGAAGTCAGTAGAAAAGAAAAAGGAAGATGCTTCCCAATAGCTCATCTTTCCTTGATTTAAATCTTCTCATCATTACATTAATAATGAATCTTAAATCTTGTTTGCTCCCTTTCAAACTGATATTTTGCTTAGAAAAAGTGCTAGAGAATTTTACATAATACAATTAGTGTAACTTTTTTTTCCTAAGATTAATACTTGTCCTAGGTTACAATGTAACATATTCCAGAAGGTCTGTATTCTATCTCCATCTTCATGAACTGTTAAAATCAGGAGGGGCAGTGTTTTCCTTGCCTCCTCCCCCGGACCATCTCCTGTTAATGGGCCATNGGTTTACATTTTCTATTCCCAGAGAAGCTCCTGCCTTCCTTGGCAGGCACCTGTCTTTCAAAACCAAGACAACACTAAAAACTGATACTAATAACTAATACTAATTGGTTTTGGCTAACTTGGTGGTATTCCCCGTGCATGAAATATATGGAAAAGAAGGATTAATTACAAACAGGATTCTGAGAATTCATTAAAATCCATACAAATCGAAAATCACAATGACAGCCACTGGTTATAGTAAAGATTAAGACTTTTATGATAGGAATACCCATCAGGTTAGTAGATCGGTTTTCAAATAATTAATCTTTATCCTAAACCTAAGCACCAATGTAATTTATTTTTATTTTGCATTTTTTTTTTGTTTTCTCAAAAGCCAGGCTATTTCATTGCCAGCTGGTCATTCACAGACACTGTTATTGATTTCTCTTTAAGCGACTACCTTCTAAGAATTGGTTTTTTTTCCTTATCTCTGACCTTGTAAGAAAAAATCCCTTGGAATAACTAAAGAAAACTTTCAGTCAAGATGAAAAGTACTTAGAAATACACCTGCAAAGGATGAAGAGAATGAAGAAAAGCTTCAACAATTAGAACCTTTTCTCCATCAAAGAACTCTATTATCTGTATTAAGTACTTTTTTTCTGAAAGGGGAAACTAAGTTAGAAAAACCAACCAAAAGAAAATTTAACTGAAGCTTTCCTCATTACCTTTGCTTTAATTTGCTCTCCCATCTGTGGGTGGCAATTAGCTCTCCATCACAGAGGAATGTGAACTTGTCCCCATCCTCAGGAGAACACAGATTTCTCCTCCTGGCAAAGGCCTGCCATATTCTATAGCAACACACTGCCACACAAATGAGGCAATCAATTACCCTTTGTAAACAGTACTTACTAAATCTTACAGGGTTTTTTCTTATTAAAAAAAAAAGGCACTTTGATACCTCCTTGGGTTTATATGACAGCTTCATTAAGCTGAGTCATCTAACACAAAACTAATAGCGTTTGACACACCCAGAGCTATGTGGGAGAAAATATCTGAGGACTGAACAATCATTGTGATTTACTCCATGTTTTCTAAGCCCCAGGGCTGGCCATGCCCCCAATATTAGCATCAAACAAATCAGCTGCCAGTCCTGCTGTGCCTCCAACGCCTCCAGCACACAACAAGAGCACCTGGTACTGCAGCACCAGGCGGTGCCCGGTGTGACACTGCCAGCACAGCTCTGCCCAGGCCAGCCAGAGCCACCTCTTGGTTCTGTGCTTGAAAATCAGGCAGTGAGGGAGGATTTTAAGTCTGCCTTGGGTACTTATCCCATAGCATGTTTATTAAACTGATAAGATTCCTCTTGTGTCAGGAATTCCAGCCTAACACGAGGATTTATGGAAATACTTCACCTCAGGAACTCATTTAATGAGAGACTGAGGCCATTTTCCAGTTCTCACATTGCTCTCATACCTTCCCTGTATAAATAAAAGTCACCATAAAAAGTTCTTCCTGAAACAGCATTAAAACTTAAAGTGAAGTTTTGATGCTATATAAAAAAGCATCTGCTTCACTTGACATACTGCAGTTTGCTCCACTAACAGCGAATAACACAAGAAGAAATGAGCCCTCACGGGTATATTTTGCAATGTTACAGCATGCATGTTCTAAAACTCTACAGAATATGTTAAAAGGGTATATAGGAGATAGTCAAACAACATCTGGTCATAGCTGACACTATTTAGATCTAATGTTGAAGAAAAGAGAACAGAAATTAAACAGAAAAAAAAATAAAAGGAGAAGAAGAAAAAAGACAATATTCTTGGTATACTTTGTAGTACTGACTAAATGAGAAATTCTGAAGGTAAAATAGTCAAAAATCATTAGCCACACTTGAAGTTATCAAATTATTTTAGAAATATTTACTCTAGTTAACATTAACAATGAATTAATTGTGGTTACATAACTGAATTGCTGCAAAATTAAGTTCCTTTGAAGAAATACAGATAAGTAAAACTTTTCTAAAATTGGTTTTCTTATTGGGAAATGAATTAATTATAAGACAATCATATCTAGGCATCAAAGCAATGTAGTTATTTATATATTTGCAATGTTCTATTTATGGAGGGAAAGCATTTAAGGCATTAGTTGGTATCAGTAATAAACTCAAAACTGATTTTTCTATTAAGAACAGAAGAATCAAAGCAGACAAAAAAAATCAAAACTATATAATGAATGCGCACGATTTAATATTGTCTTGCTATTAAATAATTTAAGTTTTTACATAAGCTACTACTACTCCAGAATCTGACCAAGTTTGTCCCAGATTGAAACCTTGTTCCAGCACACTATGGTGACACTTCTTAACAGTCCAGCCTGTCCATAGTGACATGGTCCAATTTTGACATTTCTGTGCCATGCCTTGCACCCTGCACTGGAGGCACCACAGCTCTGATCTCTGGCTCCGGTATTTCCCAAGGCCACAGCTGCTAAATTACACTGAAATTGGTATATATGGAAAAACTACCCCAAGTTGTACCCTATTTTATATCCACCACTAAAAAGTTAAGATCCCCATCACCAGGAGAGTTATGCTGTTTAATTTAACACCTGACAGTTTACTGGTTTCACACATTAAACTTACTGCCTCCTTTTACGGCACTGCCATTGAAACTGAACAGATCAACTCCCTACCTAATTGTTGTTACCAAATTATACTTGGTATGGGGAGTCACACAGCGCCATTCATTATCTGATTATGCTGACTTTCTTAATCAGCAATAAATGCAGCATTTTTTGTACTACAGACACATATAATCTCCATTCTTTTCAAACAAATGTGAACTTCAAGTTACTGATTTTCTGAACTGCTTTTTATGTAACACTTGGCTTCTATCAGTGAGACAAACCCCACATTTGCATATTCACTTTTCATGAAAGCAGGAGCTGAGGTGCAGCCCAAAATCTACAAAGAGAACAGTGAAAATTTACAGAGCCACAGGGCTCCCTTGGGTAGCTGCTACTATGGGTTAAGTTGCTCAAAGGCACTGCTATTCCTCACCAGAGCTGGGATGCTTTCAGTTTTAAAAAACCTGTGTCCAGCCTCATGGGAAGAGGGCCCTAATGGCAGACCAGATACTGCCAAGAAATCCAATTTTTTGCAGTTATATTTGTGCTTTAGAGAGGCATGTAAAAACATCTTGGACTCTCCACAACTTTACTGTGCCTTGAGATCCTTAGAAATTTCGTAAGTTTAAATAAAAAAATACTGTGGGAGACTCAGCATTTCCATCTTAAATAACTTGAAGGTTTTTGCTTTTGGAAAAATTAAGGTACTGATTAAGCAGCAATCTATACTATTTCCATTTTTTGAAGTTAGCAATAGAGACCTTAAGTGTCCTCTAAAATTGATACATTTGGTCATTGAAATAACCACCAAAGCAACTGTGGCTTTCACTGAATTTTCTACAATTTATTGTAGAAAACAAATTATTATTTACAATTTGTTTTAATCGGTAGTGGCAGTGTTAACATCTGCACCACAGCAACCTTAATCAGGAAATGCCACACTTAATTCTGTCAGTATTTGGAATTCTCTCTCCTAAAAGCTCTTCAGTATTTAGGTATCTTGGTGCTGTAATTTAGTGTTCAACTGGCTGTAATTAATCAAGTCGTGATGTAATAAAACCACACGGATGTTTCCATTCAAAATGGTCAAACAATAAGCCAGTGATCCACAACCTGTCTAGAAATGTTTACAGACCCCACTTAACTTCCTGACATTTTAAAATGCTACATCCTGTAAATTTACACTGGTTCAGGCAATGAATTTTCTTGCACATAAGAGAGCAGCAAGCCATGCTGCTCTGACAGCTGAGTACCTGCAGTAAAAGCAGCAACCCCACAAAGCTGCACTTGCTCATGTAGAGAACACATTTCATCAGGTTCCAGATGGTTAAGAGTGTTAGAAATATGGGTGCTGGTTTTATTGATAGGGGTAAACTCAGCAGGTGTTAGTTTACCATCCCAGATTGCTGCAGGTCTCTCAGTCCTCAGGTGAGCTCAAGGAAGAGCAGTCCCCTCCTCGGCTGACAGGGACACACTTCCTGATGCTGCAGCAGAGAACACATCACTACGAGAACACATCTGCCAACCTTCACGAGCCAGAGTCACCTCTGGGGCTTACAACACAGACATGAACTGACACACTACTTACCTTGAAACTCCTAACTAAAGTGGTTGAACATCAATTAGCAACTGAGCTTTCTACAGAGCAATCCATAATTACCAAAATGCTGGATCAGCTTCTTAAATATCAGTTTGTTTAGAGCCAGCAAAACCAAGATTTTCATTTAGAGACCACAGGTCTTAGTTAAAAATAGTAGAGAATCAAACCACATAAAATTTATTTCCTAAACCAAGCAATGCCAGCTCTTTGCAGAAATATTTTGCCAGTACGACAATTCTAGCTTTTTGTTCTGCTTGATTGTGCCTACATAATCACAGCCATGAACTATTTTTAGGTGCAGCCCTGTAGCCTGCACAATGCATATACTTCCTCTCTCCAGCAAAATCAGCTGGAGTGGCAACAGGCAGTTTGGCCAATGGAATTACCATGTTATCCAGTGCTTCTGCATGCACAGACAAGAGAGTTGAAAACTCTCCTTCCTGGCCCACCACAGCTCTCCAAGAAAGTTCTGTAGCAAAACATTCACATTCAGTGCGTAAAAATGAAACCTTGTCTGATACTGGCATGTTTTTTCCAGCAAAGTTGATAAATTGTGCTCTATTCCATTGAAGTTTTATAATTCCTTTCAGATATGGCAGGGGAAGAGACAAACAGAGGATTTCCAGACTCCATGGGCAACAGTTAATATTTTAATGCTTTATGTGTTTTGTAGGCTTTTGTTACAATTTGTCCATATTCTAACTTCTGTACATCTTGACAGTGGTGCACAATTATCCTGTCTTAATGTCTTCCAGAAGTTTTACTGGCATGCCAGCTTCTCCTTCCAGGTGAGTCACAGGACAGCTTTATCAATCCAGTTCTAACAGGGATCCCCAAAGTATCATTCCTGCCTCCCAACAGTCCAATACTTCTCTTGCTATCATCACCCTTTTTTTTTTCCTGGTCAAACTACTGCTACAGGCAATGAGCAGCAATGCAGGCCAGTTATGAGTGAATGGCTTGAGAGGAATGCAGGCTTTCCAAAGAGCAGTTGTTCCCCTCAGTGCTTCTACATGTCTGTAGCCCCGATGTCTCCCTTTCTAGCCCAGTTCTGGCACAAGTTTTATGTTGATTTCAGAGTAAAACCAGGGCAAGGAAATGATTAATTAAATCCTTGGCAGAGTAAGCAGACAATAGTATGATAAAACAGAAGAGATTTTCCATTAGGAAATCTTTCTCTATGACCGAAGCCCACCAGTGTGCCAAACACAACCAGCACAGTAAATGCCATTGCAGTAGAAAAGCAGTCAGTGACCATTTTCTGCACAAAGTATGAACAGATGCATCATCATACAGTTCTTAAAAGAGGGAAAGTCTGATGTAAAGTGACACTACACAGATTAGAAGGAAAACAAACCAAAACAAAACAAAAAAAAAAAGAAAGAAAAAAGGTAATTAAATTTTTGGCCATTAGCCTGGCTAGCATTTACTCCAGAGAAGAATTTTTTTTAAAAAGTGCATGAGATTACACCTGGCCTGAACAGCAAAAAAATGTGATAACCTCATAAATGACTGGATTAATTCTGCCCCAGGAAGCCAGCCTGGTACACATAACCTCAACAGACTTGCTTACACAGTAAGAAATAGAAAAAGTTGTGCTGCATTAATTTCCCATTAGAAACAATGGGGGGAAAAAAGAGAAAAACTTGCTAAAATGCTGAGTATAGGTCCCCTCCTAAACTACAGCATAGCCCACATTTGACAGCACAGCTCTCTTCAAAGCACACACTTTAAGAACTGCCTGCAGAGATCAATTCCACAGTTCAAATGCTTCATCCATTTTGTGTTTGTTTTAACCAAACTGGCTGATAGACTTCTAGTTATTTTTCTAAGATTTCCTTGAGCCAGTCTGTGGAAAAAAAACCCCAAGCAACCAAAAAAAGGCCAGCCTCCCAAGCCATCAAATCGTTGCTCTGAGCTGGGACAGCTTAACCAGACCTTTTACATTTTTGCAGCCAAATTCAAAAAGATACACTTCAGAACCAGAGAAGTCAAAATGGTCTGGAGTAATCATTGGACCTTATGTCTTTGGTTTCTTTTATCTGGAACACTCTTCCCAAGACCTGGTAACACAGCTCCTTGCTGCTCCCTTTGCTACCCTGCCCTGCCTGAACACACAAAGCTGTGAGGAAAACCCTAAACCAAACCTCAAAAGGGGACTATGCAGTCCCAGCCCTGGTGCCTCCAGACAAGCAGAGTCCAGACAGAAACACGTTATGGGACATGACAGATTTTCCTCTATGCACAAGCACTACAAGTTCCCTTCACTTCCCTCCTTTGTCCTTATGGGATTTGGGAATCAGAATCTGAAACAGAAAATCTGGAAATTGCAAATGCAATTTCATGGTGTCCTGAAGGGCACAAGACAGAGCTGATTGTGTTGCTGCAGTATTGTACTGATCCATCTCAGTTTGGGAATTTGGTCCTGTACGAGGCACTGAGCACATTGGGGCTTATTCCCACCTACCCAGGATAATCACAGAGCTGAGTGTGCCTCTAAGCAGTCAGGGAGAGCAGGTCCTTCACTGGGACAGATTTTGATGACACCTTCTCAGAGCACAGTGCTTACCATCTCCACAGTCCTTCAAGGATTTCTTGTCCTTCATTACGCTGAGCATCATGATTGCCGCAATCAGTCTCTTCCCTAAACTTTCAAAGACAGCCAAGGCTCACCTTCTCCGTTACTGTGAAACACTGCAACGTACTTTTCAAACCTTGCAGGAATCTGAATACATCCTGGTTTCATACAGGAATGGAATTCCAAAACTTTTCCTAACAGTGGCACATAGGAGATAGGCTAAAATGTCTGTATTCAGTTTTTTTGAACTATTTAGTAGTCTCACAGGCTTTTCCTCTCTCTCATGTGAGTCTTTTCCCAAAGAGGGTAGAAGATAACAGTGATGAGTCCACTAAAGGCATTTCAAGCCAGGCAAATGCAGTATCACTGCATTTTGCCATGATATATTTGAAGATATACTTGAAGTGAGCATAGCATTTTCATTTGAAATGTAGCTTCTTAATAACATTTAACTCCAAAACCTGGCAGATTTAAATAATTTTTATCTGGCAAACTCTATTAAATTCCCTGAGAGAGTTAGAGCTGGATGTCATGGGTCAACCTTTTCCATCTAAAAGGGCTGTCCTGGTTTCCTTCTTCTGCATCTTGGTTAAGGAGGAAGCCATCTTCAACTGATAAATAATGTTTAAATATATTGGCATTGCTACCTACATTATCTTGAAGAGTGACATTTACAGAAAAAATAGTAATAATTAAAATTATGTATTCATCATCCTAGTTACCACAACTAAACATAGCACCATAGATTTAAGTGATCTTTGAAAACTGAGACAGAAGCCATAGACTAAATAATCTATAGGCACTGACTTCTCCACCTACATGAGCTGGGTGAAAACCACATCATGTCATTTTGCAAACAATCACTGCACTACTTCCAAGGTTATATCCTTCACAGCTGTGAACAAGCAAAGAGCAATATGAAAACACATAAAAACCTCCCACAAGGCAAAGCAGAATCTGATTTGCATCAACCAAGGTACAAAGGACCATATCTTCAGGCTTGCCAGTATTAATTACAAAACAACTTACAAACACCAAGTATGAAAGTCATTGCAGTTAAACGCTCATGAACACAGCATATTTGCAGAGAAAATAAATCTTCAGAAATCCTATCACTGACAGAGTTATTCATTCTCTGTAGAGGAAGGCAGTGCCACTTCTCTTACATGGCTGGAATTAATGCAGGCAAGCAACAAAGAAAACTGCAGATGTTTCTGCTTTTTTAGAACATTCAAAGTTCCTTCCACTAACTTGCAATGTAATTTTTAAATAGGTTTTAAAGAAGACATTCACAGTCCATCATAGAGATTAAACATTTCACTGTGAAGTTCTCCTGAAACTACCAAGTAGTAAAAGCTACAGTTCACTGGAAAGTATCAGTCCTAATGCTGCAGTTACAATGCTGCCTTCCAGATCCACGCCCACGATATTGTACAAAGAAGGTGTATCTTTTCCAACTATAATTCCTTCTACTCCAGCATGTAGGAGATATCAAACCCTTTGTCTCTTTCACTGATCCTGTATTCTTTGATTAAAGGTCGTTTAAAATCTTGAAATTTCTACCAGAACATGTTTCTAAATAAAGTATTTCTAAATAAAGTTCTACTTGAGAATAAAGAAATACTTTAAATATTTTCTGGAGTATGACTTCAAGTTGTCAATCAGTTTCTAGTTCGTCTGAGGTAAACAATCTTTTAGAAATACACTGGATTTTTCTCTGGCAAACATTTAAATCTGCACATTGAGTTTTTTTCTTCTGTTTCTGCAGATATTTGGTGTCTATCAGCTAAACCTACAACCAACATCCTTACAGTGTCATGATTGAATTTCTGGGGAAAGAATTCAGAGAACAAAATCCACATTGTTTCTGTTACAAGCAGAAGCCATTTTCCCCTTATCTTTGATTACATCTGAGCCAGTTACAACGCTCTTTGCTAGAGAGAATCAATTGCTTTGTGGACTGAGGTTTGCAAAATGAAAGCCCAAGTTAGAGCTAGAAAACACATCTACCCTAAAAGAGCAGTTTCTCTCCTTGTGACTCATCACAGCAGGCACAATGGAGCAGAACTCCTCCTAACTCCAGAGAAAGTTTTCATTTTGAGGAAGCAACCATAGATCATGTCCCCCTGACCCAACGATGGCTGAAAATTACTGTGCTACTGACAACCCCAGAGGATAAAGGAAAAAATCACAGCCAGTTACTGGAATTCCCTCGCAAGAAACGCCCACAAGCAGCAGTTACCGTGGTTTTGAGGAATTGCCTTCGTTTCTGCAGATATGATTTTGTGGCCAAAATTGTTTGCAAGCATAAATTATGGGCCCAGTCCAATACTTCCTGAGGCCACCAGAAAGAGGTCCTGTTGATTTCAGTAGGGCTGAAATAATGCCTACATATCAAAGTGCAGCTCTTCAACAAAAAAAATTATTTCTGGATAAGTGCTGTTTGGACCTGGAAATAATTGTGGATAAAACTCCAACACATACACATTACTCACCGTGGCTATTGCTGTTACATTACCAGCACATTCACAGCAAAGCATTAAGAACACATCTGTCTAATTAAAAATAAATGATCATATATAGGGATTATAAAAGTTTATACTTCCACGAAATAACGGTGATTTTTAAAATGCATCTTAACGTAACAGGAACTAACCACATGCACTGCTTTCCCTTCTACCATAGGGAGCATTTACAGTGACTAAAAATTTGCCAGAATAACATTCCCAAGCAGACCTAGCCTTAGCTTCAAATACTTCCTAATTTCCAATAAACACATGCTTGTTTTGTTAAGAACATTATTGTTTATCTGATAAAATACTGCAAGTTTGATATTAATTTAAAAACAAATAATGGAGTATTTTTTTCAGTGCTGGGCCACAGGGAGCTTAGATTTACTGTTTATTTGGCTTCCCAGCTTCTGTTGAATGAACTTAACTGAATGGACTGCACAAACCTGGTGTGAATTTACACAGCACTTTTACTGGAGACTGGGTTCCTTATCTCTTCCAACCTAACCAAAGGAACCAGGCTCACCAGCAGCCATAAGGACCTCTGGCACCTGAAGTTCAGTCCCTTCATCAGGATTGTTCCATTTAAAATTCTTATCAGAAGACAGGACTAAAAGGAAGCTTAGTGAGGAACAAAAGAACGTGACAAAACAAAACTCCCTTCTTTATCCCTTCTGCTGCAAAATCCCCTGAACTCTGGGAGCTCTGAATGCATCCATGATCTGACCTCAGACAGCTCTTAAACAAAGAAAGGCATAAAGATAACACAGTTTACATTTCATAAATTTTCTAGGTATAAATTATTTTAGAGTCCAGAGTTTGGAAAATTTGTTGTCTACAGCTCTGCGCCAAAACTTTTTTGAAGGTAATAGAAGCACATTTAGAAGTCTGCATTACAGATGTTTCAGGTTCCTAAATGCTATTTTCATAAGCAACTTTGGTACTTTATCACCAACTCACCTTGATTTTCAGAAGCCTTTTAAGGTGTTTTTGAAAGTGTTTCAAATTAACCACAGATCATCACAGCTGCAATTACTGCCTCTTCACTTTTCCTCCTGGTTCAAAAGAATACCCTGAACAAGGACTTCGCTTTTGAGATCAATACTACAAGATTTGAATAGAAGAATTTCTAAATACATTCATTTGCAAGTGAGCTGTACTGCAATTTCCTTTAGAGTAGCAAAATAAATGTATTCCTAGAGCATTTTTATTGCAGCACAGTTTTTTGACAATCTAGACTATATGAGAGGAAAAAAAAAAAGACATTGCTAAACAACCACACAAGACACAACAAAGAATTTCAGCATTTGAAGCAATACGATATTACAGCCTGACATCCACTGAGCTGAATTTCAAAGAATTGGGGATAAGACAGCTTTGATACAGATCAAGGTCTTCTCTAAAACCACATGGGGTTTGTGCAGCAGGAAGAAATCAGGAGCTCCTTTAAGAGCGGGTGCTAACACTTCTCTCTATACTACTCCTCCACCACCAAGAGCAGTTCCTTCAGCACTGACGATCTGTAATTGAGCTGACAGGAAAAGAAGGAAAGAAGTCAGGTGAGACTAATGGCTGTATTTAACAGCAGTCTAAAGTGGCGGTGCACCTGAAGCTGGGCAATCTTTCCGGAAAAAATCCTGCAAAATTAAAGAGAATTACTTATTTTTGAAGCATGACAACTAATCCTACTAAAATTCATTTTAGCAAGTGGTTGCAAGAAGCAGAGTCAAAACCAGGACAGGATGCTGAGCATATTCAGAGCATTTAAACTAGCAAATGTTTTTTTACAAATACAGAAAGTATTTATAAAATAAATGAAACAGTAATGAACTTTTTCAATTCTCAGTCTAGTCACCAGCAGAGACCCCACAGAATGCTGGCAGGACACCCTCATCTTCAGTAATCAATGTTTTTGGTAAAAACCATAAATATCTACCATCCCAAAATATTATCCCTTCTGATTATGTCAAACAATTACATTCCAGTGTTAATCAGCATACATCAAGCTGCAATTCTTCAACAAAATTATTTACTCCTCTATTTAAAATACATCCTGTCTGTAGAACAACTATGAATATTTCATGATGTACAGCTTTCAGAAGCTTTATTTTCATTAACTTTTGCTTTTTTCTGCTCTCCAAAAGCCTTTTAAGTCTGACCACTCAGATTTTTCTAGAGTAAATAAATGCGCTGCAATAATCTGAATGCAGGAGGAAGTAATTTGTTTGACCCCCAAAACCTTCATATGTCTTGATCTGTGAATATTAACTCATAATACTTACATCCCTTATATTTAACAGTGAACATCTTAGTAGCTTTATTCACACAAAGTAATAACTTGGTGCACTCTGTGTGTACACACCAAACACATCTGTATGTAAAAAAGGTGAGTATTTCCATGTCTAATCAAATGTCCACACAAAATACACTTCAGTAGCAAAGCAGAGCATAAAAAAATTCAGGAAACTACAGGCTGAAAGTTACAAAGTCCACTGACAACAGAACGAGCTGTTAGGGAAATTCCATTTGCTCACAATCCTAATTAGTCAGAATGGTGTTGAAGAAAAGCACCTGGAACCCGACAATTCCCAAAGAGCTTGTTTTCTTCTGTTTATTATCAAAACATAAAATTGCATCCAGCAATTTTGTATTAAAAACACCAACCCAAAACACCTACTTGTATGAGGAGTAAGAAGAAATGGAACTCATATTTCTCTGTGATGAGAGTGCACACAGCTCATTTTCTTCTGCGAGAATCACCTCTGCTGTCCATGGAATAAATAACAATATAAAGTGCTAAACCTGTTTCAGCTGTCCAGGTGAGACATGGAAAAGGAAGAAGAAACCATGAAATTACCCAGGAAGAGTCAATAACATGTTATTTGACTTTATAAGCAGAAGTAAACATCATTCAAGCTGTAATTGAATTAATGTAGCATTTTGGATAAACAAAATTTGTGCAGGATCTGCTTTTGCAGGAACCTCTGCCCCACAGTACTAAACCCAGCCTCCCTGGACTGCATTTTTGAACTGCTGATCGGGCTCCCTGTGAACAGACAGCAGCCCATCCCTCACCCCACTGACTTCCACTCCAATTCTCTGGGCCCCAAGTAAACATACAGGTGTGCATGTATCCAAAATGCCATAACACTTCTTAAAGGAAGGCAAAACTTATCCATGTTATTTTATGCAAAAGAGAAGAAATAGGCACTGACTAAAGCAGGTTGTGTAAGCAGCAGCAAGACTTGTCAGCAGGACTGACATGGGATTGCTTATACCCTTCATCCTCATAGGAGAAGGAATTCTGTACAGAGAAAGAACCTATGACTTATCAACCACCTTTTAAAAAGGCACCCTCTACTTGTCAGGAAGCATTCAACTATTCCTAAACTGGATATTATTCTCAGTCAACAAAATAAAAATGAATGGTATTGGTTAAGCACTGCTCTACATCCCCTTCAGATTTCAGGTTATCACCTTCCTTTCTCCAGGGCCTTGATCCCTTGAGAATGCCTTACAGTCTCTTGGATATACAAGGATCATTGTTTTAACATCTAGTTATCCTTGTGAGCAGCCACTGTAAGCATCAGCAAACTTCATTAGAGCTTCCAAAGAACACTATGCAGCACAGCACAGTCCATTTATATGAAGGTTAATTGATCTTTCAGGAACTCATCCAATTTGCTAAAATAACATACAACTCTAGTGCAATAAAGTGATTTTGTTCCTTTGTCTCAAAGCTGAAAGACTTAAAAAGCTGGCTTCCTTCTAGGGCACAAGGGAAGCATCTAGAGCATATTTGGCTATAAGTTTCACATGTAGGTTGTTCAACAGATGTTTAAAATGTATTTGCAGACTATAAAGCTGATTATTCACCAGCACTCTCTGACCAGACCATGTCTCAGAAGAGTTTTAAGGAGCAGTTTAATAAACAGAGAATAGGAGACTCTTAACAAGAAATTGCACCTTTGGGTTTAAGAGGCACATAATTGAGTAGGTCAAAAAGTCAAAGACACTCAACTAACACTACACAACTACTGGAATGCACCAGAATAGGTCTCCAGAATAATTTAGGAAATGTCTGCTGTAATCTTTGTTTTGTGCTGCAGCACATCCACATTTAACTTTTCTCACAGACAGGTCTGTGCACATTTTGTCAGAGCTTGCCTTTCAGATAAGGGACTGAGTTAGGAATTCTCATCAGAATTCACTTAAAAGAAAATCTGGAGTAACTTTACTGGAAGCACATACTTCATATGGGACACAGATAAAATAGAACATGAGTAAATAAGAACAACACAAATAAAAAAGAAGTGAGAACGATGTATTTTACTGTGCTCAGGAAAAAATTCAAAATCATGGCCTTCAACACAAGCAATATTTATCTTAGGAAGCAAAACCACTCTATCTAATTGGAATACTTACACTGAGAGCTGAGTTACATTGCCCTTCACACTTACTATTGCCTATGGAATTCTGTTTTAAGGGCTGCTTAACACATGGTCAACAGGCTTGGAGATGGAGACTTCTGGGGAAGTTACCAGGAGCTTTATCAGAAGTTTTAACAAGGATCAGTATTTTCACCATCAGAATCTGCAAATTTGTCTGGAGTGACAAACTTATAACACTTTTGATTGGGCAAAACCAGTGAGCTTGTTAAACCCCAGTGTGGTTTAACTCAGAATTCAAGGAGTTTGCACTTTGAAAATTAACACAAACTGAAAGGGACAGCACTTCAATTTAGGCTAATTAGGAGCAAACCGAGGTAATTTGGATAATTCATCTAAAACCCTTCAATGGATTCAGAAATTACCCATTCAGAAATTACCCTCCCAGAAGGCAAGTTCTGAACTACAGGAGAGAACTCTCACTCACTCCAGCATCTGAAACAAGCACTCAGAACTGCTTGTAAAATTTGTCTGTGGAGATTAAGAAAATGTGTTGGTCTAAAATCAGGCATTAAGTGTTTCTAACGCTGAAGAAATTCCAAAGATAAATGGATGTAGGACCGATATTTTAAAAGTTGATAACACATGAATGTTCAAAGTCAGAATCAAATATTTAATTATGCTGGAAAGCTGAAATACTTTGCTTTACACTGTTTTAATGTCTGAGTTTATTTTACTAGGAGTTGGTAAACTCATACTCATGTAAGCCAAGCCTACATAATAAACCTGTATCTATAAACCAAAGGACATGAGCACAAGGAAAAGCAAAATAGTAATAGAAAAAAAGAGCTTTTATGGCCTGATGACAACTAACCTGACACTTTTATCATGCAGTTCTAATTCTTCTAGGACCAGTTAACATTTAGAAAACATCAGTCCCAGGCTTGCATCTGGAAAATAAATCAGTGTTGGTTTAGGAAATTCACTCCCTATCCTTATGAAATGAAGGCAGTGAGAAAGTAGAACTTACGGGCCTCCAAGGCTAAGAAGAGCTAGAAACCAGCAAAACAGTAGCATGCAGAGTTTTTAAAAAATATAGTGCACAGCTACAAAATTGCTCAAGTGAAAATGCTCAAAAATAACAGTGCAGCAACAGAATTCTTGCCTGCTTCTCCACTGCTTTTTCTCTTTGGTAAACAGTCAGTGCATTGTCAAGAATATGGGTCAAAATACATAAGAACATCCTTGAAGAACACACAATAAACCCAGCTCTCTCCTCTTCAGGATTTGGTTCTGCTGCCACTATTGCTTTTCATTTGACAAATTCAGAATCAAAATACAAATGTGAGCCAAAAATCAAGCTTTTCTACAAATTCTTCTGTGACAGCATTAAACTTCTAAAGCCTTCCAGAATTAAATAAGGATTAAATGCCACTAACGTCAGATGCAGATGTGAGCATAAGTATGAGAAAGTCTTCAGTGACACCAGCCTCCTTGTCCCAATGGTACAGAAACATCTAAACTATTTTAAGGCATTACTAATGAAGAGCCTAATTTTGATTTATTAAAAGAGTGCTTACTTAAATACATTAGTTTCTCATCTACTGCCACAGAACAGGAAGGCATATGTAGGTTTTAACATACTCGGGGTGAAATCTCTGTATGCAGTAAGTGGAGATGCTGCTGGTGCCATCCTTAATCACTCATTACGAGGAGCACAGACTCCTACCCACGGGGAAGCAGAAAGGTAAAAATCCAAAGGATTTATTTCTTTGCACCACAAAACCTGTTTGACAGCTCAACAGTCACCTGGGCTCTTGGGGCAGTTAATGCAAGACCAGGGACACCTGGAGCTCTTTGCTTCTTTCGGGATCCTCTGTGGATCTCATAGGTATGGGAATAATTACAAAAGGAAAATGAAAAACAGGATTTCTCAATCAGATGCATCTGCAATACAGTGGAAACAAATGTTCCCTTTTTATCCTGAATATTCTCCTTAAAGGGTTCTGTGTCTTCAAAAACAATGTAAAGGTTTAAGTTTAAGGTATTTTGACTTCATTGTCCAGCGCTCAAAACCAGCTGAGAGGATAGACTGAAGAAAACTATTGGTGGAATTGTACATCTCTTCGGCGTGAAGCGCCAAGCTGCGCGATGTGACCTCAGCAGTGCCAGCAACGCTGCGGGAAAAAAGGGGCGGCAAGAAAACCACTTTGCTACGAGTGTGAATGAGTATTAAAACATCATCCCGGGGAGACGCTATCGCTGACAGACCTTTGAAAGGAGGTCACCCGTGACACAGAGGGGCAAAGCCGCACTGCCTCCTCCTCATTAGCGGTGTTGGAATAACCCACGAGCGCCCATCGCTTCCCGGAGCAACGCCGGGCTCCGGCGGGATGCTGCTGCCTCCACAGCCCTCCAGCTGCAGCATCACCGCCTCGAGTCCCCAGTGCCACCAGGGCATCGCACCAGCGATCCTCCCCCGCGCTCCGGGTATGGTACACCGCCTTACTGAACAGGTGAAAAATAGCAAGGCAAGCCAGGAAGAAAATACGTCCGATAAGTTGACAAAGTGCAGTTTAAAGAAAGGTGATTGAATAGGCAGCATCTCCGCCCCAGATTTTAGAGACACTCAGCACACAGCTAGCAAGAAGGCTTCGGCACAGGAGCGTTGGAGACGCTGGGAGGGAGCAGAGAATCGCCGGGGAGGGAGGAGGCGGCTGGGGCTGCCCCGGGTCGGTGTCTGAGGAGCCCTGAGGGGCGGTGGGTGCCCTCCCCCTACAGCGGGCAGCGCCGGGCGGGCGGCACGGCTGTGTTGTGTCCCCGTTATCCCCTGAGCACTGCCGGGCGGGCGAGTAGCGCTGTACTGTAATCCCTCACCGCCGGACGAGTGGAGCTGTGTTGCGCTGTGCTGTGTCCCCCCTCACCGGCGTGAGGGGGAGCCGCCAGGGACAAGGCAGGCGCGGAGCCGCAGCCACCGCCCCTCAGAGACCGCCCCGCAGCCTCACGGCCGCCCCGCCCGCAGGAGGTGCTCACCGACGCGGGCAGCGCTGGGCTGCCTTCCCGCCCCCCACGGGGCGAGGGGGTCCGGCCCAGGTCCCGGGTGTGCCCGGGCTGGAGAGGGGCCCACTGGTCCCAGGTGTTGCCCGGCGCCCTGAGGGAAGCCCGGCCCCCCGAGCGAACGGCCCCGCGCCCCCTCAACCCCCGGGGAACGGCGGCCACAGCCCGGGGCGAGCAGCGCCGGCGCTGCTGCTCTGCCGTTGGAGCTCCCACCGCTCCCGAACCGGCCCCTCTTCAGCCCAAACGCGCCTTCTTCGCTCGGCTGTTCCTGCTGAAGGTATCCCTTCTTATAGAAAATAGCGTGAGGTGAGAGTTAAAACTTCTACAAACATCTGTGAAAGTATGTAAAGTTTGCGATTGTAGATCGCAGAGAGTTTTACTGTATAGTTTGCTGTAGATCACCGTGGAAAGGCAGTCGCCTCACACATGGAAACAGATGGGTCAGAGATATTGGAAGAGGTATCTGGGAGTATGGAATGGCTTAGCATCTGGTAGGAAGTTTCTAAGCTTATAAATGCGAATTGTGAACATCTGTCTGCTTCATAACTTGCCCTCTCTGCTCTAAGAAAAAAAAACAAGTAATACACAAAAAGTTACCAGCTATCACTCAGGAAATGCGATTCACACTGAAGGGAAGTATGTGCATCTTATGTAACTTTTATATACTTCTGTTAAGAACCTGCATAAATTAGTCCTGATTTTTTAATAAACACTCAGAGCTTGGGTTCTAAACCACATACAAAAATGTTTCGTTTTCACCAACACAGGGAATTCATACCCGCTGAGAGCTATGGTGCTTCAGCAGCACAAACGTGAAGTGTGGGGCTACATCATCCTTGTCCCCAGCATTCCTGCTGAGCCAGGGAAGGGAGCAGTACCACAGGGTAAATCCTCACTGCCCTGCTGTAGTTGCACAGCCAAAGCAGGTCCCTGTCACACCTGAGATGGGTAACTTTTCCATGTTAATGCTTGGTGAAATGAACCAGTGTTCATGTGCTGAGGCATGGAGATACACAGTTGAAACGTGGAAACCACTTCTCCCCGTCACTGTAGTGACATTTGATGCTGACAGTTGGTGTTTTGATTTCAGTTCTGGACAGTGAGGTGTGTGAGGATACAAAAGGATTGTGTGCGTTCCAAATTTAGCACAATAAAACTGCTGTGCATTGCCATGGAAGTTCTGTCTTTTACATACGAACTTCTCTGTTGATTTACAATTTTTGTGCTACCAAAATAAATTCTGATCCATTTCATATTATAAACCCAACAGCACTGTCCTGGAAAACAGGAATGAGTTATATTCAATCACTTTTATTAGAACATTACAAAAATTACCCAAAGCATCCTTTATACATATAAATCATGTTGTCCATTCAGCTTGTGATGGTGTGATGTTTCATACCAGTACTACAGTAGGAGAAAGAGAACTTGATGTTTGGAAAATGGGAATATATCTTTTCTTTCAAATGGTAAAGGTTACTATGATATCAGTGAATCATGAAATACCAGAATCTAACAATTTCACTGACCAAGGGCTGAATACTCCTGTCCTGAACCTCAGCTATTCCATATTTGGAATAAAACCCCCAATTTTATTAACATTTAGTGAGGACTCAAAACTTTCTCTAGACTGAAATGCCAATGATACTGTGCTAGGAGAGGCTCAGAGGGCAATGAGTTGTATAAGTGCCAAAGTGTCCACAGAAAAAGGCAAAAATAATACTGATCTTTTGCCCTTTTTGTTTCTAGCATCTTCTTGGCATTTAAAAGAATCAAATATTCTGCTTCCTGATGGGTTTTGCACAGTCCAATTTGGGGAGTAAAATTTCTTAAGAAACCACTTGTTAGAGGACTTAAGACAGAAAATTTGCTCATCATTTCATGTTAAGAAATGTCATGGAAATTCCATAAATTTAAAAGCCAAGTGCTGCATATCCAAATTAGTACATAATGGTACCTGTAAAATTAATGTTTGCAGTTCTATATTAAAGTCAATCCTCTTTCAAACGTATTTGGTCAGTCATTACATGATGATATATTTTAAACAGAACTCAGCTTTGTTAGTGGAGCCTTGTCCAGCTTAGAGATTCATTCCAAGACCTAATTCATATGCACAACCAAGAGCATCTGCCTGCTGAAAGGAAAATACCAGGTAACATTAGAAAAGACAATACAGGACAGAAATGAAACCAGCAATCACAACCCCTCCCAGTGTTATCAAGGGTGCCAGTTCATTTTCATATTTGCTGTAACTTGCAGTGAGCCCATGCATTTATCAGAGCAAATTTACATTCTTTGTTCCTCAGCAAAGACTTGCAGAACAGTGATACATATAGGAGGCTCATCTGTATGTCTTGCTACTGATGAGCCTGATATTCAATAATTATGACACTGTGCCTTGACAAAAATCAAATAAAACAAAACTATATCGAGCAGTCATGTATACTTGCTTTAGGAAACAAAAGCCTCCAAATGTTGTGAATGAATAATCTGAAGGAAGAAATGTCATCTTAATTCTGTCTGTTATTCAATGACTAATTAGGCATAAAAGAATATACTAGCATAAGAGTAATCATCAAAAATATGGTTAGCACATAAATTTATAAAGGCACTCAGTGATTAGTAACATCATTGATATTCTTTGTAAGAAATTTTATTTTTGAACCTATAATGAGATCTGTATATTTTCTGCACAGACAAAATCCACGTGGCTCTTCATTAACCTCAGATCAGTACAGATGAGACAGATGTGGGGTGTGGAAGGGAAGAGGAACAAAATCTTGCAAGACCAATTTGTTGCACTGAAAATGAATAGAAATAATAGCCTTACAATGACAGTAATAATTTTCTTCAGATAGGGAGTAATAACCTTTTTAATTCCCCAATTCTAGAAAATGCTCATGTCACTGTACATTCTGTACATAACAGTAAATACAATTATAAGTTTAACAAAAATATTCCATTGCCGCATTAAAGATAGAGTTTTTGTGGAGCCTGTTTGTTAGCAACAAACTTTAAGCTACTAATAAGCCTCACAAATCATGCCACTGTTTCATACAGATTTTGCATAATAAATCTCTTCCATTCCTCACTTCATGAATGAAAAGGGTGTCAGACCAGATCATCCCCAGGAGAACATGCCTTTTGTCCAACTTACTGAAAGCTCTACACAGACTCCTGAAGTCAACTTTGATGGTGTTACTGATACATGGGTCTTGACTTCTATTTACATGATCATCACTAAAGATCAAGTTTAGGAATGACTAATGTAAGAGATAAAACCCTGGAATCTGTTTCCAGCCAAAGTGACATTATTGCAGGTGACTTTGCAATATTCTAATATATGATTTGTAGGGAAGTTAAATATTTGTTTTCCAGCAGTAGAAGCTACTTCCTGCAATGTTTCTTTAAAGATTTTCAACAAAATTAGAGATGTAGCAAGGAAGTTAGAAAAAACTCTCCTAGAAAAATCCTGGTTCTTTACGAATCTCTGACAGCTAAAGTTTGTTCAGATTTTAACTAATAAAGGAAATAATTCACATCCCTCCAATTTTCATCTGTGCTTTCCAGTGTGGTCACATGTACTCAAAATCAGTAAATCCCACTGCAGAAAAGCTGCATGCAAGCTATCACAAAAACATTGTCTTATGCATATGACATAAACATACATTTAGTCTACACATTAATTCTGCTGCCATTTATTTCATTACTTCTCTTAAGAGCCAAACAAGTAGAACTGCTTTTGTTAAGGTTTGCAAATACTTCTATTATACTATTTTTTCACTGAAGTTTGACTTTTGAAACTTTTGCAAGACAGGGTCAGACTTGTAAAACCTTCAGGGACTTAGGAACCTAGAG
This sequence comes from Bombycilla garrulus, assembly GCA_013400315.1. Lineage (NCBI taxonomy): Eukaryota > Metazoa > Chordata > Aves > Passeriformes > Bombycillidae > Bombycilla > Bombycilla garrulus. The sequence goes on from VXBU01013524.1 coordinate 173,869, forward strand.
AAAAATTGAACCCCTAGTGAATTTGAAGGAATACTGTTTTAATATTCAGCCATATAGCTCCAGCCTTATTCTGCGTCATATCTAAATTTGTTTTCTGAACTCTGTTCAAAGTGCCATATTTGCTGTCTGGTGCCAAACTAATTTACTGCCAAATCATATATGCTCTCTTGTCACCAGCAGTTGGCTTTTTCACAAAAAGTGTGTTGAACTGAAATGAGAAAATAAACATTAATCAATAAGCATTTGAGTGAACAAATGAAGTTCTATTACTATGTTATTTTTCTTTGATTTAGCAACTACTTCATCTCACCTTGCAGTGCTCACACAATCAATGTGTTTCTACATTGCACCCAAGAAAAGGCAGTCTTTTACATAGTTTGCCAAACCAGTATATTACCAGTGTAATGTATTTTGTCATTTTAATGGATAAATCTTCCAGCTATTACAGATGTCCTTAAAAATCAGGATTGTATAATATGATTATATTCAATAAAGCTATTTTCTAGAAAATGTTGACTTCACCAGAGGACTTGAAATCAGAATTTAAAAAGACAGTCTACTGGTTTATATTCTTCCTATTATTTGACTGCATTTTGTGCTAATTTCATATTAATGAAGTATTTGAATTGAATATAAAACAAACCTTGCTGTCAAACCCATGAATATAAATCAGAATATGACATACCAGGACCTATAAGCGTTCCTATTATGCTTGTATGCTCATGAAGATAATTTTGGTGCTGCTGAATATGGAAATATTTAAAAGGCATTTGGAACTGAAGGGGAGGCAGTCTGCAATGGTAAAGTGCCTGTTGGAAGTTCAGCCCCTCTCTGACACTGCCAAAATGCAGCAGTGGGGAGGAATGGTGGTGCCCTTTCAGGTCTGAGGTATGGTTCTGCCAATTTAGATCTCCATGAGAGAAGTACATCCTGAGCTGTCAGTGAGCATCTTTTAAAAATGTTGTGAAATAGTTAATTTGAATCTTTAATGAATATGCAAATGTCAGCTAGGAAGAGAACTCATTTTTTAATTTGCTGATTTGGGTGCAAGAATAGATTACTGAAAATAGAGGCAGGAGTAAGCCATCTGCAAATTCACCTCCAGAGAGGAGGAGATGAAAATGTTTTGTTCACTATCTCATTATAGGACATAATACCCAGGGCATCTTGCCTGAGGCCAAATCTGTTTCTTCATCTATGCGATAAGAAACTTCTATGTCCCAGCTGTGTATGGAAAATTATTTCGCTCCTTCTGTGTCCTTGCACAGAAAACATTTTGTGCATTCAGAGCTCTCCCAGGAGCGAAGCTGCAAGATGTGTGGACAGAGGAGAAGGGAGTGTGAGCGCTCAACAAAAGCACAGCTGATGTGCAGCTGGCAGGGCGATTTCAGGCTCGGCTGGGTTTGCACTGGAAGAGGTTTCCACGGAGAGTGTGAGTGTCCTTCAGCCACACCCTGCATTCAGGAGGAGCGGGCAGTGAATGCCAGCAGACCCATGATGGGTTTAACCACACCAGCCTAGCACAAGCTGTGAGCCTGTGCACACTCAGGAAAGCCATCTACGGTGCCAGGACACTGAACCCCAGACAGGTTTGGCAAGCTTAATTAAACCCTTCAGTGGCTTTTGTGCTGTGGAGATTTTCCCTTTACATGTCTGATGCCTTAGAACACTTTGGGGCTGTGGATGGAGGCAGAATTACTGAGTTCCTCCCCCTCCAAACTTCTGAGAAATTAAGAGAATGCAAGATATCTAATTTGATCCCTCTGATAATATATTGTCTTCCTTCAAGCAAAATGACTTTTCTCCTTCTTTTTTTTTTTTTTTGTAATGAGGGCAGGATTAGGTTTCTCCTGCACAGTATAACATAACAGGCTCATATTGATGCTTCACTAGGAAATTTGAAACAGATCCTGTCATGGGGAGTGGTTTAATTATCTTGATGTCATTACATAACATGTAATAAATGAAGCCAAATCTGAAAATAGCAAAGTAATATTGTTCAGATGTCGAACAACATCAGATATAAACTGAAGATGAGTTTTCAAATAGCTTGTAAACTAGATTACCTGAATGGAAAGTAAAGTCTGTGTGGGAATCATCAGTGAGTTATAATAAAATGGCCTGAACCTGAGGGTTTAGGGTCTATGATTTCACTTCTTAATTGCTTTTCACACCAAGTGGTTCATGTTTAGCTGGAGTAAACTGCGCATTAAAACTGATGGAGAACAATTAAGTAACTAAGTACCACTTTGCAATTCCCCAATTCACAAAAGAATCGACTGAGCCCTCTAACTCAACAGGTATATTTTCCTCTTTCTCTGCTTTCTTGATGTATGTTTTTTCCCCTCAAATCCCACATAAAAATAGTGAAGTGTAAATATAATAACATGGATTTCAAGGCAGTCTGACACTGGGTAAAAGCTGTAGGTATGCTCCAGCTGCTGAGGAAAAAGTGAATTATTAGCATGAATAAACAGCAACCAAACTCCAACACAATAGTTGTTCAATAGTTGTTCCATAGTGTTAATGGAATAGGCAGAAATTTAGCTTGTCACACACACATTTATTATGCTCTTGATTTCCATATACCACAATAGTAAGCCCAGCTTTCAAAGCAAAAGCCAGCCCAGCTGTCTTCTTCAGAACTAAGAAAAGCAGAACCACTAATCAAAGCTGAAATGTAACTTTGAACTGACATCGTGTCGTGATATAATACTGGCAATAAGAATTTATGAAGAAGCTATGAAATAATGTTCCATCAAATTATTAAAACGTATTGTTTGGAAGGGATGGAAGCTGTGGGAAGAGGGATATATAGTATAATTAGAAAAAAACAGTGGAGCATAATATAATAGTCTAGTGACAAATCTGTAGGCTGGGAAGAGCACACCAGAGCAATGTTTGGATTATGGAACATTAACACAATAGGACCTCTGCAGCATAATTGCCTGTTCTCAGGAAACAAGGCTGAGAAAATGAAATTGCTCTCAATTGCATAGTTAATAAAATACCTAATGCCTCTGGTGAAGTTTTCCCAGTTAATTCTTCAGAGAGTAACAGAATGAACTAATTTACATTTCCCCTCAGTGAAGAGAATCATTCAGATAATGAGCATGAAGTTAAAATTAAGCTAAAATAAGTAAGACAATAGTACAGGTTTTAAATAGCTTGTGAATGACTGGTTTAGATTAGATAACAGGAAAAAATTATTTACCATGAGGGTGGTGATACACTGGCACGGTTGTCTAGAGACATTGTGGATGCCCCATCCCTGGAAATTTAAATTCAGGTTGGGTGGGGCTTGGACCAACCTGGTCTAGTAAAAGGTGTCTCTGCTCATAGCAGGGGGGCTGGAACAAGATGGTCTGAAGTTCCTTCCAATCCAGCCCAAGCCATTCTATGAACATTAAAAATAGAGTGTTTAAGTATTAATTATGCCTTCTCTGCCATCCTCCAGCAGTTAAGCTATGAGGTTTCATCAGCTTGGACCAGCACAGGCAGCTGTGTGCAACTGAGGGTACCCATGTGATGCTGCATAAGGAGCTGTTTGGCTCAAATTATGTTTAATTTTAGAAGATTAGATTCCAATTATAAATTTTCATCTGGCTGATGCTTGACTTGTAAAGCCTTGAAATGTAAGTGAAGTCTTTTAATAATTCTAACTAATACCTTCTGTGAAAGCACTGAATTTTAACACAGTGTAGGGAATATGGTGGACTCCAGTGCCTTCCCAAACTCTTTACTTCAGATATTTCAAAATACAGTTTAAGTAACTACATTTACTTTTCAAGTGAAATCCACTAAACTAAACATATTAAAACTTTGCTAAATTTTGTGATAGACTTTAGGAAAACACCATAGATAGTGGGGGATGTTCTGTCCAAGTAAATTGATTAATAAGTATATATCTCACCCTCTTTTCAGACCTGAAAGGAGTCATTCCAATATTTTTTTCCTCTTGCAAGTCAATGGAGAGAAGTTAAAAGCTCAAAATTATTTCTTTCCTAGTGTGTAAGTGCTAAGTTAGGAAGTGCACATCATCCTGAGAAGCAGAGAAGCATAATTTAATGATGGTTATTTGGAGGGAACTTTCTTAATGAGGAAGTGAACACAGACACTGAGCTGCTGCTCAAAGGGTGAATAGAGTGCTGGATTTTATTTTTATTATGGATCTTCTATATTCATGACTGTCCCCAACTTGGTGCTGACTTCAGCTTTTTCTAATCTCATCATGCAGGAGAAAATAATTGTAACCCAGCTATAACTTCTTTTCTAAGTCAGCAATCAGTTGTGGAAAAAGCTCCTGTCACTCAATTTCTTCAGTGCAGCTAATAAAAATATAGATTTTTCCTTTCTCAGGCAGTAGACATGATCAGAAAGAGACTAACAAAAGAGAAAATGCCCTCAGCAAAATGGGGCTGGAGAAATTATATTCCCAGTTGCAGACAAACTACACATTAAATCTGTAATTTCATTCCAAAACCCTCCAGTCAAAGTGTTTTTCAGTACTTTACTTGAAAGCTGTTAATTAAAAAAAAAAAAAGCCTAAATGGACAAGACATATGGAGTGATACAAAATTCATGTTGATTTTTAAGTGAGGTTCTAGTAATTTCATAGTTTTGTGTGAATTACTGGATTTTATCCTGTTTTGAGTTTTGTAGTTTTTTTTTCCCCTCCAAGATGATCTTTCCTTTTGCAAGCAACCAAATCTGAGATGTTCTGCATGGCTCCTGGCTGCTGTGCCAGCTTCCAGCATCGTGTTAGCTTAGTGCAGAACCTGCCTTCACCTTTGCTGGAGTTCCTAACCTCACCCTGCAGGTTCTGGGGGCAGTCCAGGCTGAACTGCCCAACAGGGGCACCCCACAGCAGCTGGCTCAACTCAGGAAACTCCATGGTACCTCAATATTAGATGTGTGGAAAAGGAGGAGAAGCTAGCTGCCAAAGCAGGCAGCCACACTTAGATGCCATTTTTTCTGGTTCTGCAGCCACTGAGCACCCATTGGGACCAGATCCTTCACAAGTAACTTTAACATTTATTACAGTGGATATTAGCAAGCACTCAGTACAGGGAATTAGTTCTGCTTCTCTTTCAGCATGTAACTATAAATTCTGAGGCAGTGCATTCCCACAGCATTAACTCGAGCAGATAAAGATGACAGACATCTCTCCCTTCATGCTGAACTCCCTGTTTCATCTCTGTTTTGTTAAATACAGCCTTTGATTACAGAAAAAAGTAATTATCAAATGTGTCACAGGCATGCTAAAAATAATTTTTCGAGCACACAGTAGCTGGGTAGGTAGGTTAATTTGCCTAGGCAAGATCTCTCCTGCTTTTTATCTTGAACTCCCATTTGAAATGCATTTTTTCATCACTTCCATTGTAGGTTGCACCTGAAGAATTGTGTCACTGTTGCAATTATAATAAAGTCAGAAATAAAGCTTTGTACATCTTTAATTAGCTCTCCTTCCAAATTCAGGTGGTTAAAAAGCATGAGGAATGTCTGCATGGGCTCTGGTCTGGCTGAACAGTGTCAGTGCTTTGGGAGTGACAAAGTTTCACAGCTCTGAGAGCAGCAGTTCACCTGAGCTCACACATCCCTAACCATTCCCACATTCCGCAAGAGCCACATCAAACACAGCATTCGCTTCCCTCTTTTCCAATACAAACACTGTCAGCTTTGCAGGGCAGCCCTGACACACCAAGCAGGGAATGTCATAAGCCCATTAAGTTCCTACATTTACATGATGTCTGCTGGCTTTGCTTGAACTCTCAACCAGACAAAGCAACTTAAAGCATGTCCCACTACAATTCTTGTCAAAAGTATCTGTGACACAGGGATATAATGCTGCTAACTCAGTTGAGAGACCAGGACATAATATGATTGTGCTGGGCTGGAAAAAGTGGAATCACAAAGATTTATTTCTTTTTTGTAGTTTTGTTTCAGAAAGTGATTAAAAAGATGTATTTTCTCTACTAGATTGTCTAGGTAATTGTCCAATCCCATGTTAAAAATTTATGCAAAAATGTAAGTTATAATTATAAACCCCTGAAGAGTTAGAATCAAGCAAATGAGATGAATGATGCTAAAGTAGATTGAACAGGTAGAATGGTCATTCTGAGTTGTTTGGCTGATTAGGAAAGCATCCAAGGAAGAATAAACTTCAGTTCAAAATATTCAAACATTTTCATACAGATGCCTGGCAGGGACCCAGCGACACTATGCCCTGGATGGTTAACCACTACATTTTTATGCATGTGTGAAGGAACAACATCTAATTCTCAGTTGTTAGTGAAATATTTATTCTTGCTTTAAAACCAGACAGGGCAGTGGTAGTTGTGAAGCAGATGCTGCCAAGTTCAGAGCTGTTCAGATAGCAATTGTCATACATGCTGCGTGAGAAAAAAGTCACAGACATTCCTATCGGCCAAAAGAAATCAGCACCAATACCCACTTCCTCAGCTCCAGCAGTGGAAGGGTGTGAGAACAAACCAATGAGCTCTTGGAGGAAAATGAGGGTGAGGATTCTCACTCTCAGAGCCTGAGAGAATTTGAAAAGCAACATAAGCAAGGCTGGTAGCTGATGCAAAAGACTAGAGAGATGGTAGAGAAAGTCTTGTTAGTGGGAGGATTCGCCCCTGGGACTGGGGCTCCTGCTGAAATTTGGGTTGTTCCCAAATTAGTTAGGAAAGCACTGACCAGCTCAACCAGAAAAGTGAATGCTACAAGTCACAGCTGTTCCTTTTGGATGCAAAGCATCATTTATTTCACCTGCAGAAGCAAAGGGCAGGGCTCTACCTGAGCCTGCAAGTTTTCATCTCTACTCAAGACTCAAATTCCCACTGCTGCAGTACCACTCCTGACAAGGTCCAGGGTGGATTTGCTCTCACCACAGCACTGCACTGTACTCTGAAAAAGGTGTTGATACCTCCTTGTCAGAAGTTACACATGCTGACAATAGGTCATCATTTCTTAGGCTGAGTATTTTTGTGGGAGGAAATTAAACTGATATTCCTTTGCCTATTCTGGCTGTCTACTAAAAATAGGAAAAGGTTAAGGTGTTAATTTATACCTAAACCCTAGAATCTACCTGCTCCTACTGCTGTAACTGAATGTGTTGGCCCTTCAGTCTACACACACAAAATGGGGATGAAAACAGGTTTTCCTTAACCAATCATTGGCTTTGTCACTTCCCCTTTCATTGATCTAAAATGGTGCTCATTTATAAACACCCATGTTGCTGAATCTATGTCCTTACTCTACTGAGAGAGCAGAATGATTTAGCATATTTTCTTCAGCTGCATTACAGATTTATACCGACACTGGGACAAAAGGTGGCTACAGGAATAGCATCCTTTTAGCACCCATTTTTAAAGATGCAAAAAAGGACCTTGAACTTACCCTTAAAAAAGGCTTCTGTTAGGTGTGCAAACCATCTCAAAAATACACATAAAAGAAAATGGTTACTCCTTTATAATAATAGATTTAAGAAGAGAATATTTTGCTACCCACATAAAGATTCAAAAATTCTTCCACAGAAATTAAGTTGGAGAAGACAAACATTTCTCATTGTACCATAACCCTGTTCAGCCTAATTTGTGTTCACTGCTATGATCCAAGATCTTGCCTTACCCAGATATTTATAATAATTTAAAATATTCCACGATAAAGCTTTTTCCATATAAGAGATTTATAGTACTTATATGCTAATTGAGAAAACTGAACATAAATTTGAATAATAATGACATTAAATAGCATTTCCACTATTAAACTATCAGCTGTGGGCAGCAATTCAGTTTCTACTTAGGACTCACCAGATTTTCCTTGGGAAATATTAACTTAGTAATTGAAGGACTTTATTACTACAATAAAATGTATTAACCAATATCTATTAAATCAATAAGTTATAAGATATTTTAAACTCTGATTCTAGATATGTGAAAATTATTCCAGAAATAGATGCAGGGTTTTGCTTTACACTGAATTTGCATAAGTTATGTAACAAAATACTTTTAGAGAGCCCAGTAAATTTAGGTTTCCATGCCTCTGTGGAGATTAGCTGATTTCAGCCCTGGTGAACACTTCAAGGATCACAGAGTCTCATAGGGAGATTGAGATACGGATAAGAAATATTTGTGATACAAAGCAGTTTGATCTTCAGCACCTTGGCAGAGCTGCATCCCCTTGAGGAATTCACACCCTTCCGGGTCCACCACTTTTCCTCCCTTGGTTCTAAGGCCTCAGCAGTCTGAGAAACAAAGGCAGTATCAGTTGAATGCAACCCACTCCCATGCATTTATCCTTATTGCATCAGGCAAAACTGTGCTAATGCCATTGGAAATGCTCCTGATAATGTTAATGAGATCAGCACCTCACCTCAATAGATATTGGCTTTAAGAGCTCTATGGTGGCAAATTGATTTTTGATATTTCTGGCATTTTCCCTGCTGTTTACCTTCCAGAACTACTATACTCTGTTCTGTATTGCTCACTTGACCTGTCTTTAGCTCATGCCTCTTGGAGGGAAGTGCTTTGGTTTTGTGTTACAGGAGGAGACTGAAGCTTCAAAGTCTCCAAATCTGTAATGAGCAATTAATTCTGGACACCTTCCTCCTATAAATGACTTTGGGATTTGAACATATACACTAAGATGTCATTTATCAGAGTATTCCCTAATATTTACTATTTTTGAAATATTTCTCTCAGTAACATCACTCTTGTCCAATGAAGTAAAGACACCTTTACCTTAAATGCAGCATACCCAGGTGGAGTTGAGTCTTTCTCTCAAACCTTTCCTCCTATAAGGAGAAAATAAAACAACAGCAGAAAAAACCATGGAGCTGGCAGCTGGGGTGTTTGTTCAGCTGAACAAGAGGTCCAGCTCAGCCCAGCTCGTAGTATTCCCAGGTGCTTCCAAGAGACAGCTCATTTCCTAGCCCGTTGGCACCTTGCTACAATGTCTGCTCAGAGACAGAAGCAGAACATAAAAAGAGAAAATATGTTCGCATGTGACTTGGACAAGAAATCATAATGCAAATTCCCAGAGGTCAGGAAGCATGGCCAACCTACAGCAGTGCACGACCTCCGTTATATTCATAATGCAGGTGACAGTGCAGCACAGAACAATGTGAGCTGGTTTTGAACAAACCATATAAAGAGCTGGAGGTCCCTGGAAGCATTTTAAGAAGTTAAGGTGCCTTGAAATTAAGGCTCTAAGCACCCACTGAGAATTCTCCAAACTGCTCTTTCCAGTTTTATCAGGTACAAAACATTAACAGATGCCAGATGAAAAATAATGCCGCAGTTGATCAAGAGGCCTGAAGCAGACAAATGCATGGTGCCTGTTCTGAATTTTCAACAGAGATGGCCCAGGTAGTCTAGGTCTCCAAAAAGTCTGATGTTCTCTTTCCCCAACACATCAGGGGTTGCGGTGAGTCAAAAGGATGTCACAGATGAATCAGAACTCTCATAACAGCCTCCTTCTTAGCTTTGTCACTCTTCTGCTTTGGCATTATGAATTTGAGTACTTCAGCTACAAGCTCATTGACTGCCCAGTTTCTGCTGGAATAGACAGGCTGAACAAATTGCCTAGATTTTTTTTCTTTCCCCAGTACAGTTTCCTTACGCTGGTGTGAGCCATCTGAAATATTGTAGCATTTTAACCAAAACCTCACAACATTGAGCTATGTTTCGTGATGACAAGAAAGTGTTGTGCAGAGGGGAAAAATACATAACCCCAAGACAGCAAAACCTACAAAGACAATATCAGTGTAAGCAAACAGAAGACCCTTTAGTGAGGTTTCCCATATGTATCTCACAGAATAACTGTTGCTTCAGAACAACTCCAGATTTACTACCATATTCACACTTAACATAAATCCCAAAGCTAATGGCAGATTTCAGACATTTACATTTTAATAAGTGCATGGCACAGGGCCATGTTCAAATCTGTGTCTCTAACCATGGTTTCTATGCATAAAGAACACAAAAGTGTATGAGATTGCTGAGCTAAGAATGTTGAAAATGCCATCCTGGGTGAATCCCTGAGTGCACATTAACAGTGAAAAGTCTTTATTGATGTTCTATTAGATACAAATTTTCTATGCATCGTTAAGCAAAATTCTTCACAGAAGACAAAGGTACATATTTTTCTAGATTTCTAAGAGAAACAAAGGCTTTAGTCCATAGCATCTGCCTGGCAACCAGACCAGAGATGAAGCAATTGGCTATTGTTTTTTGAATTCTCTGCTTTAGTTCTTGAATGCCAACAAGAAGAAAACCAGAATTATTATATAAAAGCTTGCAGAGTGGATTCACATAATCATTAAAGTGTTTAGATTTTCAGAACGTGGCTTTTTAGGGATGCCAATTAAAGAAACTGAATTCTGCAACCTGTTATTGCACCGAGCACTGAAATGGAACGAGGAGAAGCTGAAGCATGAACAGGCAGGCAGCTGAGGTGACCTTCAGGAAACTAGAAAGGACTGAATCAGGCAGGGATCCTTGTTACCAGTGCATTTCTTTAGGCTGTCTCAGGCATTTTCAACAGACTACTGAACAGCACCACCCCAGGAAAAAACATAGTAAACACATGATTACCTGGTTAATAACCATATTTTGTAAGTAAGCACATTGCCTGTGGCAGTACCAGGGACATGGCTGGCTCTTTCCAGCCTGTTGCAGAAAACTGACCTATTTATTTCTTAAGGGAAAATAGGAGACACAAACACTCCAGTTTGATGCAGAGGCAAAGTCAACTTTCTAAGTTGAGGGAAAGAGCAGAGACATTATGTAATGTCATTATTTTCTATTTGTTCTACTTTTTTATGGTGTCATTTGACAGCAGGAGTTGTCTGACCGCATTTGAGGAAAGCAGAACTCCAGAAAATGAAATGCAGCAATTCTGAGATGCGGACTAATCCATCTATGGATGTTACAATGGGTAACACTGCATATCCCCTCAGATAGCTACAATAGCCCCCAGATTTCGTCACTTCAGTAAGACTTGACACTTGAATTCTCAAAGGAGCAATCACTTCTTCTTATTGTACACACAATTTTTCTCTACTTAGGATTCTGACATGCAAGTGGGATACTTTACAGGACCATAAAAGTATGAAGATGTATTTGAGCTGAACAATGCTGTTACACTATTTTAAATATTTCTTTATATCATAAACCAGAAATAGTGTTAGCATTAATATTTCTCCCATTTAAAACATGTTTCACTTATGAGAAACTTTATCATTTGGCAGATTTTACAAACCATTTAAGGAGAAAGTGGGAAGACAGTTACAAAAGTTGCAAGACAGATCTTCAGGAGGCTGGTTGTTGTTTCAGTGACCAACCAAATGGGACCTCAGCCATTGCCATGGCACAAATACCAATTTCAGAAAAAGAAAATAGGATTTATTCCCTGGTTTGAATCCATCTTACTATATATTGCTAGAAATGCCTCTTTCACCAACGATGTTTTGACATTTCTGTTTTTCCCCCCACTATCGCTATATAAAAGTAGAGCACTGAGCCCACATCTATATGACCGGTACATATAAAATTAGTGGCCATGATTTGTAGGTGGAAGGAATTCTCACCTTTGTTTTAGCATAAATCCAGTGACAAGATGAGAATTTACACATAAATTGCAAGTGAATCAGAAAAGAGAAATCAGGATCCCTCTTCGAACAAATACAGCCATGAAGAACTTGTTCTTACAACACAGTTCACTTGTTCATTATGTACTACTGACCTTCATTCACATTCACCTTCCTGGGGTGCGACATACAAACAGGAAATAGTTACGAAAAGTTTGTCTGATGCTTCAGTGATTCCAGCTTGAAACCCTGATAGCTGCTAAGTCATCCATAATGTGCTATCATTGAGGAAATCTGAGAACAAGTTTGTCTCTCCCTCATGCAGCAGAGATAAACTTGTTGAGCAAGTAAACTAGACCCCAAAGAACTACCAGTATGTATTTCTGGAGGAAGGATTGTTGTGGTACTGTAACCTCTACACAGTGTGAATTTCTTAACAGCAAGCCTAATTCCAGAATACTCTTCAGATGCATGAAAACATGCAAACAAATGTGTTCGAATTTCTCCTCTGGAAGGACAGCAGTGCAGCAGGCTATTTTTGATAGAACATTGCTCATGTGTGAAAGTGAGGGAAAGAAATGCAAAAGCACTAAATTGCCAATCCAAAACTGGTACATGAGAGCCTCAACCATTCACAAGCATCAGGTTTCTTCTTTTCTCCTTGAAAAGCTATGCAGGGCTGCTCTTTCCAGATTAGCACAGCTGTTTTGTTTCCATGACATTGCAAAATCTTTTTAATTTTCAACTGTAGAAACAGAAGCAAGGAACTGTACTTGCCATATGTTTGCAGATTTTTGTATAACAAGTGTTTTCTGCATTATTCCAGCTGTTACTGAAGATTAGTCATTGTTAAACTTGATGGACATTTAGGGAAATTTCCCCTCATCTAATGCAATGAAGATGGGCAGAAATACAGAATCTCAGCTGCTTTTCTGACTAAGGGCTCACAAAGCAGTTAAGGAATCAAGTTACCATTAAATCCAATAAACTACAAACTTGGAAAACGAATTTTCTTCTGGTGCCAACGGCACCATCCTAATGAGTCATTTAGTTATTGTGACTTTCAGCTCCATGGGATGGCTGTACTGCAGTAGGAAGTCTCAAGGCCCTAAGCAGCTACAGACACAACATCCAGTGATACCAGCAACAACTCAGTGATGCCAGTTCGCTTATGAGCAGCAAGACTACTGAAGTCTGCTTCATCTCCACAACTGAGAGCTTTAACTGAAGCTTTGTCAAAGAACTCAGTCCCTGGTGGCTTCTCTGATGGCCAGTCAGGGGCAAACTCACCCTGTGGTGTTCTCTCCATGAAGACACTCATGGAGATCCTTTCCCCAGACAGCATCTTGTAGAAAGAAACTTGTTTGACCATAATTTTTACTGTTGCCTCAGAGAAATTTGACAGGAATTAGCCAACAGGGAGAGAAAGAGATTGGTAGAGGTAATTTGAGAGACACAAGACAGACACTGTCAATGATAATGGGAATTCATTAGTGTTTTTCCTTTAGGAGTCAGGCTAGAAATAGTGGAGAGCAGTACAATTCTTTTAGTGTTAGGGACAACAATATCCAACATGCACTATTTAATTTTCTCTTGTCTTGCTCTCAGCCAAATATCATCACCTTGACTGCATCAGTCACTTGTATAAAAAAACAAGTGCCTGCAATCCAGCTGTCAATCAGTGGCTCTACGAAGCAAAGCCTCATGCTTTCCAAGACACCACTCAATGTTAATTACTATTGACACATACTTTTTTCTAATTATTGGTCAGATTTAAAGATTGTCTGCCTCTGAATAGACAAGAATATTGGTGGCTTTATGATCACTGCCCTGACATAACATTATTCAGGCCCATGAAATGTACATTTACACAGCTTCCTATTTGTGTTGCTGAAAGTAGTGCCTCTGCATGTACCTAAAGATAAGGACACTGTTGGAAGACAAATGCGTTTTTAATCCAGCTGCTTGAGTGAGCCCAATGCTCTGATGGCACAGACACTTCCCTCTCCACCAGTGAACTCAGAATGCATAACAACTGTGCAAAGAGCAGCAAGAGTTGTCAGTCCTTTTCTGAAACTAACTTTGGATGATCCTTAGCTGGAAGCAGAAGCAGCAGCCACCCTTCCCATGAAGCTGAACTGAGTTTACAGCAGCCCCCACGCTGGCTCTCCAAGCCCATCTAAGAGTGGGTTAATTGTTTTTGAGAGCCAAACCCAAACACCAATCCCACGGGGCCAGTATCTCCAATGGAACTGATGCAAGGCATAGACAGCTCCCTGGCTTTTTCTACACTAGAGGAATACAAATGATTGAACTGCAATCTGTGTAGGTCTGATACCATCCCCTAAATTTAGGGAAGAACATAATCCAATAAAACTGAAATTCTTAAAAAAGCTTCTGCAGAAGGATCTAAGTGTGGGGTAGGAGTTACCACAGCACCACTGACTTGTCCTAAAACAGAACTCTGAACACAATCCAGGCAGAACTGTGTCATGTATCCCTGCTGTGAGACTGAACCACAACAATAAAAAACAGCTAAGTCCAGAGGTAAAGTTAAGTGTAAGCTATGGGTTGGTGCTATTACAGACAGGTTAAAAGTCTTTCGAAGTCTGTGTTTGATGCTTTGTATCACTCCTTTTCTGAAAGCCAGTTCTGAGGTGCAGCTTTAAACTTAAGCAGAGACATTTTCCGAGTGCACACAAATGAAACATTCTGACATCTTCCCTGCAGAAGTATTCTCTGTGTGATGCACAGTCATTCCAAAGATAAAACTCCCATTCAGTTCAGGAGGAGTTTTCAGTCTGTACAAATGTATTTTTCTTGGCTAAAATGCACAGGCTTTGTAAGTGAAAATGACTGTGCATGATTCTAAAGAGTAAGAGAGTTACAGTTAATTTAACTTAAAAGAAAATTGAAAATAGTGCCAAACTTATCAATAACTGGAAATCTGTAGAATAGGATATATATATAATATATATGCCCTCAGTTTTAGCATAATCCTCGTTCCACACTATCCACTGCAATATTGTCAAGCACTCTGTACAGTCTTAAAGTAGCATAATTTCTGTTATCAGCAGGGAAAAAGCTACTTGGAAGTTTTCAAACTCTTAATAAACCTACTCTACTCTTGACCTTGACACTTCAGTCTATGCCACCATCCAGAACTTGGCTCATGCCAGTTTTGAATTATACTTTCAATTGCATTTAGTAAAACCTCAGATGTGTTATCTATCAAGGGACTGTGCTTCAGCGCATCCAGATGTACCAGATCTTCCACCTCTGCTTGCCACAAGGGAACACCTCCCAGACAGCAAGGCTGCCCAAAGGCAGGGCTGGTGAGGAGCCCAGAGAACAACATGCCTTTGGAAGGAACACAGTTCCCTAACAGATCTTTTATGTCCATGGCACTGTGTTTCCCCGTAGGATCTATCTGTTAGCACACACCAAAGGCCAGCTAGAAGTCATGGTAAACATTTCTGCATGAAAGCAGGTGCAGTGCAGCAGATCACTGGAGGTCCCAGCAGGACAACCTCCTCCAATGCAAGCTGTACCAGAAGCAAGGGGAAGCTGCCTGCAGAGGTACAGCTCAGCCCTCCCTGCTCGCTGATCCAGACAGAAGATACCTTCACCTTTCAGTACTGCACGGGCTGTTATGTTAGCTGCAAGCAGACTCATCTCTGTCAAACACTACAGTAGGACTTGAAACAAAAGTATTCAAAGGCACAAAGAGATTTGGTACAAACCATACAGCTATTTCTGCTTTTCATTCTCTTCCAAGGCTGCACTAGGGAGATGTGGCAAACCAAAAAGCCAAGATAATGGAAAAGACGAGTTTAATGTCTTGCTTATAGGGCATCTGGTGAACTAACAGGAAAACGCCCTCTCTCCCAAAACATTAGTTGTTATTTTTACCTTATAATGTGTCTATTAATATCCTGTCCCTGAGTTAGGTTTTCTGTCCTTTGAAGTTTTTAACTCCATAATCAATACTTGGCAGCATTTTAAAATAAAGCAGACAGTTTACAAAATAAAGTCTTTAGTCATTTCTGCAATGATTTCTGAACTTCTTTTTAAAGCATGTCTTACCTAATGCATTTTAAAACTAGCTGCTTCCATCCAGAGTGTCTTTGTAAATGAAAAGTAAGACCAGCAACAAATTCCACAAATCTGTTCCTGAACTATCAAAAACAAATGCAAGAATTGAATAAAGAGTAACTCAGTATTTTCACCCCTTACTTGAGTCTCAGCTGGGAGTAAACAAAAGATTTCCAAGTCCCACAAGTGCAGTTGGGAGGCAGGCAAATGGGACACAGCCATGTAGTAAAATGGATGGGAAATAAAAATTCTTCATTCCAAATTTAGATGCTTCTGTCAATTTAAATCACAGCTCACAGTGCACGTTCAGAGCAGTTCATCAGGGGCACAGCTGGGTGAACCCACTCACCCTAATGGAAACATTTCTTACTCTCAGAGCTGCTTGTGAGCAGTTACTGCCTCCGGAGGTGTTTCTTAGCACCCCTGAGCCATATGGTGGCACTTCTCAGGATATCATCCAATAGTCACCACCCACCAAGGAGTACCAGCTCAGGGAAACAGGTCCTGCAAGCTGGAATAACACTGCTTCTTCCTAGAGCAAGAGCAGAAGTCAGCTGCAGCAGGAGAACCTCAGGACAGACAGTAAGATGTCTCTGAATGGTTTTACTGCAGCTCTGCTAAAAGTTCTTTTTAGAGACTTCCTTCAGCCTTCTGAGGAATGGTTAAATAGGCACTCATTGCCTGGGCATAAATTGTTTAATATCCACTGTAAAGAGAGCACTTGACTCAGATTGTTAGATATGGACATGACCACTGCAATGGAAGGGTTTTCGTGAAGTTGAGGAGGAAGATGGTGGCAGTCAAACCCTGGCAAGTGACCTGGAAGCATCCAAGGGCAATTTGTCCTTTCCTTTGCATATAACTGGATTGCTGTAGTCTCTTCTCACTTTGTGGTTTTCCTGAGGATACAGCACATCCATGCTGACACAAGTGAGTGTGAGTGCAGTTGACAAGCAACCACCTACCACCTTACTTTGGACCATTATATTCAAAACTTACAGAAAGAAGAAGTCACACGTTCATTCTGGATTCTCGTATAAAGATTTTTAATGTATTGTTTGAAAAGTGTGACAAAACCCAATTAAATGTATTTGCTTCTACCTTCAGCAACGAAGAGATGATGTGCCATTTTCTCCAAGTTTGCTGGTGAGCAGAGGGAGCAGACATGTAGTTTTCACAAAAGAAAATTTAGTCCAAATCAAACAACTCAAGCAGAAAAATAATTTATGAGCTTATCCTCCTCTAATGAGAAAAGAAAGACAGAAACACACATTTTTGGCAGCATAACAGCATTAGCTGGAGAAGATTAAATAATTAGTTCGCAGTGGTGAGCCTCTGATTCAACTTCTTTGCTGTGAATGATTTCTGCATTGCAAAGCAGGTTTGTAAAATCTAATGGCATTTTCACATTATAATTTTTTTTCTTATGCTGAGTATCTCAAAATTAGCTGGGCCTGCTGGAATGCTGCTGCATACTGGCAAAATAAAAAATGGAGGCTTTCAAAAGACACAGATGGGAGTTAAACACCCAAGTCCTGACCTTCAGCATGGACTTTCAATGGGAACCAAGTATTTAACTACTATTTATGTATGAAAAAAAAAATTTAACACTTAAAGCACAGCTTTAAGAGATACCCACCTGCAGGTGTGTCCAGGTGCCTGGACCATGGCCACACAGTCACTCCAATCTCCTCCCCAGCTGCTTGTCCCACCTCTGGCTTTTACTGCAGCAGGATACCACACACAAGTAGATTCCAGTGCTCTCCTGACAGTGAGATGTGCACAGCACCACATCCAAGAGGAAATTCTCCAGCAGGGAATGGTGACAGCAGATGGACCATGCTGGAAAAGAAACTCCTACCTGGCCCAGGGAGAGGCACCCACAAATACAGCTTTATTTATGCATTGCTGCTTCTAAGACCAGGGGAATGGGCAATTCCAGGAATATCCCCTGCAAGGTAGTCAGAACTGGGTGCAGAATGGTCAAACAGCCTCCCATTCTGAAAACTGGAGAGCTTCAGGTACTCCTGCAAGGAAGCTCCCTTCCAGCTACAGCTCCTTCCCCTTCACTAGTGTGAAGGTCACAGCTACCCCTATGACAACAAAATACTCAAAGCTGAATTCACAGCTCCCCTTCAGAACAGCATGTTCAATGCAACAAAATTTATACTTTTTTATACTTGTTCTTTTCATTTCAGGACCATTGAGGTTTTGTGTGGTGATTTTAAAAAGC
The DNA here is from genome assembly GCA_013400315.1 of Bombycilla garrulus. Lineage (NCBI taxonomy): Eukaryota > Metazoa > Chordata > Aves > Passeriformes > Bombycillidae > Bombycilla > Bombycilla garrulus. Next base: position 191,790 of record VXBU01013524.1, read on the forward strand.
CTGCTTTTAAGTTTACATTATGGTGATAGTTCTTTACATTTTGCGCAAGAAGCCAAACATCTCTCCAGCAGTTCTATTAATAAAAATCCTTACAAGTAGTACAGCTGAGCTGATAGCTTCACTAAGATTAAGGAAGCAAGCCAGCCTTCCAACAAAGATTTGGAAGGAAGCCTATAAATAGTCTGAATGTTCATCCATTCAGCTGCTCCCCTTCTCCCTTCCTGCAAACCCATCCTTTGGAGTTGTCCTGCATCCATACCAGGCATGATGCCTTCCAAATATTTTTGGTTACTTCTCACTCTCAGACTCCTCAGCCACATCCTAGTTAATCCTCCTGCACAGGAGTTGTCCTTAAAAGTGTCTGACCTGGAGGAGCATGGCAGGGAAATGTGCAGAGAGCTGATGAGAATGCAGTGCCTCAGACAAAAGACAGTCCTGTTCTGAAATGTTCTGTTGAGAAAACAAAGATTATTTCCAATGTGCTCACTTATCACAGACCCTGAAGCAGTTCCTGGTTTTATCAAAGTATCCCTCTGTCTTCGTTTCAGACTAAGGACAAAAATGCAAAAGGTTTAATTTGCAAAATCTCAGCTGAATAATGACAAAGAAAAATCCTTACTGAAAGCAGTCCAGCACTACAGTCACAGAACTGCTACTTATTTGGGTTTTGTATGGTTTCAGTGATAAACTAACTTCACTACATGAAGAAAATAATCTCAAAGCATGAGTACAGCAATCAGATGTCATGATGAAAATATTCATCAACTGTTAAACATCAAAGGATTTACCTCAGCTTCACAGGATTCCCCAATCAAAACAAAATTCTAATAATAAAAAGGAAAATTAACTATGATTTGGCTTATTTAAGTCTATAATTGATTGCTATGCACCTACAATATTTTTCCCCATTTGGTCTTGTCAATTTAATGGCTTCACTTATGCAAGACTTGCATTAGGACTTGCAGTTGGTTGGGTGGAAGTACCTTTCATGAGGGCACAAGAGAACTGCCTGAGGGTCAGAATGCTGCCATAAATTAAGTTATGCTCAGGCAGCTCTAATTTAAAGGCTCTCTGAGCCCAAGATGTATAATCCCTTTTGAATGAAACAAACTCATCCAGAGGAAATCACTCCCAGTACAGTGCCCAGAGAAGGCCTTTCTGAAATTAGCAGAGAGCTATTTCTGTCAAAGGGAAAAGTAAGAGACAGCTTTTTGTGTTTCACTAAAATACCTGTAAATCTATTTCTCCTTGGCATTGACAGTAGTGCAAAACAAGACATGTTTGGGTTTT
>VXBU01013524.1:193084-281043 GCA_013400315.1 Bombycilla garrulus
AATAGGAATCAGTGATTTAACTCTCTACAGGAGCAGCTTTCTCACCCACAGGAAGAACTTCCCCCCCCCAAGACTCCTTCTATTGGCATTAGCCTCCATCAGTACAGTGCAGGCACCTGGTTTATGAATTATGTAGTTCCCAGCAGGAAAAAAATGGGAAATGGAAAATTTTCTCAGGGAAAAAAAGGAGGATAACAATTCAGCTTTTTTCAGTAACAGCGATGAAATTTGTAATAAAGACCAGCTGCCAGTGAATTATTTTATTATCAGACAGATCAATTGAATGCACCTTGGGTTCCACACACGTTGTTATTTATATCCACAGCCTGTCAGTGCGTGGCTAATTCCCCCTGAGAGGGGAACGTGATTTACTGGTGTCTGTGCACAGCTGCAGAGCCAGCAATGGAAGTGCTGGCTCTGCCATGGCTTTCAACAAGCCCTCCACTGAAGGACTCTGCAGGCTTGAAGGTCAGACACACACAATGCAGTAACATCAGGACAGCAGCTCCCCAAAGTTACAGGGGCACTTGTGGGGGTGCAGCAATGAAGGAGAGCTAAAAACCACTGGAATGTTTTTCAAGGAGAGCCTTACACTGTGCTGCTGGAAGAGCAGTAGTGGGCTGGCAGAATGGCATCAAGTGAGAAGGATTTATTCAGGCAGGTTAGGAGGGCAGAATCAGGCCCACAGAAGGATGCAAGCAAAAATATTATGAGGTTTCATTTCAATGGTGTCATACTTTCATATGTAACCAGAAGGAAATTTAGTATCTATAGAGCCATAGAAAAACTTCGTACAGTGTGTGAGTCAGTGCTGCAAACCAGCAATTGAGAGCCAAGATACAGCAAAAACAATCCAAGACAGTCAGTCTGAACTAATTGCTGGGGTGCACAGAAGCTGGACCAGCTGTGGTGTTTGCTAACTATAAGACAATAGCTGGCTGATTATTCAGCTTGTTTGTACAAATATGATGAACTGTTTTAAAATAAAAATAAGACAGCGTTTTTACTACGCAAATCCAAGCAAAAGGCAACCCAGGCCACTTTTCCATATGCAAGATGCTATTCAAAAGCAAAAGTAAACCAGCACAGAAAGGGAAATCAAGGAAGCTCTCTCCAATACAAAGTACCCCTGACAAGCAGTCTGTTGGCACTTATTGTCACTGGTGATATCAACTCCCATGGACTCTTGCTAGGACAGTAAATTAGAGAAGTTTCAACACAAGAGAGACAGGGTTTGAAGCAACCTCCCAGTGGAACAAGTAACTTAATTACTTTAAAGATGAAGCCTGGCAGAATTATGAAGGGTATAGGCCACAAGCTCCCACAAGGACCTGGATTTAACCACACAAGAAACCCTGTTTGGTCCTGCATTGCTAAGGAAGAGGGGACTAATTTCTTAGGTGCCTGTAGGTGCTTCGGTTGCTACTCAAGCCTTGCACAAAAGTCACAGAATAGTAACAATACAGGTTTATACCAGGCTGGCTGAGTGGCAAGGCCAATTCTGAACTCAAAAAAAATTTACTTTCCTTACCATGCTCTTTAAGCTCCTACTGTGTAGTCCTTTGCCATCATTCCCAGGCCACTTTTAAGCCATAAACTATCTGAAAATCACACTGTTTCTCAGTAGTAATACTAAACCTTCACATAAAGTCCCCTTTCTGCAAATTTTATAAATCCTTGGGATGTGCATTATGATCTATTTAAGCAGCAGTGCCACAGATAGCACAACAAGCTATTGGACACTTTCATGTCATAAACAACTGACTGACTTACTAGAATTTACCAGGTTTATCAACTACAAAAATTATCCTTAATATCAACCTGCACAGAAGATATCACCAATGAAACTCTACTAGAACTGTGACCTACTAAAGACTCTCTCTTTCAAATGTTTATCAGTCAAGTGAAGAAAAGCTCTAGCATCTCTATACACTGATATATTCAAGCTTTATCCATGCTGTTCAAGACCTGGGTCTTGGCTTTGTTTTCTTTTTTGTTAGAATTCCCACTATGAATCATGTTTTTATATTGACTAGTCATATCAAACAACACTTCTTTCTAGTATATTATGCTCTCATCTCTGGAAGGCAGTGACATTTCAGACAGAGCTCTGCAAATGGACTCTTGTAGAAAGTACAGTAGATAGTTCACTTGGTTTGTTAATTCTACAACTTGCTGTTAGGTGCCAAATACATCTTAGGCAGCATGGGTCAAGATTTTCTTATTGACAGTTAGGTTGACACAATCAGAAACTACTAATACAGAACCTCAGTCATAATATGCTCAACAAAACGTTACAATCCAACCCTAAGAGCTTGATCTCAGCAATTTTTATGTACATCCCTTTACACTTAGTAACCTTAAATAAGAATTCTCAATGTTTCATATACTGAGGGAAATATGAGAAAGCTCAAATGTACTTCCTTTTCTGTCCTATGGGACTCCAGATGTTATTTATGAATGTGAATTTATGTGATACTTCTGTTCTCTAAGTGCTATGACCGATTCATGGTTTACTGTCATGACCCTACTGTGCTGCACATAATCCTGACTGTAAGATATTAACATTGTCTTTAACCTTCAAAGTGCTTTCTTAAGCAGTATCAAGCTTTTCACCATGTTAGAGACTTTCTGTTCATGCTAGGAGATATTTGAGTCCCCGTAAACAAGGAAATAATCAGCATAAATTAATCTTTCAGGCATTCATGTAATTTTACCTTCGTTAATTCTTACTGACTTCCCACTAACCTGGAAAAGCTGAAGTGGAGGGTCCACAGAGGGGTGGAAACAGAGCTGGGAGAACAATGACTGGAATTGCTTTAGCTGGTATGCAATTCCCAGAACACCACACCACTGTTTCTGCACTGAAATTCTTAAGACTAGAAAAACAGTGGCAAAACCACGTTACTGCATGAAAAAAAGCTGCTTTTGATAGAAGGGGGTAAAGTTGCATCATGAAAAGACGTATTTGGGCCTGAACAAATTCACCATTTTGCCCAGACAGAGAAGTGGAGTCATTTACACCATGAATAGGAGGGGTGGCTGGCAGAGAAAGCACACTGTACACTGGGATCAGATTTTCACATACTTGCAAAACTACCAGTTTCCTGAAGTAAAAATAGGTACTCTTCCATAGCTCTGTTTTCAATATTCTTGATCACCCTCACTCCAGAGACCAGAAATGCCAAGGTCAAGAAAAAGCCCCTGGTTTCAAAGTCAAAAGTTCAGAATGACCTTTTACAAAAATAGGCATTTTTTCACTAGTCCCTCTGGGTCTCCTGGACTTACACTGCTTTTTCAAAAGGAACCACTTGGTAACGCTTCAAATTAACAGGCTAAATTACAGCTCTGTTAAATCAGATATTACAGGTGGAAATGCTTTTCTTCTCACTAACACTCCTAAATCTTCAAAAATTAAACCAAGAGAAATCAAGAATGTTTGACTACATAATTTTTGTTACTTAGTTTGCAGGAAATTAATTTGCATGGATTAATAGTAACCTAAAATATTCTGCATTAATTGGGGTCTGCTTAGAAGGCAGCTGACATTCCAAAGGTGCACATCTGTAGTTTACACAAAGAGCTCCTGCTCACAGAATCACAGCAGGGTTTGGGTTGGAAGAGACCTGAAGGATCATCTCATTCCAGAGCCCTCTGCCATGGGCAGGGCCACCTCTCACTAGGCCAGGCTGTTCACGCTTAACACTCCTCAGTGTTAGAGCAGTAATATTCATCATAATCCAAATTCCCTCCATGTAACTCCATAGAAGACTACAGCTGAGATTTTAAACCATCTCATATTATTGTCATCTCATCCTTCCTGTAGAAACACCTCTAAAACTACTTCAGCATAATAAACCATTCTGAGAACAGTACTGCTAAATTGTTCCCTGCAGTGGAGTGAGCTGATGACTCCTTTTTCCTTACGCAAAGCTCAGCTGACCAATACCTCAATTCTTTTCCTTTTGTTTTTGCCTTTATTTCATGTAAGAGAGTGAATTAGCCAGGGTCAGTATGAAAAACATTGCCCAGTGGAGGTATCTTCTCCATGGCAGGGGGGTTGGAACAAGATGAATTTAAGACCCCTTCCAACCTAAGCCATTTTATCCTTCTCTTATATATTGCCCATCTATTATTTTTCAGAGTGACTTTGCTGATATTGCACTTTTACCCTGACTTTAGCAGTCCCAGGAATGCTGTTTAGTCTGTCAGCTCAGGATGGTTGTGGATGTTTCTGTTATAACCTTTTTTTAATAAAAACAAAAAAACCAAAACCCACAGCTAGGGATGAATAAAGCTTAAAGTTTCACAAATACTTCTCTTTCTTGAGCTATTTGGGAAGAAGGGGGATGGGCCATGTAGTTTTATCTTTTCTGGTAAGTCAGAATTCTCATGCTTTTACTGACATTTCAGCACCATTCTGTATCTGTCATCTCTAAAAATCCCATCCCTCCCCCAAATTAATTCTGATCACCTTTTCATGGAGGGGAGAAGGGTGAGATAAATGACAGCCCAAGTGAAAAGTTTGGATCCTGAGAGTTACAAGAATGCTGTCCACAGAAATATCCCATCATACCTGATGGCCACTGCAGTGTCCCTGCCCTGCCATAAGGAAACAATCTTTTACCTTGGGAAAGAAGGTGATGGGAATAGAGTTTAGTTCAGGCTGCCCTGAGATCTGGGGAATGCTGACTCCAACTGGTTCAGCCCTGTGTGTCCAAATGTGTATGTGGTTTTAACAGATCTACGCTGCTCCTGCTCAAGAGGCAATCTCCATTTACAACCCAGCTATAAAGTTTTGGCAATAATCTCCTCAGTTTATAACAATTAGGCACTAGGGCAGATATTCTTCTCCCTAAAGGGGAAAGGTCAATATTTTTTTATTGGTTTTGTGATTTTTATTTTTTTTTTAATACTGCAAAGAAAGCACTTTAAAATCTTTGTCTGTTGCCTGAATGAATTAGGGAATAATATTAGACCACCCTACAAGCAGAGCTGAATGGTTGTCATTTTCCAGTATTTCCCCTCAAGTAGTCTCTCTGGAAAATGTGTCAATGATAATAGATCATTCTTGTTTCAAGTAATTGAAAGCAAATTTCCAAGTCTCTAAGCATATCCAGCTGGAGCTCCCCAAATCAACTTGCAAGCCACTGCAAAGGCCAGAAACATTTACAGTGGCAGTGCAGGATAACAGAACTCTAAACTTTTGCTACTAACTGCATTCTAGAACAGACAGAATGGAAATAAATATGTCCAGAAATTACAATAAAAGTAACTGAGAACTATAAAAAAAAAAAATCGACTGGCTTAGAAATAAATCCTGCTTGCCTGCCTTGAGCAGACAGAGGGAAAAAAAGTTATTTGCACATCATTAAGAGTTTTCTGCAGGAAGTAGCATTTGTGGGCAGTCAAAGGCTTAACAGCAGGATCCATCTTCAGCTGTTTCCAGAGAATGAGGAGGAAAACTCTTCCCCAGCAGACCTTGCTCCTAGATAGACCGAATACTTTGGGAAATCCATTGTGACTCCTCACAGAAGTCCTTCAAGAATGACCCATTTCTGGGAACAGATCCACAATTACTGGGCTTTTTTAGCAAGAACAGTTATTTCTTCCTTTTCCTATCCAAAGGATAAATACAGAAACTGGGGAGCACCTGCTCTCAGGAGGTGTGCTCTCCCTTCAGCATTCATATCCAAAGGTTGTTGCTGGTGCTCATTTTGGCCAAAGTCCATCCTCAGAATATCAAACAGTCCCAGGAGAACTGGACTTTTCTCTTTAGAGGGAAGTGACCCCAGTTCACAGAAACGTTTCTGCTGCATTCTTGTGGAGGTGTTGAGGAGCTAGAAACAGCACAGAGTCAGCTGTGGCCCTGAAAAGTATCAAAATGTTACCTTCTCAGCAGAAGGATCTAGCTGGGATACAAATGCTGCAAAGTTGTACTTGGAGAGCCTTTTTCCCCGTGGGTGAGAACTGCTGACAAAGGGGACATCTTTTTCATTTAAAAATATTGTTACACATCTAACCCAAAATCACAAAAACATTAACAAAACCAAACCAATTCACATTACCTACTTACTTCTTCCACTCTATTTTTACCTGCTTCTTCTTGTTATGCCAAGGATACTGTTTCTATTGCTCTAACTCAGATGTGTCCAACTTCCAGATCTTTATGCTTTCCAGCAAAATTCTCAGCCTGTAACTTGGCGAGGACAGCTTCTCACCAAGGTCCCTTGAAAACTTTACAATGCCCAAATCCTTGCTTCATACAGATACTCTCCCTCACTACATGCACACAGGAATGCAGCAGGATGAACCAGCCCAGAACGTTCCCTATGAAAGCCATAGATTCTCTCCTAATATCTCAGCCTATGGCAATGTCATTCTGTCAGTCCTCAGACATGACAGAAATACAGTGCTGCCAGAAAAGCACCATGCAGCACTGGACCAGGACAGATTCAGATCAGCAACATATTAACTTCTGTTGTTCAGTTACAGTGATGAACTGCTTGAAGGTGGCTATATAGAGAGAAAAAATAAATTTGACCACACCAAATGATTTTGACAATATCAAGACCAGTTTTTGTCAAAGTCTTCTTCAGAGGCCATCAAGAACCATGCAGTATTCACCAGCAATCCAAGAGTGCCCTTTATAAAACACTTGCTCTTTTAGCCAAGATCTTACCCATGTAGGGATAAACAAGAGATTTCTGTTGGCTCCTCATCCCACAGTTCCATAAAACCCCTATATGGACTGGTTCTCTTGCATTTACTTCATGTCAAACACAGATGATCACAAATCATCAGCAGCTTATTTTAACACCAGCAATTCCTGTTTACTGGCCAGTTACGTTTATGTCAATAACATACTTTGCAGAAGAGGGATGTACTCTAGAACTCTGCTAGACACCAGTCTGTAGTTTCCCTATTTAAACGTTTTCCTTTTTCAATACTAGTTCTATGTAATCTAGTCTCCAATTACAAGGTGATACTCCTACATTAAAGTACTTGCTGTCTCACTTGCACATTGGTTATTGGAAGTTTAGGGGAACGCCAAAGTCTCAGAACAGACTGCTTTGCATTTTGTTTACACTCCAGACAATTTCAAAGTGCACATCCTCAGTCCCATCCCCAGTGTCTACTGCAGAGTAGGATTAGGAAAAGCTACCAACCTTCAGACAGCCACAGATAATGGAGGAAACATCGCCTTTGTAGAGGTTTACTGGAATTTCCAGCCTTTCACCATCTTGAGTTGTCTTGGAAAGCTTCCAGTCAACGTCACACAACCTCGTCACTGAGGTGTGTGCTGTAGTGAGCCCAGTGTTAGGAGCATCCCCTGAAATATTCCATCTACACAAACAGAAGATCCTGTGCCTCAATCTGCCTTTCACAGTTCAAAACACAACCTTGTTTGCATCAATTAGGTCACGAAAACTGGATTCCAGTCCTGGCATTTCCTGCCTTTTACAGAAGCTGTGCAAGAAGGATGCTGTGAGTCAGCAGAGAACACAGTGGCTGGCAGCAGCACATACAAGATGAAAGGAGTGTTCATCTTTGCAAGTACAATTTATTGTAGTGTAAGTGCATTATCAAATGTAAGGGCTTTCCTTTGTGAAAGACATCGCTGTCTAGACTCACGTGCTTTTAGGCTGCATCTCTGTCAGAGTGTACTGCTGCATTAATGCCAAATCAGAACCAATAAGCACTTTAGATACATCTTCATTGTACACACAACCTTTCTGAGCATGGCAAGCTCAACATAACCCCTCCAGCAAAAGGGTTTGTAAAGCAGGATGAACTTCAAAACATCCCCACAGACTTACCCCGAGTTCTGCCCTGCCAAAGTGCCTCCTTTGCAGGGTAAAAGTGAAAGATGAATTACAGACAACTACAGCTATGCCAGTTGGAGGCCAGGGATAACCACACTGGTTGTCTGTACTGGTTCCAGAGGACTGATTACCTCTAAGCCTGGCTGGCCTGGGAGCGAGAAAGTGTGGCAAGGTAGAGCAATTCACAGTAACACCTACTGAAAGAAAAAAGCACATTAAATGTGCAGATTTAATGCAAGTTTTGAAGTAGCTTGGAATAGCTGAAAGAATCAAATCAGACATTGAGCCTGCCTCTGTATTAGAGGCTTAAAAAACTCAGTTCTAGAACACACACTGAGGGGGAAAAACAGCAGCCACCAAACAAACCCCATGTATGCATTTGCAGAATAATTTATGAGGAAGATTAGTAGACTTCAGATCAAACACCAACTACTCTAAAAACAGTATCAGTATCCAACAATGTATCAGGTCCAAGGATTGGTTATAACCCCACATGCAATTAATTCTGAGCATTTTAAGGAATTACTGTCAGTTTTGTCAGCAGTGGCTTGTGCTACTTGGTACTTCAAATGCACACGAGTTTTGTGGTCACCAGCTCCTGAACCTCAGTTGACAGACAGGATCGCTTGGTTCTGTCAAAGGAACTGTGTTCGAATCCAACTGCACCAACACATACTGCTAGGCTAAGTCTTCCACGAATCTCTCCAGAAAGGCCATACTAAAGGTACAATACACACTGTTTGCTTTCAGCCACTGTAGAACGGCACAAGATAAAATGATTCACTGGGTTAATGAATTTTTTCATTTTTAATCATAATTGTGCAGGCACTGGTATGTATCAATAGAAAAATTAAAAGGTTAAAAACAGTATACAGTTTAGCACAGCAGGCAACATTTCAATAGAAGCACAATTTTAATTTGCTTTGAAGTTTAAAGCAATCCAAACAAAAAGTTAACTATATAAATACAGAGTAAATGCACAGTTTACAGCCAACTACATGTATGCAAGAATAATAGCAAACCTCACATGAATACTGAAGTATTCTCAATCTGTCATCTGTGAGTGTTTAGCTATGACTCTGAGGGCATAGTTATGTTCACATATGCAGGGTAGGCAGACTCTTAAATAGAAGAACTGAAAAACTTACATAACTCAGTCTTAACAGACAGAAAGTTGAAAAAAGTACTACATTTACCTAGGCACGCTTCAGCATTCAGCTTGTCTTTCAAATCTGAACAGTTTAAACAGGAAGCAACATTTATAAAGGCTCTCCACTCTTGTCTCCGGAAGCATTCTTTTACAATGCTGCAGTCTGAGGAATATTGCAGATGTCGTAAGAGAAATAGACCAGCAGAAAGTCTCATTAACAAACGATCTGCTGTCATTAACACCTCAGTCAGCAAGGGAAGATGCGGAGTGCATTATGTAAACAGAGATGGGGGCAGTGTTAATAGATAAGTGGACAGGCGATGTCTCAGCTACAACTACAACCACCAAAAAAATGCCAGTGTAAGCCCACTTCCAAGCACGCAGAGCAGGAACTGGAGCCGGCAGACCTCGCCGTGCAGCACCCGCCCGTTCCCCGGCGCTCAGGGACGCCATTCCCGGCACAGCTGCTCACGGCGCTCCCCTGCCGCCTGCCGGCCCCGCCGCGGAGCTGCAGCCGCGCACCGAGCTCGGCTCCGAGCGCAGCCCCGGAACCGAGGAAGGAATTCATCAATTCGGAGTCCTGCACGCTGCCTGTGCTCCGGCACACACACGTGGGACAAACACATGACATCCAAACACAAATCAAGAGGACCAAGTTTAAATGCACTGCTTTCAGCTCTGTAGTAAAAGATATTGAATGAAGCATCTTGTTATTTCCCCTTGAGTTTTTATAATAAATATCAAGAAAATTATACAAATAATTTAAAGATCTTTGGGAAATATTTCAGAGGTAATTTTGCAGGTACTTGTCATTTAAAAACAATGAAAAATCCCAAGAAATTTTAGGGTTGTGTTTGGTTATGCAAAGGAAGCCAAAATTAATCACCCCTGAAGTTTAAAACAAAGCTGGAACACCCTTTAAAGAGGTGGAGTAATAAGCTGATTGTCTGCTTTAGCTGTTATTTCCCACATTAAACTGTCCTTGTTAATATGTCCTACTTATCAAATCCAGGGGCTCTGTTCTTACCCAGAGAAGGCACACACACAGTACCCAGGGAACTCCAGGGAGTACCCAGCAATGGGAGACAAACACAAAATCAAGGGACAATGTATCCAAACACAGGAGAGAAACTCTCACCAAACCTAGGATACTCCAAGTGTTCACTGTATTCATGAACTCCAAAGCTGAGTATGGTCTTTGCCAATTTAAGTTTTGGCTATGACAGAGTAACGTATAACACCTGAAGAGTGACCCACTTTCTACATCTCAAAAATTACAGTAAGTCACTATTCTTGCATTTATCTGAACAAAAGCATTGCATCAAGGCTTAGGTCAGTATATAGGACTTCAGTCTTTTCCTAGACAGACCACTAGAAAAAGCCCACTCTAAAACACATTTAAGCATCCCTTTCACTTCTTTGAGACAATCAAGTTCACCATGGTCACCCCTCAGACCATGTTATGTCTTTAAAAAGGGAACAGTGTCACTACAGCACTGCAAGGTCGATGTACTTACTATGAGTGGCTTTTGGAGGATGAGCATTAATACCGAGAATTACATGAAATACTCAAATACTTTGACACTGTGGAGAACATGACAAGGGTCAAAATAAAGGAAAGGAAACAAGAAAAACCCAGACTGATTATTCTGCAAGCTTTGAGGTTTTATATAGAGCCTACAGAACCACTGCCACAGAGATGCTATGGATTTACAGCATAAACTCCTGCACAGCTTACACAGAAATCAAACCACACGCTTTGTTTAAAACCAAACTGCATGTTTCAAACATGGTTTGACTCCAGACCATAAGTAAGAGGAAGAAAAGTCATAAGCCCTAAGAAGGCCACAAAGTGCATAAGAAGTCATTCATAAAATAAAGCCATTGCACATGATGCACAGTTCAAGTGTACTGAAGTACCACACTGGAAGAGCTGAGAGCACAGGTCTGTCCATGCCAGTGTAGCAGCATTTATATGGAGAAAGCTATTGACCCCAATTTATAAATGATCATCTTCCTCATAAGGATAACAGACGCAGACTGAGAAGGTATCTGCCTGGAAAGATGTAAAACTTCCTGTAACATTTAACTGCTTGACACTCCAGCTGTATGATTTTGGAAAATTCTGTAAATTATGACAGAACAAACCAGCTAAGCCTCACTGCTGAATGCAAGGCATTATTTTGCAATTGGCTTACAGAACAAAACCAATGCCTGAATAATCAGACAATGTGGAGGACAAGGTTATAGCTCAGCACACAGGCTCAAGCTGACAGAAGTGATACAGCAATTATCAGGGGGAATGCTTTCAAGAAAATATCATTTACAATTTCTCCATCCTTCTGCACAGAGCCTGTCTGCACTGACAAGATCCATCACAACTTCAACTGGTTTCTGCTTTCTGGTCACCCTAGCCACAGTGATATGTGTTCTCCCCCAGTACTCCCATACAAATACTGGTAATCCAAGGCAGGATTTGCCAGATATTGAGGGGTAATACAGCTTGTGCTTAGGCAGCATGAAACTGAGTGAATCCTATCTTCACAAATGGGAGGCTGAACTAATTGAGATTTCTCATCACATGACAAATCCTTAAAAAGGCTATAAAGGCTATAAATTAGCATTCACCAATTTCTTCCTTAGCTGTGTGAGCAACCTGAACAGGCTGGCAAGGAAAACTGATAATATAGGACAATGTTTCATAGGCCCCTCCTACTTTAAAAAAGTTCCAGAAAAGAAAAAGGATGATGCAGCAGGACCAGAAGTCCACACACACCAACATTAACAGACTGACAACCTGAAGTGTTGAACAATCAGACCCTCTCACTAACCTACAACACTGCTCAAATGTCAAAGGAAAAAAAAAAACTAAAAAAAAAGGGAACAATCAAAACTAAAAAGCTACAACATGTATCACCTTCTGTAGCGAAGAAATAACTGTTCTGGGTCCCTGCACCATATTTTGCCTTGAGGTAGCAACATGGAAAACTTTACACACCACTACCTCAGTTTCTTTAAGAATCTTCAGAGCAACTAAATGGAAATTTCAGGTATAGAAAGCTGCAAAAGTACTGTCTTGCCCATTCCTCCAACAGGTTACTGTGCAGTAAAACAGAACAAAAATGATGCAGTTGAGAGCAATCACTAAGAGAAGGTAATAGGACTGCCCAGGAACATATTTCATGTCCCCTCCCTCACCCATCTCTGAGTCTCTGAAGATGACTCAATGGCTTTATCTAGATTAACAGATGAAAAGAAAAGAATAAATTTGAATTAAGAGATGCATGGAGGCATTCCCTAAGGGGCAGTTTCCCATTTGTCACATTGACATGAGACCACACAGTAAAGGCAGCAAAATCATTCAGAGTTGCCCACAATGAACCTTCTGTTTTGTCCACAGCTGCTTGTTCCTGATACAACATTCCTTTTGCCCACCACATTGGCATTGACATTCAGTGGTCCACTCCAGTCTTTCCATCTTCCACCTTCTTCCACCTTGTCACACTGCTATCCATCTAGTAAGTAGACTACAACTTCATAGGTGGACATCATGATAGCCGTGTTTGGAATCTGTCTGATCAGGTGTGTAGTTAAACCTCGGTAAAGGGAGCCATAACCTTCCTCTCGCACAAGCAAAGAGAGTGTCTGGAAGAAAGATCTGTATTTTGTTCCCTCTTCTCTTAGTCTTGTTCGTACAACCTCTGTACAAAGAAAACCAGTGGAAAAAAAGATTGAGTGGTTATATTCACCACTTTTCATTATTTATCCCAGCAATTGATCAGGGATTTTTACACAAAAAAAAAACACTTGCCCAAGTTTTCAATCTCACAACTCCTCCTTAAAAAAAAGGAGGAGGAAGATGAACAGAGTAGCAAGGTATATGTAAGAAGAGAGCAGGTACTAGGTATTTGACTAAAGAAAGCAAATTGATTTGCTGAGCTACAATCCAAAAGAGGACTGTTGCTTGGGCTTACATTTTAGCTCAGAAGTTGACATTAGCTCAGTACTCAGTTCATAAGCAATGTTTGCAGGAGGATCAAGTGCAACTGACACAAACTAGACAGCCTATTTCCCTAGAAGGGAGACAAGAACTTGCTGACACATTATGGAAAATTGCTGAGTATATGGAAAGATTACAGCTGAAAAAGTACCTCTTTGAGTACCTTGGGCCACACCCTGGCAAACCCCTTGGCAAAATAAACATTGCCTAAGAAAAAGGTCATGTTGGATATCCACTGTAAAGCAATTCAATTTCTGAATACTATACTCACGTTGACCTTCTAAATCTGGTATATAGACAGGGAAATATTTCTTGAGCAAGAAAGCCAAAGGTGGCTATTGGGAAGACTCCCTTTGATGGCTCTGGCTCAGGGTCTCAGCTGCCAACGTCCCACTTACCATGGGGATATGCTATTGATGTTGCACACGTTTTGGAAGTGGCAGCAGCCATCATCATCCGGACAAAGTCCGATGCTTCTTTTGCCGATTCATCCTCATTGTCCATGGCAGAAGCAGTCTTATACTCCAGTAATCTTTTCTTAATACTCTCATAAATGACAAAGTGAATAACAGTCTCAGATATGCCTGCATAGGACGCAGACATGCCCCGGTAAAAGCCTTTCAAGCCATCCAAGCGATAAACTTTGCGGATGCACTCAAAAGCGCTCATTCGCTTCTCTCCTCGGTTCCTGAAAAGGACAAAACAAGTCTGAATATCAACTGGTGCAACCAGAATCAGAAAATAGTTAAACAGGTTTGTAGTGACAGGAAGACTTAGGAAATACCCACCACTGATGCTGAGGGGCTCTGAGTTACTTAACAGTCTCAAAGGCCTTCAGCACTCAACACAGGTAAAGCATTACACAGAATCCAAGCCAAACTTCACACAGTGACTAAAGAAAGGGCAGCACAGAGAAACGTTAAGCAACTTTAGGCCTCCCCAACTCTCATGCAATAAGAGACCTAACTGCTGGAAACAGACTCCCAAACGGGCTATCAACATCAGCAACTCATGAGAAAAATGACCACTTCCTTTTGCACAATGAATTTGCCCCTAACTGTTGCCTCAATAAAGAGCTCCACAGCATTCAGTGGCTAAGGGTGGAAACAGCAGCTCTCAGCATTACAGCTCTCAGCATTACAGCTCTCAGCAAATGACTGGCACAGCAACCAGTGCAACACTGCTGTTATTTGGTTGAACCAAGCCACTGCTGCTGTCAAGGAAAATGCTCATTAGACATACCTATTTCAAGCAGTATTTGGTAAATGAAGTTGCATTCCCATTTTGAGCTTGCTCACTAAATTGAGTTGTGCATACTGAAGTAGTTAGAATATTGTACACAACTATGCAAACCCATGACAACACTGCATCAGATGTGCTTCACTGCAGCTGCAAGGTCAGACACATGGATTGTGCCAGCAGAGGTCTGAGTGAGCAAGTCACAGAATAACACAGCAGATAAGCTTCTACGGAGTTACAGTAACTCACATGGACACATCATATCAGTCTCTCCCTATGGGTTTAAATAGATGGGAATACAGAGGTCCATCTTCTTTTCTATTTGCATAAAATTCTACTTTCATTACAAGTTTCACAACAAACCTTTTCTGTAGTGAATTCTATGGTAGAGTCCAAACAATTTACTGACTTTCCCATATTAAGACAATTCCTGTTTTCCTCCATGAAAGAAGTCTTGCCCTTTTTATAAGCTAGAACTCATTGTACATCAAAAAAAAAAAAGCCACAACAAAAAAAAACCCCTAAGGATGTTTAAAGTCTTTTCCTAAACATTTGCTATAATACTGACTCAATATCCCAGGAATGTTCAGCTCAACAGTTAAAGAGAACTTATTACTGAATGAAAATGTAAGCATATGGTTGGTAGAACATGATTTTAAAGAAACTGTTAACCTTGTAATTCCTTCCAAATCTGCTGGTAACTCCATTACAGTGCCTCAAGCATGTCTCAGAACGGGTTAAAAAAGAAAAGTGATAGTATAACTTGTAGAGAGACCACCAGCATGAACTTTCCAAATCTGAAATGCTGAATGTTTAAGAATTCATTCTATGTTGGATTCACAAGACCTGAGCATAATCTTAGCACAGCAGGGATGTTTCCTACTGTCACTTTACCTTGCGTCAAGCTGTAACCGTGTCTTTACCAACCAAATGGGATTAGTTGTTGTGATCGCAGTAAAGCCTAAAAAATGTAAAAATAACAAAATTAGACGTGACAATATCACAAGAACAGCTGCATCTAAGTTCCAAATGCACACAGTTAAGGTACAGTGGATGCAAAAACTCGGACTATACTGATTTTTCTGAAGTCCCCATTTTACTGACATTTTGTGAATCCATACAGCCAATAAACACCTAGAATGTTCTAAAATTTTACATTAATATTAAGTTTGATTCTTAGCAAAAGATGCCCCATGAAAAATAAGCCAAATTAAGTACAGTTCTCTGTCTACCTAATACCAACCCTGTTTTGACACCACAGAACAGCAATGCCAACTAGACAAATACTAGCCAATTGGGCAAGAAAGTCAGTAAGAATGCATTGCAGAGACAGCAACAGCAATTTGAGATGCTATAAAACATTGCCTCAATTTACTTTGTTACCTGAAATACAATCCGAGTTTAAAAGCATGCAGACTGAATAAATACTACTTTTGGTGCAGTTAAAAGGCATTTATTACTGTAAATTAAGAGACTATAAAGAGCAGTTGTGTTTGAGTGCTAATCTTTTATTTAGTATTCAAAACAGATTGTTGGCTGGTCTTGGAATACTTTTACAAGCATATGAGTGTTTAAATTGTTAAAGTAAATACTATGACTTCTACCTATTCAGACAGACAGCAACTACTCAGGCTTGCATGAGGGCCAAGGGTTAAAGCTTTGATTTTCAGTCCACTAAAGAAAACAGAAAAAGAAGAAAGGAAACGAAAAAGGAAAAAAGGAAAAAAAAACAAGAAGTAAGAATAACTCTTACTTCTGCCCAACTGTGCAGAGAGAGAAAGCAGAGTGAAAGGCAGCTCTGAAAAAAAGTAAAATTAAAAAAAAAATCATCTCAAGCTTAATACCACACATGCACCATCAATGAGGTGTCATGTCTGCAGGCGAGAATAGGAAAAGGGAAAAGCTGGAACATGGCCAGGCAAGAGATGATAAATTTAGACACTTGCTCTCAGTGACACACAAGGCTGGTATGTAACTACAAAGACATACTGCCTTCCTGCAAGGGATGGACCGGCTGTGTGGGGAAGGACAGCGTTACCTTGTTCAATGCATGCCTGGGGCACGGTACTTATCCAGCAACAGGCTAGCGGTAAGCTCCTTTATCAGATCACTAACAGCTCACAGAAACAGATTTAGCAGAACTGGTTGCATACATGTTACTCCTGTTCAATCACAATCTAGGTTTACATTGCACACAAAGGTCTGCAATACTCAGAAATGCCAGGGGATCTTAACTGTTCTAAGGTTTGATCTGTGCCTACCCCCAAAGCTTAAACAGGTCATTATGGTTTTCAGTTCAAGTTTTAAAAACCAATTATCTGATTTGGCAGCTCCTAAGACTGAGCTGTTTTTCTACACCAGAAGAATAAAAACAGATTGGAGGCTTCTGTTCAATTGACTGATTAAACAGATTTTTAAACTGACTCAAACTTCTTAACTAAGTAACTTCCTGTGGTAGATAATACAGGTTTGGAGTTGGCTTTCTTTTTTTCTGATTCACTACTAATTTCTCCTGTATCTCAGTACTTATATAACCTTCATATGATGGAATGAAATCCTAACAAGCTATAAGTTTTATATCTCTATTTCATGGAGGTAAAAGAAGATATAAAAACTCAAAGCACTGGGGAACTACTGTGCCATAACAAGGCACGGGATGTTTTTAAAACACCACATGTGCAAGTAGCTCAAGTAGCTGTTGCTTGTGTGACCTGTCACTTAATGTCTCAAACTCCACTGATTCAATAGCACTTGTGCCTGAGTTCAACTACGCTGAAAGGAAACTTAATTCTTGCATGCTTTTATTTCTTCACACTGGCACTAAAGTTTTAATTTTGTTTGACTTCCAATCAGAATCTTCGCTGCAGGGAGTGCTCTAGGAAATGCACAGAGCTGCAACAAAGGCTTTAAAAGAAGGTGGGGAAAAAAAATCACTCATTTTCCCTACCAACACATCTTCAAGGAAAGACTTCTCTAAAAACCAAAATTGGTTCTTAAGTCTCTCCTAGTTCTTAATTAGAAGTGAACAAAGCTAAAAAGCCTCATGCATTCCCATTTTAAGTTGCACATTTTGGAATTTTCTAACTCTTAACATACAGTCTCTCCTTCATATCCAACTCAAAAACAGGGTGTCTGCAAATCCTGCATCTGGAACAGGCAGTGCATAGGTGCCATCAGTGGCAGTGGCTGAGTCACAGCAGTGACTGTATTCACCCATAGCAGCAGCCTGATACTTCGAGGCTGGCTGGGTAGAGTACTTTGCAAATTTCCAGTGAAAAGTGTTGCCACGGGATGCAGCCCCTACTCTACTCCAAACTGCACTCCTGGAGTCACTCTAAGCATTATTTAAATGCAGCACCTCCAACAGTAGGATCAGACACTCAGTAACATGGCCAATATTTTTCCCCATGGCTGTCACAGGCATAAGCTGACAGTTCAAACCAAAGTTCTCAAATCAAAGGGCCTTCAATAATTCAGGTTTCAAGATGAGATGACTACAGGTCAATTCTTACAGCTAATGTAGCAAACAGAGGTAGTGAAGAAGAAAAATGAACTGAGTGGTGCTGACACCAAGGAAAGCCCTCAAAACATGAAACATACTGTCTGGGATCCTTGAGAAGATAAACTTGGATTTTTAAATACAGAAAATCTGTAGCAAAAACATTTGTTAAAACAAACTTTGGGAGCTTTCAATAACTGCCATGAAGCTCCATTGTTTCCTTTTTTCTTTTTTAAAAGCCTCGGTGATCTTGACAACGTCTATCAATGTCTTGCACCCTCAATAAATATCCCAGATTCATGACAAGAACAGATAAATTTGGCAATATTACAAACTCCTGTAGTTTTATTTTACTGTATCCTAGTTTCAGACAGAATTATTGCAATCTACTTTTTCAGTTATTCCAGCTACTGACAGGTAAGATCCCAGGTATTCCTATTATGCATCTATTTCAAAGGACAGGGTTGGTGCTTTTTAATTTCTAAGCCAATGTAATTGATACAGACGCATGTGAACATGGAATGAAGAAATAAAATTTAAAAGTAGTAAAATAAAAAACAAACCAAAAGAGTAAACAGAAAGAGAAAAGAGGTCTTTGAAATAAATACGACAACACAGAATATCAGCTGCAGCATTTTAAAGGCAGCTCTGGAACACTGGGGGAAAAAAACCCAAAATGCCTTGTTTAACCCAGTAGGGGCTTTCAGCTGACCAGAGCTAAGTACAGTACCAGCTCTCAGTGAAAGGTATTTCCTACCTTTCCCTGAACGGCACAGAAAAAAAAATAAAAAGTCACTCTAAACAGAGTTAAGGAAAAGTGATGTCTTTGTACAATGCACATCATCTGAGTTCAAGCTAGAAGTGTGTTCCCCTTACGTTGTTCATTCAATAGATATCACAAACCCAAGGTGTGGTTCTTACACTAGAGGCTGCAAGAGACGCTCAGTTCAGTACTCACGAGGTTTAAGTTAGTCCATATTGCTGCAGGAAGTGACCTGCGGAGGGGGAGCATGAGATGACACGATCTCACTCTTTTCACGGGAGAAATGTACAGTAAATGCCTAAAATAGACACAGGCTTTTCTGTATCATAACAACAAGCAGTGACCTCATCAGACACAAGTGTACAAATCGAATCCCAGCGGAAGGATTTGTCAATTCGTTATTGGGAAATCTAACTGTTTGCAGGTAAAAGTTTAGGAAAAAAAGAAAGAAAAATAATCAAAACAGGCCACAGATATCAAAATAGATGTGTAAAATGCACTGAGTACTGAAATTTCTGCTCATTTGCAGCAGTTGAATTTTACACCTCCAAATACTTACCTATAAAGCAAATTTACAAGTGAACCCTCCTCCTTGCCCATTACTTTGAAAACATTATTCACTAAAGCTAGCCTAGTCTTGGGACAGAAAAGATGCATTATGAATCCAACTTCCTAAGATCAGTGCACTAAATATGCATTTCATTTGGTATGAATTAACTGTATACACAGCACTAAAAACTTACAAAGTAATGTATCTCTAAGTAATAAAGTGGTCCCAATTATTTCTAAATAAATAATAAAAAAATCTGCATT
This sequence comes from Bombycilla garrulus, assembly GCA_013400315.1. NCBI lineage: Eukaryota > Metazoa > Chordata > Aves > Passeriformes > Bombycillidae > Bombycilla > Bombycilla garrulus. The sequence continues at coordinate 212,375 of VXBU01013524.1, forward strand.
TGGGTTGGTTTGCCAGTAAAGTTCTAGAAAAAACAGCAAGAGCATACAAGGCAAAGTAGTTTTGCAGCAGATTTACAACCATGTTGTCTGATTGAGACTGTGAATCATTAAAAAAGCAAACAAGAAAGCCATACAGTAATCAAGTATCACATTCAGTTCTCTACAGCTTTTCTTCTCTGTGGTGAGAGGCTGAGTGCAATGAGAAGGCAGAGTTTATAGTGAATCTGAATTTAGACTAATTTGGAAATATCCATAAATCAACTCTCTTCACACAAGCAAACAGTCTTGTAGCAAGCTGAGATATATTCCCTGCCCTAGTTTGCAAAAAAAGAACCATGATATGCAGAGGAGTAAGCAAAAAGGACTGCTGAGTACTTCTTCATGTCAACACAGATATTTTAGGTATGAAGGGGATGTGCTCTATATGCTGGAAACTAGCACAACAAGAAGACAGTATTCATTTCTGTTTGCATAAGGCATCAGTTACTAATACTGTAGATACTTCAGTCTCCTTGGGATAAAACAAACTTAGTAGAAACATCTTAAAACCATAAATACATATTTTGAGAATGAAGAATCAGACCTAAAACCAACCAACAAAAAATGCTTAAAATACTATACCTCTGCTTTTCACTCCCAAAACCACCGTGTGCATAAAAGAATCCTTATTTAACAATGACATCAGTCTAGCCTGAGACATATTAGCACAAGATATAAATAAACAGAAACTGAAGTTGATTGAAGTTAACTATTTGCAGTACTTTCATAAAACATCACAATTTATATTTTTTAAAAATGTATTTTTGCATCATTACTGTATTTTGCAATCTACCAGAAAAGGTTTGCAAGTACAAATCCCACTTCATGCTAATTAGGTATTAGACTGTATGAAACAGAAAGGTCATATCCAAAAAAAAACACCAACCCACCAAAAAACCACCAACCAAACAACCCTCAATTTAAGACTAATTACTCAATTTCTTACTGAAACCAATGGCAGCTGAAAAAGAAAAACACCAATACTGATTATTTTTTTGCTAATTCTCAAGTACTTATACACCTTGTCAATTTTGAAATCTTAGGTTCCAAAGCAAATATTGCAATGATCTTCTGTATTAACCTGTCAACCAAATAAGAGCTCACATTTGATCTTGTCCCTGTTATTTTGCCATTTCTTTAAGGTGATTTGCATCATACAGCAATACAAACGTTGCAGGTAAAACTGTTAATAGCTGGTTTAAGTGCATTTTCTGAAATATATTAGAATTACAAAAACAAAGTTAGCACACTTCCAAAAAAGCCAATTTTAACTGCAGAGTCCTTTTCATATATCTGAATAACACCAGAAGAAAGAATTGAACCTGAGAATTTCTGTACTGTACAGTGCCAAGACCTATGGTGTGAGCCTGTCCTGAGCATTCTTTCACTGACTGCTGTTTAGAAATACAACTGCAGAACCTGGGAAGTATGAGAAAGTTAACAGCCCCAAGAGCTGTTCAATGTTAAAACTTGTACACAAAGGTAAAAAAAGGCAAACAGCAATTAAGGCTAAAGTCCATTTCCCCAGTCTACTGCAGCTGTATGTACAAATGCACACCAATCCTCTGGAAGGGAAGCAGCTACAGAGCTCCATGACAAACTACAGCCTGAGGCTGCAAACACTCAGGAAAAGGCACCACAGCATTTGTCTCCATAAATGTGCTTTACAGAATGAGGGCAAGAACTTCCAAAGATGAGAATCTTCATTTGTCTGCAGCACTGCACAAGATGCACAAGCTGTCTTCATTTGAGGACAGACTTGTTTGTATCACCCACACTTCCCCCTGCCCCAAATTAAGGGCATGTGTTATTCCCTTGACAAGAACCTGAAGACTCTTCGTCTTTCTTGATGCAATTAACTGATTAGAATGAACTCATTACATCCCCTTCCATCCCATTCCCCATGCTGTTCACCTACAAACAAAAACACTCACTTCTAGATGATCAAAAAACCAAACACTGCACTGTCCTTGTCTGATTTGGGCAAAATAAAAGAGCTATTCTTACACCTTAAAGATTAAAAACTGTCACAACATTTCATGTGCCAGAGATGAACATTGGTGTCATTTAGGTATAAAGCTACTGTCACTTATATTTTATACACTATGTAAAAATCTCTATGTATCAGATTATTAGCAAGCATGAAATACAAAATCCTATTCCTTATTCTGACATCGCACCTTTATCAGTCCATTGCAGATTGCTGGTACTCACATTCTATAGCCTGGTTGTAAAATCTGACAGGACTTAGGAACTTCAAGACTTATATTGTCAGAATTCATCTGTAAAGTGCCCATGGCCGGTAAAAAAAACTGAACCTTTGTTTTTGTACAGAAAAAGCACAGGCAACAATAGATACAGTGTTGCAAACCCAAGTTTTGATTTTCCCAGCACCACTCCATGACCATAGCTCAGCTCAGTTGCCTTTAACTCCCCCTTGTTAATGATGATCTCAAAACACAGAATATACAAATAAAGCAACAAATATTTGTACCTGCTAAAATAGACCAAAGTTACACTGCAGATATAAAGTAGGAATTATTCCTACAGAGAAGGAAATACATGAAAACTATGAAAAATCTGCTGTTCTCTGACTCTTTAGTGGTAGAGCAAACTTCTCATAGACTGGTATATGAAAAAAGGTGGAGGGAGTGATGCATATAATTTACACAAATAACTGCAGGCACATTTCTGAAAGACAAAAATAAGTCAAATATATAAAGCTGTAGCAGAAAGTACTGGTAAAAAACTGATTAGGAAGAAGTAAACCAGAAGTCACTGCAAACATTGCTTATAGCTTACAGAGCAGCAAGTTACTGTTTTGAAAGGTTACATTTTTCATTTCACAAATTCACAACTGAAAAAGCAGACAGGCTTTCTAGAAAAGACTGTTCACACACTTTTTATTTATCCCTTAGTGCAGTTTTCATGCATATATTCTCCAGAGAGCCTGTTTAATGACAGGTCAAGGCACATAACCACTAAAAAGACATCATTCAATTACTGAGCATGTTCTGTTTTGCTGTTTTTTTTCCCATACTTGTCACCTCTCATTTGCAAATGTGACTGTAGCATGAAGCAAAAAAGTTACAGATCCTTACCTGCCACACCAGCTGAAATCATGTGTACCAGGGTAGAATCTGGATTGAAAATATTGTTCAGCTTTTCCTTGCAATTTGAGTAAGCAGCAAAATATATTGCTCTAAAATTAGAACAAAATCCAAGTTATGTTATGTTTTAAATTTCAAAACCATCAACAAACAGCACCATTAACTTCACAGACTGAAGATTATCTTGGGCTAAAACTTCCTTCCTCTTGCAAAGTAGTGGGACAATTCCAGGAATGGAAATGAAACTTCTAAACATCACACTTGAACCTTTTTTTTCCACATAACAGCCCCAGTTACCAATTAGTGAGGGGAAGGACAAATAGTTGAAATATGGCAGTGATTTTTATGACACTAGGAAGTTCAGCCAGGGAAGGAAAACAGAAAAAGTTTCAGTATTCTTCAACATTAATAACGGAACAAACTTCTAATGGACCTAAACTCATTCCAACAGCAGGACAACTCGAAGAGAACTACCAAGTATGTAGCTTCTTAAAATAAACAACATTCTTATTAACATAGCATTTAAGATTTAAATGCTGATAACTTGACCTATAAATATTTATACTTTAAATGCTAGAACAGTTGTGAAGCAGTGATTCACATTTTGTTTCCAGAGGTCTATATTTATAATAGACACTGATTTTTTGTCTCCGAATACACCATGGAAAAAGTTGGAAACTTGTGCTACACAAGTCTGGGAACTGGTATCCAAACAAAGCTAGACAAAGTGAGCATCCCAATTCAATATATTATGAAAAATAGTTGGTTTTGCTCATTAAAGCTAAAAAACTTAACCTTAAGCACATATAAACCTCACATCTCAGGTTGCAACTCACTTGTTTTCAATCTACAGACACCCCTCTGCAAGAGAAGAAAAAAAATGAATGTGCCACTTTTCCCATGCAGAACATTAACCTCATTAGCTGTGTGAACATGTTTTTCTTTACTACAAGAAAGATAAAGTGCTTGCTTTATGGGTGTAATTTCTAAAATGGAGCCTGAACTCAGTTAAGTACACTGGATGTGTTATGAAATATGCTTCTCTACAGCTTATTTAAACAAAGAGCTGATGTTAAAGCCACTTAGCTAATGCTTAATTGAAATGAAGTACAGATTGAAGACATAATCAGCCAGAGGGAAAGGAAGATGTGCTTATAAATAAGGTTGACACACTACATCAAGTGGACATTCTAGCAAGCTAAGTATTTCACCTAGGTGAAGAACCAAAGGGAAACAGAACATTTAACATATAATTAACTGAAAAGAAATATTCTTTTCCAGGCTAGGATATTCTTCATGGAGGATAGCCACTTACGCAGCAGATCTCATTCTGGGGTAAAAATTGCTATTAAAGTGATATCAATACTGAAGATTTGATAGAACAGACTGGTCTATTGTACACAAGTACAGGCTCTCCAGACTAGGAAGTGCTGATATCCCATAGGTGTCAAGAACAAAAATGCTACTGGGTTTACTTCAGCTCTTCCAAAGAGTGGTACTAAGCTAGTGATCAGAAATCACCTCCAGTATTCCTAAATCCTTTAAAAAGTTACTAAAATAATGAAGGAATTAGATTATCTTTAAGTTTCTTATTTATGCAGAGGATCTAAACATTACTTTGTCAAATCTAAAGTTCAGTTTATCAGCATTTTTCAGAAACATCCAAATACCTCAAACCAGAACAGTTAAGATACTCTCCAGCTGAGAGTGCAGGAGATAGGAATGTTTTCTCTCCAAAGAAAACAAATAAACAAACAAAAGCAGGGCACTAAAATCAAGGAAAGAATAAAACCTTTGTGGAATATATTCCCTCTGCATAAAGGTTCTCCTCTTAAATGAGAAAAAAAACAGAGCCAGGATACAACTTCAAGTATCCTCATCCAGGCCTGAGGAATCTATTACTTTTACACAGCTTTGTTTCTTTACTCTTCCTATGTATTCTCCTATTTTGGAGCTGACTTTCAGCTAACAGTTCTCTGCAAGGATGAATTCAAACTGTGACAGAATGTGCTCCTCTCTCTGCCTGCCAGAACCAGCTGAGAAGCTGGAGTATTTGTGCTGATGCAGAGCAACAGACAACAGCAACAGCACTGCCAACTAGATCAGATTTCCATCCTCAGCCCTGCACTGCCCCAGTACCCTCTGGAGCCCAGTCCACTACTGGATCTGCTTTCTCTGGGACAGCTGGTAAGCTTCTCATCCTACCCAGTGTCTCACCCTTTTTGAAGTTTCAGAACAGGCTTCCTCCTGCAGCAGAGCAGCAGGCTATGCTTCAGCAGAACTCAGGAAGGAAGACCCACTGTTTTGAGGCTATAATCAAATTATTGCTTCCTGAAGATGATTGATTAACTGAAAGGTAAGTCTACCTCTGTTTTCCAAGATCCAAACTTGTAGTTTACATATGCAATTCAAGAATTTTTCTTTTTAACTGGAGAAAACTGCACAAGGGATAGCACACAAGAGTAAATACTATTACTGTAAATACTATTACTAATAACACATAGGATAGGAAATGCTGAGACAGCTGGAGCTCTGCAGTACATAAATGGTTACTTGCTGCTAATTAAGTATTTACAACTGCAGATGCAAGACTTGTTTCAATTACACATTAAAGCCTTTAAAGTGTTTTATTCATTGTGAATGTTTGCATTTACCTGGAAGGAGCAACACCAACTAAGTTAGGACCCAGCCCCCTGAACAGAGAACGAGGGCCTTCATTCTGCAAGATCATCCTAGAAAACAAGACAATACTGTAACACTCAGAACAAAATTAAGGAATACACTAACAACCAAAACTACATCAGGCGAAAAACTTTCATAGGAACTGGCAAGAATATAGTGCTGACCACACACAAAAAACCAACCAAACAAAAAAACACAGTAATTTCCTACAATTAGCATGAAAAATTACATTATTGCTCAACATACCATGAAAACCATAAACTAAATGCAGAAGTACAACTTGAGATCTAACTTATACATAGGAACTCACACAATACAGGAACTCATATATAGGAACTCACACAATCTGATAGGAAGTTGAAGAAAGTGTCCTCAAATCAGGGAGCAAATACTAAGCATGGAAATGTCCCCATTCATGTAGGTTGTTCAGGAGGCAAAAATACTTTATTCTACACTACATTCCTTTCACCAACCTTCATCTCCCAAAATTTGTGAACTTTTTTGAGTGGGAGGACCAGGGAGCAAAGGGGAAGAGAGGAGAGGAGAGAGACTTGAGAAATCAAGTTTCACTCAGTCATTGCTGTCTGAAAGCCACTCTGGAAGATGTTGCTCCACTGCCCATGACACCCAGCCAGGGAACACCGTTGGCAATTCATTATTATCTCCTCCTCCCAAAAAGAGGGAGAAATCTCAACATGGCTTTGCATGTGCTATCCTAGTGTGATTCCACAAGACTCCCAACAGGACACTACGTTCCATGGGCAGAAGTTGGTATCTGTAAGGTTACTTTCCTATTTGTCCTGCCTTTCTCATACCCATAAAATGCTGAAATCCACTAAGTATTCAACTGGAAGCCCATTGTTAGCTATATTCTTTAAGATGTGGCGATTATTTTGACTATAGCAAAAGAAAGTTGAAAATTTCAATGTGAGAAGTGACCCTTCCTAGAGGCTGGCAGGGATTCCCTCCTATCAGCTCTGAGCTCCTGCCTGTGTGCTCCTAACCAAGCACTGCTGCTGGGCTGTGGAGCCAGTGGTTTTCTGGCTTTTGACCCATTGCAGGGAAGACAATCCTTGCCTATCCATGCAAGGTAATTCACCGATAGTAACTGAGACAGGAGTGTAACCCATGCAGAGTCCCAGCCACAGCACAGTCCTCACATCTTCTGTACCCTGTCTACTATAAACACAGCTCAGGAACGACTGCTTGGGTGGCAGCAAGGTATAACCTTCCACATGGTGGAATTTAGAGGAAAGCATGGTACAAGCAGCTAGTTGAGACTTCAAATTAGGGATTTTCAACCTTTTAGTTTTGCCACATGGATCCCACACAGCTGTGGATTTTAGGAAGAGGTGAAGACCACTGTGCAGTGGGATACCCTAGCACAGTAAGACTATGCATTAATATTCAGTTCTAGTTAAATCAGTCTGCCCCACAATCTAGATGCTAATCACACTGGTATTTTAAAAAGCATGGTAGGACATGGGAGGAGAAACAAGGACTACCTGCATTCCACTACTGGAATTACTTTAGAACCAGATTTAAAGTTAAGAATTAACTACATTCCCAGATGCTACAAAACAGAACCCTGTCCTTTCTTATTTAGAAACATTGGCCAATGCACACAAATAGTAGTTCTATGTATTTCTTCTTCAAAGAGCCATGCAGGTTAATGACAAGTTAATTACCCAATAAAGCAAGCTACCCTTGTATAAATGGCCATTTTGTTTGGAATTTGCTATCAGAACAAACAAGTGAAAGCAATCTATAGCACTGAAGGAGATTCCAAGCCTATTCTGACTTAGAGTAGCTGATTCACTATTGCTCTGCTGCTAAATCAAACTGAAAGTTTACCTTTGCTTTCACTAAGCAAAAAATAAACCAGTGGTTCTGCAGTTACTACCGTTATTTAAGAATACTGACTCATACTGCACACCTGTGTACTGCTATTATCACAGTCCACTGCCATGTCATTTGGGATTTTTTCATATTTACTGTAATTAAAGAACTGGAAACCCAGGCTTTGCATCTCAGCCCTTTGATAATGGCTGAAAGAAAATACATCTAAGCAAAGAACAAAAGCAGCAGAAGAGACATTCTTATATTACAGATAAACAGCATGTGTTAAGAGAGCAATTGTTGAAGAAAAACTAACAAAACAAACAAGCCCTACCAATAAAGTTCATCTTGGGCTACCTCTACCTCAGTCTGAATTTGCTTCCTGGGACTACCAAATTCTTTTCAGTCTTAGGAATACATTTAGAGCATAGCAGGCTTCTAGCAGAGAAGCATAACAAAACCACATCTATTCAACTGGCTATTCATTGATATATATGTCTAAAAAGAAAAGATATTCATAATCAAACATTCAGAAAGAAGCTGAAGCATTCTACTTCCATCAAGAGAAGCCACTAAGTCAAGCAGATCTCCTTGCTGGTCACAATCCAAGCCTTTCCTTCCCACATACCTGTTCCCAACATGTTCACCCATCAGACCCTCATGAAAAGGCTCTGAACCCAAATGTTCATGATAAAAATGATCTTCCATTCAAGGAGTTATTTGGGTACAACCTCCATTTAAGCAAATCCTATCATCTAACCAGATTAAGTTTAAACCATACACTTCAACTGCCAGAAGAGGCTCTCTACTTGTTATTAATTAATTGAGAACAGAACATAGAAGCTGTCAAGACTCAACCAACTTTCTAAGGCAAGAAGCAGCAGCAGGTCCTTCCTGTACTCATACCCAAATAATAAGGGGAGGTACCTCCCTTCCCCTTAACTGTTTGGCTTGAGTCCCCCAAGGTGAAGTGAACCCTTCCTGTGGGCCATACAAGCAGTTTAACTGTAGCCTTACAACTTTCCTGCTGGCTCCTGAATACACAAGCACTGCAAACAAGAAGAAAGACAGCCCCCATTGAGTGAGGCACTACACGAACAACACGTCTCAGATCACTGCGAAAGCTGGCCTTAGCAATTTCTTACTGGTTCTAAAACAATGTTACTGGTCACACCCACCAGAAGATATTCAAAGGCAAAAACTGTGTGGGTGATCAAAGTTGAAAGAGACTAAGAAGCTGAGTTAATTTCAATTGCCTCCATATTAAGCAACTTCCATTATTTGTACACAAAACAGTTTTAAAAAGTCTTATACTAACACTTGTTCAGGATGAAAATGGGAGTCTGGCACTTAAGTGTTAGTGAATTTTGGGGATGTGGCTTGGAGCTGCAAGTTGTACAAGGTATCCGTGCTCTGGCTACATCAATACGTGAGCTCAAGCATGAAGGACATGCAAAAAATTGTGTACACAGTTAAAAGGCAAAATATAGAAAGCCATCTCCTGGTAGCATCATGACAGACAGAGCCTGAATCTTTGATACAGACTTTGGTCTCCTCCCTCCCCAAAACGAGCCCAAACCCTTGTGCCAAGAACACTCACTTCAGACAATGGAGAGGTCCAGGAGAAACTCTGGTCACTCGGTTGACGGTAGCACCATTCACGGTGTTGAGATGAACTTCAGAAATGTACAGAGTCACAGAGGAGGACTGCAGTCGTGTTTTTACAACTTCCAGTGGACATGTCAGAATTGCACCAACAGTACCTCCACATCTGCAAAGATAAACAGGATTGTCACGTTTTTAACTGCAAAGAAACAGAAGGATACATCCACATAAAATTGACATTGTGGTCAAGACAATCCCACTGCCAAACGTAAAGAACCAATGGGAACATGTGTGACAGTGACACTCATTTGCCCTTGACGGCAAGAAAACTGTTAAGTCAGTTCGCAAACCCCGCAACTTGAAGTGAAAATTTAAACAGACAAAACACAGTGAAGGTGCATAGTACACATGGTTCAAATCAGTTCTGGAAAGTAGCTCGGTAGCTTAAATGTTTAACTTCTTATGGTAAATTTTACCTTTTTTCCCCTTTAATGTTCAGTGCACTCCTGACCACAAAAAAGATGCCAAAAATCCTCAAGGCTGGAAAAGACTTATGCACTATGCACACAGGACCACGTGCAAAAACTGGTAAAATCTGTGGTGTCGCAATTGAATAACATCTTCAAAAGCCTAATTGTATTTTGGTCATTGTACCATGAAAGCAGCGATTGCCCAAGTACTTCCCCAACTCTGCCCACTTGAGCAAGGCAGACCAGCTACTGTGGAGTAGAAACTGCAAAGCCAGAAGAGCTCCTGTGGCTGACCAGGTGAAGACCTGGTTTTGCTTCAGTGTGTCTCTCCTTTCTAAGAGTGAACCAAAGCATGCACAACTGGTGCTGACAGCAGTCCCTGCTGTCCTGCTCAACCACACTGAGCCAGAACTCACTGCCCTGCACAGCTCTGCTCAGAGCCTTCCTGGGCTTCTTCAGAACTCAGCTATTAATATCTACATTCCTAGCTGTGCCAACACAGCCTTGGAGCAAAAAATAGCAAATCCACAAATTCTGAGTTCCAAGACAGTCCCTTGAACTTTTCAGAGATCAGCATTCTTAACATTGCTAAACAGCCTTCTAGAAACGATGGCCAGGACACTACCTATCTCCTTTAAATAACAAACAAAAAAATTCCAATCCAAGGAAGCAAACCATTAATACCTTCAGTTCAGGTATTAATGCTAACTACAGACCAGTTAGAAATCCACTAACATAAATACAATTTGTACTAAAGTCAAAGGGCCCATATTTGCTTCCCTAAATAAATATACATGATAACAGATATATTTAACAATATAGTTATCACCTATTTTTTTCCTAACACAAGAAGCTCAAGTGCTCCCAAATCCTGTAAGCCTGTCTTTTAAAATGTTTTCCAAAATGAAAATGAGAGTTCAGTCCATATTAGGAGTAATAGCTAAGACTCAAGGTATCCTATACCTTTTCATAGGAGGGTAGTCTGATATATCTGCTACCACAGAATACCAAAAATACAGCACTGCATCCTAAAAATCTAATCTGTTTGACTGAAGTGAACTAAGAGTAGAGCTGCCAAGTAGAAGTCTGATGTTCACTTAACCCTCCATTTAAACCCAGTGACTTAGAGGAATCATATTACTCAACTGAAAGGCATCCTGGCAGTTCCTAGCTCCAACATTAGACTGAAGTCTATTCTTCTTCAAGGTTTAACTGCGGAAAGATATCGAGTTTCTTTGCCAGTCTGGAAAAAAGTGTTATCACAGGAAGATGAAAGACAGTCTTTCAGTGTGTGCTGCACACATGCAGTTCCAGCCTGACACAGACATTAGAGCAGCCTGCTCTGAATGAGCAATTCACTTGCTTCTAACATTTAGCCACAAATAGACTTACTTTAAAATTAAAAGTTACAGAAAGAGAGTAGATGTGCTAATATTTATTTTAGCCAGGGCTGGAAACAGTAAGAGCCTGTAATGTGAAGGTTAAAGATATGAATGGCATGTGAGAAGCACAGGTAGGTCAGCTCCCAAAACAATTTGACATGAAGCTACTGAAGCTCTAAGACAAACAAAGTTGTCCGTGTTTCCTGCAGTTCAAAAGTTACCCACTCCATGTTTATATGCCTGCACAGGCAATAAAGGAAGCTGGCTTTTAGAATTTACTTATTTTCCTGCAACCGCTCCATTTCTGTTCTCCTTGAGCTTACTCTCTTGAAAACTTTTCTGCACTTGATTTTGGACAGGTTACACAAGAATTTGTTTTCAAGCAACAGTAATCACAAGAGAAAGCACAAGGCATGATTCATATTAATAAGATAAATGCTATAGAAGTAGGGAAGAAATGAGGACAAAAAAAANAAAATTTTTCTAGAGTTGAAGATTAACACTGACCTGGAGCTCATGCCCTGCATGCCCCCCTGCACCACACCCAAATCACAAGGGGTGCCTGACTGCAGCAGCCCTGCCAGACATTCAGGGTGGATGGGTCAGACACCCTGCACTCAGCCGTGGATTACTGGGGAGGAGGGCTGACACACAGCTGTGCTCTGGCACTGGCCAGTGACAGCCAGCAGACGTAGCAGCAGCCACCCCAATGTTCACAGCCATCCTAAAGAAGCAGCAGATTCACCTGCCTCCCTTTAAGAGCCTTTTCCTGCACCATATTCTGCCATTCAAGTAACTTCAAATAATCAGCACCCTTGGCAGTTTCTTGCTGTTGTGTTTCTTTGGTTAGGCTTTTCTTAAACAATTTAAGATGTCTCCACCAAAGCCAAGAATACTTTCAATGCTTTCCACTAACTACTGATGGTTTGAATTAAACTTCTTCTCTGTCCCCTATCTTCAAGACCTCCAATTTCTTCTTACAGCTGAAGAAAGCTGAGAAGTTGTGCAGTTCTGTAATGTGACTCTTGGCAAAATTCCCAATTTCTACTTCTGTTAAAGTAACATCACCTTCCCAGCCCTCAAAAAGAGGGGCTCCATATAATAGAGACAACATCTGAAATGGAAGGAGTGAAAGAAATGTCTTCCTATGTTGAAGAACCAGAACTTTCTCAGTGGTCACAAGATTCACTGAGTTTAAATTAAACTACTAAAAAAGGCAGAACCCAGTAAATACCCTGACTTGTCTAGTTCACTTGACCTTTAAGATAAACACTTCAAGGCTTGACAAAAACTATTTATGAAAAACTGTCAATAAACAGAGCTTGTGGGTAAACAAAGAAGAGAAACTCAAAAATATGGACCTGTACAAATAAGCAACTTCTAAGAAGCATAGCAGCTGTTTTGTTAGAGCACCAGTGACAGTGTATTTTACTTAGAAATGTATTTCCAGCCTTGCTTATTTAACATTCTACTGGGAATACCATCAGAGACAGCTAGGTTTTTGTGCTCCCGTCCTGGCAGGTCATTAACAGCCAGCCAACCAGCCCCAGCCTACAAGTGCTCTATAAACTGCCAGCAGATTGCTGCTTTCCTGCTCCCCTCCTCACTAGTTCAAATTAAGGAGAATACTTTTAGTTTGTGGTTTAACATAAATCAGGAACTAGAACAGTTCAGAAACACATTTTTTTAACAGTTTAAAAAATATGAGATTTCTTCTCAATAATGCAGGTGGGATTTTGTAAATGACTTCAGAAATTTCTACTACCTAAAACCACTCTGGGCTTCAGTTTCTCTAGCCATGCATGCACCAGGCCCCAACAGGAACATTTACTCATGTGCAACTTTTTCTCCAGGATTAGAAGGATTTCACCGGCTAAAGTAGGTAAACAAACACACTCCTGCTGATACAGTGTAAATGGGAGGTGAAGAATGGCAAGACCTGAGACATTCCTGTGTCTGAATGCTTACTGCAGTTTCTTGTGAATGCTGCTCATATTATCTATCCTAAACATGATATTTCCCTCTAATCAATTTTTACTACAAGCCTTCCTCAGCTTTACCATGTGAGTATAAAAAAGCTTGCAAAGCTGACTTTCAGCAGAAACACCTTGATCATAAAAGGGTATGAGAATCCACCTGTAGGCCCCAAGTAATTTGAAGGGCAGAAAAGAAGAGATCACATCAGTAGGTAAGTCTACAAAAATAAACACATTGGTCAAAAAAGGAAGACTAAAATCCCACTACTATTAATACAGTCAAGCTAGACAATTAAAATTTCAACTTAAGCCTTCTTGTACAATTTAAGAGCTGTCACATTTAGTGAAACAAGATACATGGACATCACAAGATGTAGTTATCATCCGCAGGATTACGATAAACCTAAAAGCAAAACAATAAAACTAAGAACAGTTGCCTACTTGACATCTTTTGGACTGAAGAATCTAGGAAGATGGCAATGTTCTCCTAAACTAAGGAGGACATTTCTCCTCCAGAAAGCATCCTTTTGAAAAAAAACCACAAAAGAAAGCCAACTACCCACAACACATTTAATTTGATCCCAACTGGCGATTTAGAAGACCATCATCTCACTGGTTTAACAGAAACCAACCTAGAACAATTGGGATTTAAATTCTGCTAACTGTTCAACACCTACAGCTCTGACAAGCATTTTCCTCAGACACACCTGCATTATCTGTGTCACACTCCAAGGAAAAATATGCTCATGCTTCAAAAACCTAAACTTGTTTGCCATTCAAATCCCAGGTTCTCCTTCCAGACATGGCTACACAGGACAGTTTTCTCTTATTATTACAAGGTTAAGGTGCCTGCTAGGGAGACACTGCCCTTGCTCAGAGCAGCTAAGTATCTTCTACTGGTACCTTTCAGCCCTGCAAGTACCAAGAGAGACAGCTCCAGCATGGATGAGGGTCTCAAATTCATCCACTGGACTGTCTAGAAATGCTCTAAAGCAGACTGATATTCCAAATGCCAGTGTAGGCTGACTGTGAACTAAAACTGTCAGTGCACACTTGAGATAATTATGTATTTTACGAAAACCAAAGCCAAGGCTGCCTAGTACTAGTTTCAGATTCACCTTTCACAGTATTTGTAACCAGAGCCTCAAAGAATTAAAGAAACCTTGACCCTGTTATCTTGGGTCTACATTAATTCATGTATTTTACCACCTACTTAGCTTGCCTGTATGAAAATGAAAGTTCCATGCAAACACTGCCTGTCAAAAGAAACAGCAAGTAAATCGAGCTCAAAATTCTGTCAAAAAAAAGTATCTAAGCCACTTGCAAACAGAACACCTTTTTATCTCTTCATCAGTTACTGCAAATTCAGGTCCCAAGTCTATCAGCAGCACCAGCAAGATGTCTTACAATCAGAGTAACTTCCACATCAACCAAGTTGCAGCTTTGGACATTATGTGTATAGTATCAGTCTTTAGGGAGTATAGAAGGGCTTCAGCAAGCACAGCTTTCAGAAACAGCGCTCATTAATCCTGAATTTCCAGGGTTTTCCTGGTATAATACTGTTCAACTTGAATACTAGCAGCCACAAACCCTTAATCACTTTACTCACCAATTATGTTTCTTTGGTGAAACTTAGAAATGTACGTTAAGCTCACATCCTTAAACTACAAATAGTAATCAAACTTGTGATGTCTAATGAACAGCGTAAAAATAAAATCCCCTGATGTGCTGCAACATAGAAACTTACAAGTGAAAACAGGAAAAACACCACCAGGGAATCAAGCATCACTGAGTTCCATTATCTAAAACAAACATCAACATGAACAGTGGAGCTCCTATTAGGAGCTGGGCTAAATCAGTATTTACAATAACATTCAGATTAAGTGAAAACAGCTCAAAGCATCTAGAAAGAAATATGAGACAAATACCAGTGGCACAGTTTCCCAAGTACTGACAGCAATTTTCATGCAATTTAGTAACTCCATGGAGCAAGCACCAAGCTTTAAACAAACACTGGCTTATTTCACACAGAAGCGCATCTGAATATAAAAATAACCTCAAGTTTGGACATAAAGGCAGTAACCTCCTTCTCATTTACTGAAATACATCCAGGGTTATGCCACAAATGCATTTTAGGACAGAGAGAAACTGAGAGCTTGGCAACTCAATTACAGCTCAAGTGGCTGTTTCCTGAAAGGGCCTGAAAAAGCCCCCATCATCACAATACCTGCTACACATCATTAACAATCTTGTGAAATCAGAAAAGCCAGAGGGTCTCTTGCCTTTACTTCATACATTTCAACAGGGTCTGACCTTGCTGAGAATTCAAACACTTACGTTGAATACATTTTCTGCACCTTAACCATTTTAGCCACTATAAAGATTTGCTAAAAACCTCTGTTAGACAGAGTGATCACAATTACAGACCTATTAGAGACAGTTTTATAATCAAGATAAATAAAGAAGCTCCTCCATGTATTTCTTCACACATTAAATTAGAAAACAGAAATTCCTGCAAGAAACACCAAGAGTGAAGAAAAGAACCAAGCCTGAGACTACCTGACAGTGAACTCAGAAAAGCAGCTGCCCAGCTCCTAACCCAAACCCCTCGTTCTGCAGAGGAAACAACACTCACACAGGTTCACTGCTCTGATGGAGGTTTGTATGATAAACAATTACTGTCATAAGCTTTCTGGAAATGAGCACTAAATCATGAAAACCTGAGCACTACTTTTGTAGCCAACACCTGACTTTCACTGTATGGTTGCAAGCCAGTACATCCAAAACTTACTAATCTTTCCTATAAAGCAAAACATTAGGGTTTCCTACTACTTCTAAAAATGAGTCTAACAACTAAAAAAAGCAACCATAACTTACTACTTGAACTAAAAATGTTAATCTACATTTGACATTTCAATCACATGACTTTTTAATTTGAGAATGAAGAATGTCCAACTGCATCTTTGGTTTAGAATAAAAGCACCTGAGTTTATATTACCAACAATGTCCACAGGGACAACAGTTGCTACTTGACTAAGTGGAGGAAAAAGAGAAGATATACAAAAAACCCCCTACAGCCCAGGCAGCTACAGAGAAATCCCAGGATAGCTCCACTTATGTTACTAAACCAGCAATGTCATCTGACAAAGTTTCATTGCAGAAAGCAGGAATTGAAGAATGAACTTGAACATTTAAAAAAAATATAAAAAAAAGCACCAGCAGATAGAGATAATCATGTTTCCGTAGAGGCTCTGGTGCAACTTAAAGGCAAACAAAGCTACAAAGCTTCCTTCCTCTAAGTTTCACTGAAGACTAAAGATCACTCAGGTGATCTGTAGGGCACCATGCTTCCAAAGTCATGAGATGACCCAAAAAAACTCCTCTGCTGCAAAATGTGACCAAACACACAGTGTTAGCTTGGCTGAACTAAGGTTACAGGAAACATGTGGCCTGCACTCAGCCTTTTCCCCACAGCATAACCCCTGACCCAGCTGGCCAGCACCTACCCATCCAGCACATACCCAGACTGCTCTGCAAGAAATAGGAATGAGCAAGCTGAGCAGAGTAATCTTCATTTGGTCTCAAGTTCCACGTTTATAAACATGTTTCTGACATAACACACAATTCTGCTCAGTAATCTCCCTCGTGCACAGAAGTCAAGCTGAAGGGCCACAATCAAGCACCACCCACAGAATCCTTAGGGCTGGAAGGGACCTCTGGAGATCATATTGTCTACTGTCCCTGCCAAGGGAGGGTCACCTGGAGCCGGGTGGGTTTGGAATGTCTCCAGAGAGGGGAAACCCCACAAACTCCCCAAGCAGCTGTTCCAGTGCTCTGTCACCCTCAATATAAAGCAGTTCTACCTCATGTTGAGGTGAAACTCGTGTTTTAGTTTATGGCCTCTGCTCA
This sequence comes from Bombycilla garrulus, assembly GCA_013400315.1. Classification (NCBI taxonomy): domain Eukaryota; kingdom Metazoa; phylum Chordata; class Aves; order Passeriformes; family Bombycillidae; genus Bombycilla; species Bombycilla garrulus. The sequence continues at coordinate 229,387 of VXBU01013524.1, forward strand.
TTGTCTGTCACTGAGCATCATGGAAAAAAAATCTGGCACCATCCTCCTGGCACCTCTGAGATAATCATATGCATTAATGATCCCATCTCAGTCTTTCCTCCAGAATGGACCAGAAAACAGGCCCAGCTCTCCCAGTCTGTTCTTATAACACAGATGCTCCAGACCCCTCACCATATTTGCAGCTCTCCACTGGACCCTCTCCAGCAGCTCCTGATCTTTCTTGAGCTCCTGCTTTTCTGAATGCTTACAAGGATGCAAAGTCTGAAGAAAACAGTACACACTACTGCATCTCGGGCCTCCTGCTGCATAACCGCTCTCCTCTTAAACAGGGTGCAAGAAATCATGGGGATGAAAAAGCCCCCACACAGGCACTAGATCAGGTGTACAATACTTCAAAGTGTGCCAAAAGCAGAGAATGTACTGACGTGTATCCAAGGCACTCAGACTTGCTCAGAATCAATACACTATTCTTCCACCTCAAACACCTCCGTCCAGAAGCAGCAAGTTCATTCTTGTCAGTGAGGAGCACAAAGTGAAATCACAGCTTCAATCTCTCTCATGGGATGCAAAGTGTCCTCTGTCACTTCTGTACAGTTATGCTCACTACCCAAATACACTATTGCAGTGCATAGGACCCCTAGCTTCCCCTTGTAGGCTGGGTGTCCCTCCAACCCGGCCCCTGGAAGAACCACAGGCTTCAGAAATACAGCCCATACATTCTGAAACATAAAAACGTACATTTTGATACTTCCTTAATAGCTGTGAAAGTACAAAAGTTCCCCCAAACTTAACTACAGCTATACCTTTATTTCTGGGTACAGAAATAAAGGGTCTTCTCTTGCCTTTCTTCTGCCTTTGTGGTTGGAGAGCTGCAGGACCGTGCCAAAGCCCCGCAGGGAAAGCGCAGCACACGCTGGAGCGTTGACATACACTGCATGAATACAGAGGACAAGAGCGTGACCAGCGGGGCATTCCCAGCCCGCTAGGCAAGTCCAGCGGCCTCCCCGGACAGAGGGAAAAGGCCAGGTAAGGGACGAACCCGGGCACGGCGAACAGAGAGGGGCTGGTTTTACGAGAAGCCTCCAGCCCCGCCTCCCCAAGGGCCCGCGTTCCACCCGTGACACAACGCAACACCCGGGGCCGGGCCCGGCCGTGCGCAGCGGGCCCGCAAGGGCCTCGGGGCACGGGGCGGGAGCAGAGCGCGGCCCTGCTCCCCTTCCCGCGGCCTCTCGGGCACCGAGCAGCGGAGCAGCCCCCACAGCCCCACCGCGATGTCCCCAGGCAGCCGTTCCAGGCCGCCCCCGCCCCAAGGCCACCCAGCAGCGGGCACCGGAGCGGGGCCAGACCCGTGGCCCAGGGGGGAGAACGGGAAAGCGCAAGAGCCAGTTTCCGAGGCTTCACCTACCCGCCGGCAAAGAGATGCACCAGTGTGTCTCTTTGGCTCATCCTCGTCGCCTGCACCCGGGCGGGAGGAAGGAGGCGCCGGGCGCTTCCGCCCCACACTCACGGCGCCGCGACTGGCAGGGCTCAGCATAAATAGGGGCGGGCCGGCTCCGCCTCCCGCTGCCGGCGGGGCTCCGCAGGCACACGGGCCCCGGCTTCCTGCGAGGAACCGAGGGGGCCGGACCCTCCCTTCGCCGCGGCCGCTGCGGCACTGAAAGCGCGTGGCTATGAATATGCATAAAGGAATATGCATAACCCCGCAAACAGAGGGCGCTATTGGCTGCGGCAGCGTGACGTCACGAGGGCACCGCGCCCTCTCGTGAATATGCAGCGAACCTCCTCGGCCCCGATTCAGCGGAGGCCGCTGTTGGCTGCGGCTCTGACGTCACGCGCGCGGTGCCTCGCAATGGCGGGCGCGCGGCCTGGGCGGGGCTTCAGTGAGGGGGCAGCGCCGCGTGAGGGCTGCGGATGTGGCGGGCGCCGTTGCTGCTGTTCCAGAGGAGTCTGGACACGGTGCCGGTCACTGTGCTCTGTGCCGGTCACTGTGCTCTGGGACGGCCCTGCCTGAGCAGCGAGGTGGGACCAGATGCCCCATGGTGGTCCCTTATAACCTGACCCCTTCTGTTGCGCTCGCAGGCGCTGGGGTGGGAAGATCACAACCAACAAGTGCAGAAAATGTGGGGAAAAGCGTGTGAAAAACAGCCCCAGTGCCCTTAGCACCCCCAGATAGCAGCATTAGTAAGGTGTGTGGTGCCTTAGTTTTGGTTTCCTCTTATTCTTAGATTCTGGGTCATCCCCTCAGCTACTGCAGGAATCCATCCCAAAAGGGCACACTAACACTGCTCCTTGGGTGTTTCTAAAGAGAGGATCCTGGCTCACTGAGCGGTGGCTTTCATCCTGTTTTTCCTCAAAAACTTATAGATAAGTGATGCCTACATAATTTAGATCAAAGTTACAAAGTGCTTATATAGCTTGAGTTGTGAGATACCAATATAACCTAAATAATGACTTTTTATGTATCAATATAACCTGATATATCTGTATAATCTCATATCAATATAACCTAAGTCATGACTTTTTATATATCTATATAACCTGAATCGTAACTTTCCATATGATGTAATGGCTAATATATGGTTAACTAGTTGCTTAATGCTGAGTAGACAAAAGAAAAAAACAAAAACCAACTTGCCAGGTGGATAGCTTTAGAGGTAGAGAAGTACAGTACTAATGAAAAATTGTCAACTGCAAAGCCAATTAGCCACAAAACAAGGAATTGAGGCTGGTTAAGACCAGACAGACCAAGTAACACCATAACTGTGCATGCTCTGAAGGCAAAGTTGAAAAGTTCAGATGTGAAGAAGATTTTGGAAGCCTTCATCAAAGACCTCTGAGTTGAGGAGGTTCAAGTGCAGTGCAAAAGAACTATCTAATAACTATGAGCTCATACTATAGAAATTATTCCAAAGCAAATATAATGATGCTGTAGTGACACAGTAACACTGAGCAATATTTACTGTGCAAATATACCACAGCACTTGACAAAAAGTGGGTGAGTTGAGTGGAGAAATCCCCCTCAGCACATGTGCTGCAATAAACAAATACCTGCTCTATAGACATCGGTCCATGGGGATTTATTTCCAGCCTTTCTATTGGGCATCATAAGGGAAGATAAATAAGGCTAAACAGGAACACATTTAACATCATGTAAAATTGTCATCAGAGTTAATATTTTGAAAATCCAAATAACTAAAGGAAAAGACATGATTTGCTAAAATCTTCATGAATATCCACAAACAAACACCCCCACAAAAATATAAGCAGATGTTTCATACTAGCAGAACAATTTTTAGTGAAGCAGGACTGCATTTTCAAAGTTATTTCTTAAACGAGAAATGCTCCTCTGAGCAAGTGAGCTCCTGTGGAAGACAAGTTGGAAATGCAATGGGAGATTTTGAGTGTGGTGGGAATTAAGGAGGAGGTTGGGTGTGAGAAGGCTTGCACAAGTGTGAGATGTGAGCATGATGGGGGAGAAAGTTGTTACATTGAACTGAGACAAGTAAAAGTAGGACAATGATTTTGCAGCTGGGATTCTGCATTGCCACTCCCCACAGCATGTAGCTGAAACTAGTGAATGGATGAGGAATAATTGTTCCAAAATAGAAAGACATGCAAGACTTTCACAAGCCTGTAGTATATGTGCATGAGACATGTTCCATTTAATGTTTGAAAGTGAGAAAGGATAATGTGCTGCTTGGCACAAGATTTCATACAGAAAAGAGTAAATATATTCAGGTTAATTTAAAAAGATTCGTGATTTTGAAAATATTGGAAATTTCCAACAGTGATTTTATTAAGTGCTGCATGAAAGATGGTCATGTGCCAAATACTTTGTGTGAGGTCATGGGTCATTTTTTTTTCAAATTCCTTCAGGAGCTTAAGAGAGAACAGAAGATGGGTTTTCTGCAGGCCGTGTGATTCCATCCAGCAAGCACATGTCCCAGTAAACTCAAAAGAAGATTCAATACCAGACACAAGCTCTGCTTTGTTCTGTCTCGATATAGGTGAACTCCTCATCTGGGAGTTTTTAACTTCATCTGGCATGCATGGCTTCCATTGTGACAAATGAAAAAATGTAATGTGATTATTTTCATGAATAGTTATTAAATAACTAGAATAAGTAGAGCTATTGAAACATTTTATTCACATAACTATATGCTTTGTCATTTTTAAAAATATATCTTTTAATAGAAAATTTAGATATTCCATTGAAGTGTTTAAAGGGCCCAAACTGAAATATTTCCAGTTTTTACTAGCAGTCTGAAGCACTTTGATTCAAAATAATTTTGCAGTACTTCTTGATAGCTGACTTTAATACCATTTCTATTCTCCTTGCTATGCTGGGCTTTCTGGCTGGACTGCATATTCCCTAATAGTTGATGGGTATGAATTCTCACAGTGTATTTTCCTTTTCATCCATCAGGGTAAGTGAGGAGAGGAGATGCCACGTGGGATCACACTTGAGAGTACAGAACATAAATAAGAGCATCCAGATTGCATGAAGTCCCATTTTCAAAAGATTTTAAAACAGAGATGCCTTAAGGTATTCCCTTTAAACACATGTATTCAGGAATGACAAGATGTGGAAAATAAATAATTACGAATACTCAGAATTCAAGCCTATGAGGTTAAATTTTTATTCATTTTCTTTAGTCTTTCTAATATTTCAAGAGCTTCTAGAAGAATGAGTGAATGTAGACTATTCACAAAACTGTGACCACTAACTTCGTGTTCTCCTCTTTACATATTTTTTATTTCTAGGAACCCAATACTTATAATCTGAGAAGCTGTCAGCGACTTTGCCATATTTTTTTTGGATTTCTCAAGCTAATGTTTTGTGTAATTGCACTTGGTTAGTGTGTAATTACACAATATTTGTAATATTGTAGTAATGTTTTGTGGAATTGCACAGGTTATCCTGAGGTTGTGTGACGTTCTCCTGTATTTCTTTCCAATGGGATAAGTAATCCTACAGCGCACAGGGAGTGGGGTGGGAGTGGAGAAGGAATATTCTCACTGGAAGGCACAGTTTCCCAGGGCTTAACATCTGTTCTGTTTCAGGGCCAGAATTAGTACTGATACAAAGAGTCTGTGCCTGAAGAGCTATCATAGGTTGGAAATTCCAGGGGATCAAGTACTGGGGATACATCACAAACTGGAATGGCTAAAGGTGAGTGGTGCTGCAGGGGCAGCTCAGATGAGACCTTGTTACAAATACACAAAGCGAGGTAAAGCCCGAGGGCTTGGCAGCAACAAAATGTGAGTGGGCTGTTACTCCAAGAGGGAAAGCAGTGAGCTGCTCTCACAAGGAAGTCGGGCTAACATTAGACTTTTAATTCCAAATTTTGTGCTTTGGAAAAGGAGTAGTGGGTGATTAAGGCTTCTTTTTATTTCATGTTGTTTTCTGTGTTTCATGGAAGGCATTTTTAAAAGCAATTTGATTTGACATTTGTAAATGGATGAAGTACAGCTTGTTAAACAGCCAGCATTAATCTCCTGATCTGTCTGGCTTAGAAATGAGACTTGAGCTTGTGCTTATTGATGACACCGAGAGATCAAGCTGCTTCATTATTGCTAATGAAGGTGGTAAGGTTAAATTTAGATTTAGAGTAAGCCTCTGGGAAGAAACTGTATTTCTTTAGTACATGTTATATGAGGTCTATATGAGATTTTATTTTTTTTTTTTTGCAGGTGGGGAATGGATTTTGGAGTTTTTACCCCCTTTTAAGTACAATTTTCCTCATATTTTATCTAATTTGTCTCCATAATCTGTTCAAAACAGAGGAGATGGTGATTATGTTCTCAGATAGTGTTCTTTTTCTCTCTGCTAGTATGTTCACAGAGGTTTTCAGTGGAGGGAAAAGAATTTTAGACATATAAATCCTAAACTTTTAAGACTGTCCTATAAATAACTTGCCTTCTGACTTGTGCGACTCAGCCTCCAGTGATAAATACCACCAGCATGAATGGTGAATTTGGGATTTTTGTTGCCAGGAGTTGGGCATATTTTAAGTTGCGAATCTGGAATCATAGCAAGATATTACAAGGAATATTTTAGCTCATAAAGAGCACTGATTCTGAAGGTGAACAAAATGAGTGTGTTTGTGCTGCTCCTTTGAAATGGTAGAAGTGAATTTGTGCAATGGTGTAAAGTACAAAACACTGACTCTATCCTAGCAAAAGCTGACCATTCTGAGAGATTTAAAAATTGCCTTGATTTTGTTAATGTTAACAGTTCTATCAATCTGTTTATTAAAATATTTTAAATTCCATTTCACAAAAAGGAAGCAGAATGAGACAAGACAGATATTTAACCAAAATGATTGGACAGATCAGTGACAGATTTAGAAATAACCTTTTGACCAAGAAAGCCAGCAGGGAGGGTGTGATAAACAGCTGTCTTTTTACTTTGTGTAGGCCTTCTTTTGCTTGAGAATGGAGCAGCCTCTGTTCCTTGAGGACATAAAAACCTTTCTAATACACATTTGTAAACACATATTTTTCAGTCTATTGCTCAGTTGTTTGTTTATCTGAAGTCTGTAGCTTACATAATATTCAGAAAATAAAAGAGGAGACATAAGAAAAAAGGGTAATAAGTAGGAAAAGAAGAAAAGTGAAGTAGCTAAACATCTTTAAACAAGGTATGGGGATATCAGTACCAGTAAATGAGGACTGGCAGAGTACTGTATGGGTTTTACAGTCAGGAACATGCAGATATTTACTGCAGAGTCAAGGAAACAGTTCCTCCTAGCTGGCCCTCATGACAGCCATGGTCAGCACTTTGCATGACGAGCTGTCAGTTTTTTTCAATCAGTTTATTCAGAGAATCAGGTGTACAGAAGAGCAATTGAGATTATCTGCAAAGTCGATGCCTTATCATATCAAAGAAAGCTTGAAAGATTTGTTTTGTTTAGACTGGGTAAATAAAGGCTAAGAAAAGGTATGATTTCCACTGAAAAAATATGTCAGAGCAATAAACTACAGAGACCAGAGCAGTAAAATACTGCATAAGCTAAAGGTCAATATTAGCAGAGTCATCAGGGCTCATGAATAAATTCAAGTAGAGCAGAAAAAAGTGAGAGTCAGTGATGTGATTTTCTACAGCATCTTGAGGGTAGAATGGAAGATTTCTAGTGTTGTATGCACCCTATGCCCAGCTGGGTCTCAGGTTGTGATGAGATGGGTGGGTTACCTTGTCAAGGTGTCCCTCTTTTGAAAGGTGTCAATCCAAGATGCAGTTCTGTTTTAGCCCATCACCATGGCAAGGGTTTCTGTCCTTAGCTGACTTTAAGAGAGCTGTGTAAACAGCATCCTGTGGCTCACAGATAAATTTCCTGATGTGAAAAACTTCAATTGTTTGAGAATTTACTCACTTCTGAATAAAACAGGACTTCTACATTTTTTTTTAATCAAAAGGCAGAAGTGTGACTCATTTAGAAAAGGTAAATGCGTGACTGCACAGGTTTTGCAAATAGGGAGTAAGCAAATCCAGGTAGCTTAGCAGTAGTGTGCTTAGTGCCTGAGCTCACTGTTGTGTTTCTTGGGAGAGGCTGGGTCTCAGTGCAGAGCAGGGATCACAGCAGCACTCGTTGCTCTCTTGGCTGTGTTGGCCTTTGGTGTTTTATCTGAGCAGCCTGCTCTGGACAACTGAGCAAACCCAACTATCTCAAATGTGCATGGAGGCTATGGAAGTGTTCTCAGGCCACTGGCAGTTGCCTAGGGAGTCAGTTACCTTGCTGCTCTCCCTTGATAAATGGGGTTTAATAATTAATGTCCATCTGGAGGAGATGTTATTTCTCTAGCTTGTCTAAGCTTGGACAAGGAATTTGCTGACCCAGATGTACATTAGAGACATAAGCTTCATTATTGCTAATGAACCAGTTAAAGAAATATTGCCAGGAGACTTTGTTTTTTACAAGAGATAATTCACTGGAAGTTTTGGTTTGTTTCCTGGATATTATGCATTTGACACAAAGGTCAGTTAGAGCCTCAATTCTGAAGTGTGGAAAACATAACTAGAAGGAAAGCTGTTCTATCAGCTGCTGAGTATTATGAACAGGTTGTTTATCCTAATGGGGCAAATATTATTTTGAATTTTATTTTCACTGTATAAAGTTTCAATGTTTCCTGTAGGCTATGGAAATGTCTTATCATGTCCCAGATTCTCCTGACAGTCTTATTTACTTCCAGAAATGGTGGGGGAACCAAGTTTACCTGTGTTTGTTTTTTTTTTAAAGGGTCAGATTATAATTGATTTTCTGCCCCTGTGGGAGTGACTCCTTTGCCTAGAAAAGGCACTTGAAGAAATAGAAAGAACCTACTTACAGTGTAAGCAATGCCAGTTTAAAAGATGCTTAACGAAACAAAAAGGAACACTTACAAGTCGCTCTATTATATTCAAGGTTTTGTTGAACACTTTACTTTCAAAGATCCTTACAAGGATTTACTTGACCTTTAAAACACATTAACAAGATTATGATGAGCAAGTAATAGCTCTGGGACAGGGCATCAGGTCAAACAGGTGCAATTCCATTCTGGAATTTATTTAGCACAAGTAGGCTCATGTAAGTTCTAAAGATACTACCAGGTCTCAGATATAAAGCCCTGGTAACTCTTCATTCTCAGTGCTGTTATTTCCTCTCCTGAAGCACAAGCTGACTTATTTTTTAGTGTGTTCTCTAATCAAATACAGTGAGTTACCTTTCCATAGTTCTTTGAAAATACTCTACAAAATCTTCTGTGCATTTTTGGTAAGTTTAGACAGAATGAACCTCAAGTAGTTTCATTCCTGACATGCTGTATGTGCCTTAGCCTTGATGAAATTGCAGCTTGGATGACTTTGATCTTATCAGCCTTGTGGAAGGAGCAGTGCCTTTTTGTGATGTGAAATGAGTGAGATTTGATGGTCATGGCTTTGACAAATTAATCTTTCAAATTTTGACTGGATTTGGAGTTAGGTTGTTAGTCACTGTGGTGGGAGGAACTATATTTTTTTCCAATGACAGGAAGTGATGAGGAAATTGATTTTATTATCTTTTCATGATAAAACATGATGTATTTATCCCCATAAATGAAATTGAAGTTCTGTATAACCCAGTGTCAATGGTGACCTAGATTTGAAGTCCCCTATTTTTAATCATGCTATGAAATTTTCTGTCTCTCTTTTTAAAAAGGATCTTTTCCATTTCCGTCTCTCAAAATACAAGAGTTTCTGGCTAAGAATATACTCTATATTCTTTCTTCCAGTTATATTTCAATTTTATCTTGATTTTAGTTTGCCTTGTGTCGATGCAGAAGTCTATGTGTTCACAAAGCCAAGTCTGTGTGAGATTATGCAATACACATGTGCTTCAGGAATTCAGTGTTCCTAAATCCAGCTGTGTAGTACAGTACTGACTTTGTGTTCTGTGTTCTACAAGTCCTGAGTTCAGATTAGTGGAAGTCTGATTCCTTGCCTGTCACTGTGTTTTATCCAGAATGGAGCACAATGTTGAAATTCTGAGATATTTGACCATATTTTTCCATGGAATGGAGTCTGAGGAGAGCTTTGCTGTGTAACTTGAGGTTTATGTCTGTCTTCTGTTAGAGCAGACACTTTGAATTATTTTTAAAGATACTACCAGTTACTATATACCAAGCTATCTTTCCTAACCACCATCTGTCAATGCATAGGAAGGGACATCCCCACTGTAATAAAGATGGAGTAGGAGCCCAGCTCCTACTGCTCATTCCCACTGTCCTTCACAGTCTTCTATTGATTTTTATGGTGTTAAAAATATGAATAATCAAATAATGAAAGTCACCATTCTGGATGTTGAAATAATCCTCAGAAATGGATATGGACAATTCTAATATCTAAGGGAGGATGGAAGAGGGAAGCATCACAGCTTCATTGAAGGAATTGTCAAGTTTATATGTGGACCCTGCATCTCTGGGATTGTGGCGGAGATACTGATAGAGAGCTTCTGAGATAAATATTGGTATCAAAATGACAGGTTTTTATTTTAACAATATGTAAAGGTCTCTTTGAATGGCTTTAATGTCTGGTCTTTTTTATTATTTTATTTTATTTTTTTAAGGAACAAGCACTGAGTGACAGTATTCAGATAGTTGGCTTTCTTCTTAAAAATCTGAATTTGTAGCATTTGGAGGAAAAGTTACTTGCCATTCTGCAACAATTAATTCCAGAAAAGTAAGCTAATGGTGAGTTGGATCTAAGGTTATTATGTGTGCTGCTTCCTTCTGGTAAACATAAATTAAGAATGTATTGTTCTCAGAGCTTGACAAGTACTGAGGATTTATCACAATAAGAACACTGCCTTCCTATTTTTATTAAAAAAACACTGAAACAGGGCCTCTTGGTTATAATTCAACTCCCCTACAATTATCAGGCTGACACTTTATAAAAAAGCTTTTAAAGGAACCCTCATTAAGAGTGTGTTCAAACCACCTTTGAAATGTGGGTGTGAAAAGTAGTTCAAAATACACTGGTAAAATGACAACAAAAAGGGTCCATGATCTTTCCAGGGACCTGTCATTCCATATTATACAAGAGAGTTACTGAAACCAATTGCAGTAATACATTTACATTATTGGGGGATGAGGTGGGAATCCTAAGATCTGAACATAGGTTAAGTGATAGAAGTGAGACTTTCAATGTCACTTATATTTACTGTGAACAGATGGGATTTTTGTTTTCTAATTCTCTGAGTTGCCTTTAGTGATTTTATCCTAGACCAAGTCCAAGATACAATTATTTTTTTTCCCAATCACTTAGTGACTGAAAAGACTTAAGGTGTGAAGATAGATTGAAAATTGTTCTCTTCTACACTTCTTGGTTGTAGTTACTAGTGATATTTTCTAATTGGAGGAACTGTGATTAAAATCTGACAGCAAATATATCCTGAAATTTTTATGCATGAAAAGCTCACCAGCACTGCCAGCTGCTGATGCCATTTCAGAAACAGGTGGTTTTTTTTGCTTGTTATATCTGAATGGGTTATTTTGGAAGTTTATTTTCAATCTCATCCTAGTTCTGGAAAGAAGCAGATAGAATACTTAGAAATAGAGCTCCAACATTTTCCTCATTTTCATCCATGCTTTAGAAGAAAGAATATTACAGCTGGAGTTGGAGGTTGCTTATATATTTTTAAACAGTACTGGTGTGCAATGCTGGAAAGGAGCAAATACCATCAAATTAATGATGTGTAATTAGGTAGCAGTCTGCAAAACCCCCAAAACAAATATTATTTGGTGATCAAAAGACAGGCTTATGTTCCACCGTGTCAGATAAACATATCCCCTATTTTTACTACAGTTTCCAAGAACTTCAGTAGCTGGAATTTGGGATTGCAGTCTCTATAGAAGCTCAGCTTAATTGGCTTTAATGACCTTGGGCCAAGTGACTTCTCTCACTGTACTGGAGGGGATGCCTTGGGGGGTGTGTGTGTGTGTGTGTGTGTGTGAAGGAAATACTTCAGTTGGAATAAAACTGAGCCATCCTCAAACAGTGTGACATTTCCAGCTTCTCAGACTCTGAGTGGAACCTAATTCACACAGAATGTGGTCAGTTACACGTCCGTGCTGGCTAATCTTCAACTGCAATCAATAAATCACCCTGGGCAGGGAGAGAGTAGGTGAGTCAAACATGTGATGTGGTGTTTGCTTTTGTAGCCTTTTTGAGAGGTCAGATAATGGAGACATCAATTAAAAGCAGGATAAACAGCAGGGTTCTTCCAGTGCAGTAGTATTTCCCTTTCTTATATGGGAGTGGGAATTTAGCTTTAGAGGAAGCAGACAAATCACTGGTTGTGTTTATAAGCAATATAATTCAGACACAGCTGGTGAAAATTTCAGTGCTCAAATGTCTTTCATAGAACACAGAGTGTAGATTTTGAGTGAATATATCAATGTCCAAACTTTCTTTACAGAAAAACAGTGGTTCGGTTTTTTTAAACCTCATTAATTTTCCAGTGGTTTTTTTTTTTTTTCAATCTCATTAATTTTCCAGTAGTTTTTTTCAGTTATTTTAGCATGACTTCAACACTCAAAATGAAAGCTCATTGTGATGCACATATGTGTGAAGGAAATACTTCAATTTTGATAAAATGGAACAAACTTCAGTGTGTCACTTCCGGGCTCTAATGGAACCTAAGTGTGCTATTTCCTATCTGTCTCTGTCAACAATGATCTTTTCTATGGTGGGTGAGACTGCAATATTTAACCATTGCCCTTTATTATTTGGGCTGCTTCATGCAAATATCCTCTTTTCCTCCACTGTCTTGTAATCTAACAGACTTGGTAAATACCATGGTTTTATCTCTGTTTTTGTTGTGTGGATATTTTGGCTCCCAGTTATGTTTCATTGGCCCCAAGCAATGATGTCTCCAGTAGTTAGAGGTGCCATTGCTGAGACTGTTGTTTAACAGGAAAAGAAAGTGCTGAATCAGAACATCTGTTGAGAAGTGCTTTGGCAGGGAGTTTGTCCTCAAAACTAGGAAGGAGGTTGTTCTGACTCCAAGAGCTGGTAATCTGGGCTTGCAGAGAAGTATCTCTTTATCGGGTTGTGTTCTGCTCGACAACAGATGTGTTCACTTGGCCATAGTTTAGAAGATTTACAGGAACCTTAGAAAAGTGAGCCAGAAGGCAACACACTCTGGTAGTTGATGGTGATTTCTTACATTGCTCTGGATACTGCACAATAATTTTGCAAGAAGGCAGAGCCAGCTGTGAGGTAGATGGAGCCACATATGTTTCCACACTCAAGAGAGAGGTTTGTGTACAGAATTACAGTCAGTAATACGGCTGAGTGAAAGATATAAAATGTTGTTCACACAGAGATGTCTGGATTTGTAGATAAATTCACTTGGATTGGTTGATTTTGTGTTAACTTCCTATAACTTACTATAACTACTGTTTAACTGACTATACAAGAGTTTCATTGCATTGAAGTCTATAAAGCAGTAAATAGTGAAGAAGTACTTGAAGAATATTCAATTCTGAACTTAAAAATCTTGCATGTTTTGTGTTTGTGGTCTCTTTCCCAAACTTGATATGGTCATACTACTGTCTTCCATTTCCCCAATGGCACCTTGCCACTACCATCACCCAGAAAAGCTTAGTGTGAAGAGAGAGATGGTTTTCTCTCTCAAATGCTGTAGCACTGAAAAATTATGCAAAATGAGGTTAGAGTTTCTGCCATGCTGAGCTTCTGCTGCAAAGGAACAGACTCCAGCCAGGCTCCAGCTTGCTTGCTGTAGCATCAGGTAGAGCGAAGAAAGTTCATTCAGCAGTGCTTTGATTCCAGGCAGCAGAATCCTTGGACTGGAAACAGATCAGGGAGTGCCAGTATCACCCAGGACAGCTGCAGCACATGACATTTCAGCCAGTATGTGTAAAAGAAATGTTGTCCCCTGGTGGGAGTAAAAGGAGATTTTTTTAAAAAGGGTTCAGATTGTTATTCTCTGTTATAACTTCCTCCTTTAATCTTCTGTGGTTTAGAGACAATGGGACTAAAAAGACTTCTCTGTATTTTAGCCTTATTAAGTCTCTTACGTGAACACAAAATGAGAACAGTGCTGTGGAGAATTGAGCTCCCAGACTGCACACAGCTAAGAGCTGTTGAGGGCTGAGTAAATGCACTAAAGGTAATTTGCAGACAGATAACTGGATCTTTCTAACAAATTCCCTTCCCTTGTAACAGTCAGTTTAATGTACCAGAACAGTTTTTCTTCCTTTTGTAAGTAAGAGAAAAAAATCACTGCTGGGATTAAAGCAAGCACCCAGGATTTCAGATGAGGGAGAAGACAGTAAAGTTTGGGAAGCCAAATGTTGGTAGTCAAAAATGTAAAGCTCCCATTCTTAGCCTATTCAGTCACTTCCAAAGTGACTTTTAGAAAAATATAACATTTGAGGACAGATGTTGTATATCTTTTCTAGTTCATCCTAGAACAAATCACATGCATATGGCTTCTAATTTGTTTCTATTTCTTTGTTATGTATCATATATATTTCCTTGAGGAGAAGTTAGGTTTTAGAAATATTCAACAAACCTTTCAATTTGAGCTGCAGAGCTGCAGGAAACTGACACTGCGAAAATGTAGGTCCCATTGTCCTGGTGAAGACTGGTTTATATGGGACAGATATTACTTCTATCAACAAAATAATTCAGACAGCAAGGATCCTACAGGCTGAGGGATTCTGCATGTATTGTGAAACAAGTTCAAGAAAATTAACAACTTAAGAGTTAATTTAACTTTACAAAGTTGTAAATGTTTGGGGTGGGCTGTAAACATAGCATATCCAGCCTGTTAGTGAGGCACTGCTGAAAGGTGGAGTCACAATTGCAGAAGATGAGTTAGGCAGGGGTGTCCCACTTTAGCTGTGCATGTTCTCCCAGCCATGGCCCGTCTGGAAACAACACTGATGAGCGGACACAGAATACAGATTCTGCTGTGTGGTATCACACACTGCTGTGCACATGATTTGGAACACGTAGGGGCCCTTCCTTCCATTGCAGGCTTGTCCTAGAGAACCAGCCAGGTAGGTTGTGGTTTTTTCCCTATAAGATGCTTTATTAAAGTACTTCTGAGAATGAGAGACCAGATGCAGTGCTGCATTACCCCTGTGCCAGACTAGCTCCCTTGATTTCTGATCAGGATGTGTTGAGCACTGTTTAAATTGCCTAATGTTAAAAAAACACATGTTGTTCTCTGGATACATGAAGTTCTGCCTACTTCAGGAAAAGCTGGTAGAAATGTGATTCCCCTTACTCCAGCCTGTAACAGAAAAATACGGGACTGAGCACCTGATATTTTGGCACCTATCTCTGTTGCTGCTTTCTACCCTTCTGACTTCCTCTTTGTTCCCGCTGTGGTCCTGTGGTGACAGTAGTAGCTGGAAGAGCTGGGATATTCGTTCTCATTTGGCCTTTCTGGTAACTGAGCTGAATTGCTGTTGCAGTAGCAGCAAGTCCCACTGCCTGCAGCCTGCCCAGAAAAATGGAAAAGGCAGAGCAACTGGAGCTATGAAATGCAGATTAAGAAATTTTGGAACCCAGGGGGTTCCTATGATGCCTTTGGCTGCCCCAAAACCTGGTCAGGAGGCTTTTCAGCCTTGCCAGAGGTGTCAGAGACCCTGGATTGATACTGAAAATGCCTGTGGCTCTGATTCTAATCCATGGAACAGGTTGTCAACTTTGTATGAAGAATTTCAAGTCACAAAAGCTTAGATAGAAAAATAGTAGTAGTTATAAGTAAAAAGAAAAGAATTTGAGTGTATAAAACGGTTGAACCGGGGGAGCTGCCCGCCCTGCCCGGGTGGCCAGCCTGGGTGGCAGACAAAGCCCCCGGTGCCGTTTTAGATCGTCCGGATAGCGAGGGTTCCTGGTCTCCGGTCCTAAGGAGCGGCTTTCGTCCTGATTCGGCAGACGCGCCTGGCCGCGAACTATCCTGGCAATCAGCCTGAGGCTATCAGGCGGTTCAGCTCTTTGGTGATTAATCAGCTCGCAGCTTGCCAGGTAGTCGCTTTGCTAGCCCAGGGGAAAAGAGACGAGAAGACCCGAGCGGCGCAATTCCACGAGGTCTTTATTGGGGGTTCCGTGAAGGGGTCCAGGAACGGCGTCTTCTGCCGAAGTGGGCAGAAGTAGGGGTTTTTATAGGATTAGGTAGGATTGGGATAACTAGCCAATAGTCTGAGGTCTTGGTGTTTTGACCTATAGTCTTAGGACATTTGGAATGTAGCCAATAGTGTTACAGGGAGATAACAGAGGGTCTTAGGAAGTAGGGTAAGTACATGACTAAGCATTTTCTCTCCACGGGGGCCTTGCTAAATGCTCAAAGACACCAACAAGTGTATGTCCAGGGAGGTTTGAGGCCCTGTACAGGGGGGTTGGAGATCTGTACAGGGGGGTCTGAGGCACAAGATGGAGAATTTTTACACGTGGCATGTTATCTTTTCTTCTTCTTCATAACCTCCATCTTCTTGGTGATGCTGGCACTTTTGGATTGGTTTGACACAGATCTGGACAGTGTGGTGTGAGGGGCACGGATTGGTAATTAATTATAAACATTAAATACGTAGTTATTAGTATAACAGATTAGAGCTAACCCGGGGCGGGCACAGTGTGTCTCTGGACGCTTTCTGTGTCGACCCTGGCAGGGCAGAGAAATCTACTTTTGATAAGGAACTAATAAACTGCCTTGAGAACACCAGCAAACAACTCCAGACTACTCCTTCAACAGCACGGGTTGGAGACCTGGACTTTTCTGTACATTGTGAGGTCTCCCGGGACTGCAGAGACCGTCACAAGAAACATCTTCAAAATATTGAGCAATATATTTCAGCCTAAATGCGTTGCAATGGATTTGCCACAATGGCAGAGGTGTTTTAAATTGAACTTAAGGATGCAGTTGAAGTCAAACAAACTGGACAAAAGTCATCTGCAGTACTTTGAATGCTTCACTAGAACTATTTGACAGAACTTAGTGATCACACTTTATAGGGGCAAGTGAGAGAAACTAGGTCTTTGCTTTGGAACTGACTCTGTCCTTCTGTGAGTGTGCAGCCAGTGCCAGCAGAACACCAGTGGCAGCAGTGCTCCTGCTTAGCACCTCTGCAGAGCCTGGTTCTCACCTTGTTGCCACCCAGTTTCCCAAATGTGCACTATCAGTCACCCCACATGCCAGGCAGTTCTTCAGATTTTAATCACAGATAACTAGTGCACGGCCCAGAACTGAGAGAAGCCCTGAAGGTTTTCAAATCACCACCATGCTGCCCATTTGCTCATCTTCTGTTATTGAGAGGTATTCAGGAAACAAGGCCAAAATTGCCTTTTTACAGCACTGTGGTGGTGTTTCATTGTGGGCATCAGGGAATGCCTCTAGAGGTAAATGTTGCTTCTCACTAGAAGTGCTCCAGACAAGCAGGTTGAAGTGATAGTGCTGATGATATCCAATATTTAAGGTGAACTTCAGAAGGAAGTGAGTGGTAACCTTTGGAATGATTAAATTATCACCCAAAAATGCATTTGGCATTTTTATATGAAATGTACATCTGGCAAAGTATGTGAAATACATGCCATAGGGCAGTTCAGCTGAGCCATCTACTACAAGACTGATTCTGCTGGGCAAGACTTTATGTCTGGTATTGCTGAAAGCTTCCTGCTTCTACAGGAACCCCAGTGCAGGATATTAAAAAGCTACAGCTGTTTCAAGAAAGAATGCAGTGGCTGCCATAAAAATTTCCTATAACAAAAAACCACCATCCAACAACCAACCAACCAACCAAACCAAAACCAAACCAAACCAAACCAAACCAAACCAACTCAACAAAAAAGCCAAAACCAAATCCCTGAAACATTAACGACAACAGCAGGAGCAACAAGAACTCCCCCACCACCAAAAAAAAAAAAAAAAATAAAAAAAAAGAGAGAGAGGGAGAATGTGGCAATGAGGTTTAGGTGCAGGAAGTCTAATCAGTGAACTTCCAGTTTTCCATAGAGAAGGGCAAAGTTACTAAATGTTATAAGAGAGGAAAAGAGGAGGACAGCTTTTTAGGAGGTTCTAAATTTACAGAGAATTCAGCGTGAAGTGGGACAACTAAGATCAGGCTGACATATTGCTTATCCTCTTGGCATTTACTTTCAGATAAAACCAGCTAGATTCAGAAAAGTGGTTCAGTGCGAAGTGCTTCCATGACCTGGAACTGGAGCTGTTGTAATTGGACAGCAGTTCCCTTTCTTGTATTTGTCTTAATAAACAAAGTAATTTTCCTATCAGGGATGTTTTCAACTTCTCTAGATATACTGTTTTCAAAACTATCTGTGGCTGTCCTGCTTGGAGCCCTTTGGACTCTGCACCACTCTTACTCACGTGATGATCTCACATGTGATGATCTCACATTTCTCCTGGAGACAAAAATGTGTCTAGCTCATGCAGCTAAAGAGTGGAAACTTACTGATTGTACACAGTTGGCAGGAGCTCCTGTTCCAGCCTCCTGACAGGAGCAGGGACAGGCTTCATTTCTGTAAGGGCTGAGCCAATCAAAGCTTTCTTGTCTCTGCATTGATGCTTCTTCTCTCCCTGTTTGTTTCTTTCTCTATTATGACAAGTATGCAAAGCAAGAAAGATGCTTTTTTCTGTGCCTAGTCAGTGTTGTTAGGCAAGGTTTGGAGCAAATGCAGACCCAATGTAACAACATTTCTGCAAGAGCCCTGCGAGTGGAACTGCCTACAGCAAGAGCACAGATTATATTTCATGGCTGACACATCCATCTTCTAACATATTAGAGCAGAAGATGGAACAGTTCCTTTGGAGTCCCCAAATGAGTTAGCAGTGCAAACTGGCTTTCTACTGCCAGAAGCTCTGTCTGTGCTTCTTGTTTTAACTCTTTGGTAGCCACAATCCAGGCCTCAGAGAAAACTGCAGTAAATGACAAAGTTCCTTAACTGCATAAATGTATGTTTTTACTGTAGTATTAACTTACATAAGCTATTGCCTGCAGTGGAAGTGTGTTGCTATCTTGGAAGAGGATAGCTCAATGCATAGTACTTTTCCTCATTTTCCTTTTTGAAACATTCCTACTAGCAAGCTTCAAGGAAGTGGTTCAAGCACATCTGGTGACCCCAAAGCCATAACTGTGCAGATGCTTTAGAGGAAAGCTTGGTGAGTTACTCCTGAAGGTTCAGAGCAAAGGCAACCTGTTTTTACCCTTTCTTCCACTGCTTGATGCCCTTTTCATGAAGTCTTATAAAACATGTATTCTGAGTGGGTATATTATGTGTACTTACACAGTCAGAGCTTCACATTGATTTAATGACCAGTATTAAAGGTATGCTTCCAAATTTTCATCAAAATATCCAAGACTAGCTTTGCAACTGGGTTATGATAAATTTTATTCTTCAGGCATGCATTTGTATCCAATATGCCTGAATTTCTGGTATATTAAACCTACCAAAACAAAGACTTAGTCATTATTAAAACTGCCAGTCAGATATTTTGAAATTTAAGTCTAAAAGCAAATATTACAATTCTCACAGGTTAGTAAGGAGTTCTGGAGAGCTATGTCTGAGTTTGGCTAAGCTGTAGTGCAGTACTGAGTATAAATACACTGTCAGTAGCTCTCTGATGGGTATGAATGCCAAGGGAGAGGAGGATTAGTGCTTTACCATTAGTTATGTTGAGATGTGCTTTGAAGGATGTGAAAAACTATTTTTGTTGTCAGCAAAACTCATAACGCCTGGGTTCATTGACAAGTTTCTGCTTTCCTAAGAAATATTTAAAACCCTATTAAACACAGAGAACTGTGCTATGGCTCACCAGCTGTTGTG
Organism: Bombycilla garrulus; assembly: GCA_013400315.1. Taxonomy (NCBI): domain Eukaryota; kingdom Metazoa; phylum Chordata; class Aves; order Passeriformes; family Bombycillidae; genus Bombycilla; species Bombycilla garrulus. The sequence goes on from VXBU01013524.1 coordinate 248,717, forward strand.
CATGGGGAACTGGAAGTGAGTGTAGGACAGGTGAATGCTTGGGGACTGTCCTCACACTCACCAGTCAGTTCCTTCCTCAAGGAAGTGCACAGTCTCCTAGGTTACAATGTAAAAATATTCCAGAAGGTCTGTATTCTATCTCCACCTTCATGAACTGTTAAAATCAGGAGGGGCAGTGTTTTCCTTGCCTCCTCCCCCGGACCATCTCCTGTTAATGGGCCATTAACACCTTGCCTCATGAGTCACAGATAACTCCCTCCGGGAGCCATTTGTGTTTAATGGGCCATTAAGGACCCACCCCATGACTCAGAGAATGACATCAGCCCATTGTGAGAAGCTCCGCCCAGGGGGAGGAGCCAAGCATTCCCACCGGGATATAATCTGGGCATTTGGACAGAACAGGCATCTGCATTCTACTGGATTCCCAGAGGAGCAGCCTTCTCTCCCACTGGATTCCCAGAGGAAGGACCAGATCCTTCAACATCACCACTGGACCATTGGAGGAAAACTCCACCCTTCTATAGGATCTCTGCTTCAGCAGAACCATCTGTCACTCCAGGAGCACTACTGGAGCCACCATTCCAACTGGACTGCTACCAACACCCTGACTGACAGGGTGTCAGGTTGTATTCTAATTGTCAGGTTTTGTTTTTTGTTTAATACTGCATCTTGTTCTAGTTTTCCTATCAGGTTGTAGTTTGTTGGGTTTTGTTTTATTTTGTTTTGTTTATACATATTAAAGAACTGTTATTCTTATCCTCATATCTTTGCCTGAGAGCCCCTTTAAATAATTTGGAGGGAGGGGGTTTACATTTTCTATTCCAAGAGAAGCTCCTGCCTTCCTTGGCAGGCACCTGTCTTTCAAAACCAAGACACACAGCAACATGAGAACAGTCACTGCACTGCTCTGCTGTACTTAAAGTTCAACCTTGTATTCAGAGAAAGAAGGTACCAAACTTGGTAGGTTTTTCAGCAGGACATTGATAAAACATTGATTTGTTCCAGATTTTCCCATACCCTTGCTGCTTTTCCTCTCCTATCCACACAAAGTCATGCCCTTGAGTCACAGTGCATTTGTTATTGCCATCTGTGCTGCAGCACTTCTCTAAAAGGCAGTTTTCCTTGCTGGTACTTCTTCTGCTGAGAACCCCAAAATTTTATAGACTGTAGTAATTTCTAAGGATTGCCAGAACATGCAACGATGAAGAGGCTACCTTGGCTGAAGTTGGGTGGGATCTGGCTAAAGCCTCTGTCACTCAAATAGGAAGAGAGAAAAATATCAAATAGTAAATGGACAGGAAATCAGACAGCTTAAAGCCCAAGATGCTGAGTTTTTACTAGCATTGAGTATTTTCACTTTCATTTAAGTTTTTTTTCTTGTTGGTAAATTACTTTTGCATTGTTTGCTTTTTAAGAGAGAAAATATTTTTTTTCACAGAAAGCAGTGCGTGGACTTTCAATTTTTAAACCAAACAAAACTTGTTTCATAGAGCCATGACCAATATGAGAGATTATATATCAAAGTGTTTCCTTTAGCTGAAAATCCTGAGAACAAGTAAAACTCAGAGAAAATGGAGAGCTCTTCGATGCAAAGAGTAGCTAGAGGCCTTGTTTTGGTTAACTTGTTTGATTTCATGATCAAAGAGAGATTTATGGAAAACAGTAATGCTTTGGAGACAGTTGTTTGAACTTTGGATTTGCTAACACTAACAGCTGCTGGTATCCTTGAGAGGAAGATCCTTGGTAGCAGTGCAAAAGAAGCTCACTGCTTTCATCTGCATTGGGAAAAACTTGGCTGAAAATATCGCTGCTGTGAATAGAGGAGCAGAGAGAAAGAGTGGATGTATGGGCTGCCTGGAAAAATCAGAGGTGAAGGACAAAGTGTTCTCAGTCTGATATGGACAAAGTTAAGATTAAGATTGATTTGATTTGATTGCCCTGTGGTGTGATGTGTTCCCTTAGGTGTTAGATTGCTTGTTTGTGTAAGGCTTGTATTTCACTCTGAAGTTAGATGGAAATATTTCTCAATGGGAGATATATCTTACAGCTTATCTAGGAAAAACACATAGAGATTATGGGAAAATATAATTTTTTAAAAAAAATTGCAAAATAGGAATTCAGAAGTCCTGGTTTAGGCCAGAAATAATGTTAAAGGCATACTGTAGTCTTCCCTCCTTTTGGTATGTGGAAGGATTTGGATTTGATCTTTATGTTCTGCCCCTGTCTGACCTGCAATAGCTCTGAAGAGAATTGTTGTGTTGACAACTCATGAGAAGGCAAAGCAGAACTTGTACTGGAAAGAGTGGTTTTTAGGCAGTTATGAAATTACTTGTAGCTTTTCATCAAAGCAAATGACTCCAGCAATATGAGTTGAATTTGACAGTTGATCCTCTTAACTGTCAACCAGCACAAAGATGCTGACATATTCTCTTTTGGTGATGTTATTAAATCCTAATGTACTTTCCCCACCCTTCACCTGTTTGACTTGCCTTCCATCTTGCTTGAGTTCCTCTCAGCCAAGATTTGAGCTGTGTTTATCAGCCCACTTTGAGCCCAGCTTCAGCTGGAAGCAGGCCCAACCTGTGGTAGAAAGGCTCTAAAACTAATTTGTTGTATCAAGGATGTATTTGACCAAAAGCAGACAAGCATGTGCTTTATTAGTGTTTCATGGTGCCTTCCAGCAGGGCAGAGCTGAAAACTGCAGCCTTTTTAAAAACAATAATGCAATGTTGTATAAATTCTTTAAAAATCCTTTAATGAAAAGCAGCCAGTTGTGTGGTTATCAGCAATGCTGGGGAAAGCTGTGTGAAAGCACAAAATGTTATATTGCAAGGCTTCTCAGCCCTGGGGTGAGTAAAACAGAAACACCAAGACCCCTGAGACTGATGTGTAAGGCACATATTGTAGCAGATAGCTAGAAAAGCATTGTAACAGTACCTTCTAGCTACTAAATATGCATTTAAAAAATCAAATTACTCCTATTACACTATTGCTACTACTACCACTACTAAGCAGATGTGATCTTGAGGGTCTAGCAAGTGTGGCTTTGGAAAGTTGCTGCTTGTTTCTATTGATGGCTAAATATGTATACAAGCCAGAGTTTTTGACAGCATATTTTAAGGCATTTAAGACATAATGCACATTTAGATGCTGTAAAAAGAGTGGTTTCAACTGTATGCCAACTTTGCCTCAGAAAAAGTTCCCTTGAAAGGGCTACAAAACTGCCCTCTGAAGTCCACCTGGAGTCTATGTGGTCAACAGGCTTGCTTCTGCTGACTTCACAGGGCTTTGATAGCAGAGCATATATGAAGTGGAATTTGTATATTAATAAGCATTAATATAGCACAGAGCTATCTCTACAAGACATTGGAAAAAAAAAAGCCTCTGTTTGTCTGAGTATTTTTATGTAAAGATGGAAACATAATAACCCCACAGTTAATTTCTAATATTAGTAACAAATTATATAAACCTTGTTGTGTGAGTTATAAAGAATTCTGAACCAGAGATGTCATTTATCAAACAATGGCTGCTTTAAAAGCTTTAATTCATGTGGTATCCTTGCTTTTTCTGCAGATTTTGACTCAATCCAAACTTAATACCAGAATAATCAGATGCCACATAGAGTCCAAATATCAAACAGATTTAGCAGTGGCTGGAATGAGAGAAACTTATATTTTAGTACGACAAAAAGAGACCAACTTCTGACTCAAAACATGCCTTGCAGCACAAGACTTCAAATGTCTAAAAACCTAAAGCAATAGTGCAATTGTTTGCCTTCAATCAGAGTAATACCAACACGCAGGTTTTTAACCAGAGATACACAAAGAAAGGCAGATGCAACTGCTTTTTGAAAAGTTCCTTGGCTTAGCCTGAGATCTGCCCAGCTTGCTCAGTTCTTGGACTGAGTTAAGAGCAAGGCAAGGAAAAAGAGTCATTTTGGTCATTCAAAAATGAGCAGCTAGTGCTTTTGCCCTTCAATTCTGTGGGGAACCTGCAGAAAGGAGTAGGTTGGTGATGTTTGTTGGTGAGTGCAGGCAGTGTATTTGCTGGTGCTGTTTGCTGACCACAACAGCATTACCAGGCCAGCAGATTGGGAAAAAAAGCAACCCTTGATAGAATGTAGGTATGGGAAGATGATGTAATTTAAGAGGGTTTTTTTTGTTTGTGTTTTTTTATTTATTTTTTTTAACTCTCTTTCCCTCCTCTGTACTGCTAGAAATCAGAAAATATGTTTGAGGAGAGGTTCTCTTTTCACTTGCTCTGATTAGCAGGTCTCCTTCCAGAATAAAAACAGTGCCATAAATGGTACAAATGAAAACAACTACCAAGATTTGGGCTTGGAAGCAAACAAGTTGTGTGTGTAAACCTGATTCTTCTTAACTTCCATTGCAAGTATCCAGCATTCCCAGGTGCTGAGGTTGCCTTATCTGTTTTATAACATAAATTAATGGGGAATGCTTAGTGAGCCACTTTCTCAGCTATTGCAGATCTCTACTAACTTTGGAAGCTATGCTGAGTTCACAGTGCTGAATTTGGCCTACTCCTATAATTCACAGTTCTGCATATTAATTTGGGTACTGTTGAAGGGGGGCTTAAAACCTGAGTCACTGGAATAAATCCAGTTAGGAGGGTGGACATTCTAGAAGGCAGTATATGACTGATGTGACTGATGCCATGGGCCCTGCAAGCTCAGGGTAATTTGGTTTCATACTTCACTTCTTGCTGCTGAGCAGTTGCCTAAGGGACAGCAGAATTTCCTCTAGTGTTTATAAATTCAGTCTTGGCTTCAGGGTCTCTGGATGATTCACTTGGCAACTTCCCAGTATTTTGTGTTCCTGCTTCCTTAATACACACCCTAAAATCTTACAGATATTTTAATTTACTGCAGCCACCTCCTTTAAATCAAGAAAATCAGTTATGTGACCTTCAGAAGTAATCAGACCTCTTTAGACTTTCCTGTACTTTTTTCCTAAAAGTAAAATGGAAGTGTCTTTAAGAAAGGTTATAAATTTAGCAGAACAATTCCTTTCTGTGAAGAACATTCATCAGGGAAGGGTTCATGCCAGCTCTGTGCAAAGCCACACACTTGGATGCAGTGTGGAACAGAGATAGAACATGGTAGTGCTGCAGGTACAAGGCATTGATAAGGTCTTAGGGCTGGATCTCACTTACCTGTACAGACTCCACTTCTCTGTGGGAGAATCTTTAATTTCATATACCCAGCTTTAAAAAGCAGTCATATTTCTTCCAATAAACATGCAGAATGCATGTTCTAGAGAAGGTGAGAGCAAGCCTGTTCAAAATCAAATCAGTGGCACTCAGTAAGACTTCCACGGGAGTGGTTTGCAGCTCAACCAATTGTATTCTTCTGTCCTTTTTTCTATCTGAGTAAATAATATTAAATAGTGTAATGTACTTGAAAATAAATGAAAAGGACACTGTTGGTTCTGGGAAAAAAATCCCTTTACTCCAATATTATTACCCCCTTAGAACCTGCTGTTCTTTTTAATTGATTTAAGCTAATAAGATCTAATTTCCATGAAGCGGCCAGACCAGTTTGAATCAATCACAGGCTGTCAGGCACCATCCTTGAAGGTACACTAGACTGAGGAAACGACATAAATAGGACAGAGAAAGGGAAAGAATTAGCAAAGTTAAGGTCAGCCTTATGCCCGTGGGAATACTTTCCTTTAATCAAGTAAGGTAGCCAACAATCCTCCCTCCCTGCTATGTTGAAGAACAGAGGACAATGGCATTCCATGTAAAAACTGTACATGATCACTGTAGCTCTAGGAATTTTGCACACCTAGGAAACATTGCCACACATCCTTCTGATCTGTGTAGTTTCCCTTATATTTACTTTCTGTTAATTAATTTGTATCTTTGGAATGCAGAGACCATAACTGCACACTGTACTTAAGATATGGGTAAGGCAAGGATTTCTATAGCAGCAAAATGATACTTTTCAAACTGTTTTCTCTTTATATTCACTCGAAGTTCTAGAAAAACAGATGTTTACACAGCTTTATTTCCTCGGATTCAGATATAGGAAGCAGAAAAGCATCTAAAGATGTACTCAGATCAAATTAGGCAGCAGTTATGCCTCATGTGTTGTAGGGCCTTACATCAGTAATTGCAGGGGGAGGTAAAGTAGCAGCTGCATTTTAGCTGTACTTGGAGTGACTGGCTCCTCATGAGTGCCAATGGTGAGATCCATTCTGTACTGCACTGCATCTCAGCAGGGCACTCCATCTCATGAGGTACGTGGAAGATCATTTTTATTTTGGTGAAAGTATCGCACATAAAGAGGACACCAAGGTTCATGGCTGTTCTGTGGTGTTGAAGCAGCATCCAGCACTCCTAGTGTGAAGAACTGAACCACTAAAAGTGCAAGTCATCCCTGTTTGCACAGCCTGTCTTGATGGAGCTGGGCATCAATGATCTCTCTGATCTAGGTATGAGTAATACAGTAGAAAGGAGCTTAGTACCAGCAGTTCCTGAGAAATCTGCCAGTGAATTATTAAAACCAGTGTTTAATTAAAAGATGCACTCAATCTCTGGGCCACAGAAGCTCAAAGTAGGACATGGGAAAGACTGAGAGCCAGTTCAGACCAGTTTTCTCAGAACACCACTCACAAAAGCACTGGTAGGGGAATTATTCTAGCACTGCTTTGTAAAGAGAAAGAAATCCCATTTTTTTTCTTACCAATGCAGGGTCTATTGTTTTGCAATTTCTGAAAACTCTTTGACCCTTTTGTGGGAGTAGCATACATATTATGATTAAACACATCAGATACATCCATACTATTGTTAAACACATCAGATGTGGTTTATTTTTCCTTTACCATTGCCACAGGAGCCAGTTTAAATGGAAATCTTTACTAAGTTGGATTAAACAGGACTTCATCTCAATGCAGTCCTCCTCCCTACACTCCTACATCCAAAAGTTAATTCCAACTGATCATTTGAACTCACTCTTTTACACAAGTTGACTGCCTGGTGAAGCCATGAGGGAGCATCTGCACCAGTTCCAGGCCACTTTCCTTTGAGAAGGATTATTCTATCACTTTTTTAGATGCAAAACATTTATTTATGTTAGACTTTTTCCTTCTGACTTTTTTTCCCCCCAAGTACTTAGGATGGAGAAAGGTGAAAGATTGGGCACCTCTGGATTTACTTTTATACGTCCAAAGCCTCTGTAGAACTTCATGTGTGGACACAGAGAAAGTAAAAGTGTAAGAAAAGAAATTCAGACTAGTGACCAAAATTTCTGTATTGTTTTTATGTTGGTTACAGAAAATGAAAAAACTATTCAAGGAGGACTCAAGCCTTAAAACCATGATAAATTTTGTAGGTAGCACTGGAGGAAATTTTTCAGGTGATGTGTTGAGTTACCAATTATCACTGATGTCTCACTACTTCTGTTGTATCCATAGGTATTTATTGGCTTATCCTCATCTGGGGAGAACTCTCTGAGGTGAAAATATAGGTGAATTCACATTTCACTTTTTGATGCTACCAAAATGCCACACATTAATACAAATAGCAGTGGAGGCATTGGACTCTGTAAGTGAGGATAGTCTTTCTCAGACTGTGTGCTGAGAGAAAGGGGAAAGTCAGGTTTCCAAATGCTCGTAATCTGTATATTTGTAAATGTGGAGGGAGGAAAAAACCCTTTCTTCATTTATTGTGACCTTAAGGAAATACTTAATAATGGGGGAAAATAATCTCCTTACACCTGTGCAGCTCTGATTTAGACTCTTCATTAACAGATAGGAATTGTGTTATTAATGGTCTATTGATATTTTGAGCATTAATTCATTAGCAAGGAACAAAATATAGTGTACTAAAACTATTTTCCTGAAGTTGAGACAGACATGCATCCCACGGGGCATTGTTATTTATTTGCAGTTATAGAAGAATTTTATTCTAGTTTGATAACTCTAGAATAACTGAAAAATGCAGACAGAGGATCTCAGGCTAAAGAAGACACATGTTTCCAAAGATACAATTCTTTTGTGTGTAAAGTTTGGGGACTATAATATCACTCTTTCCTATTTTTGTAATCCTCTTGTTTTCAGGACACTTTGTGTACTTTCAAAATGAACGTCTTGAATATATTTTTTCTCTCCTTTTAAGCAGTTCTGTGAGAACATTTTGCCCCCTAGTGGTACAGAGAAGTGACTGAGCTCAGCCCTTGCAAGGGCTCAACCTGTTAAAAATATTGAAAGCCATCCATGGTATTTAAACACTGAAAACTCAGCTCCATAGATCATCACCATTTGTGAGCTATGTTTCAAGGGCCAGGAGAAATAATGAGTTTTGAAAATGTTCTAAATACAGTTGATTGTTTTATGCAATCAACTGTGAATGTTGATATATGATAATGAAAATTGTTCTAAAGAGCCCGAAGTTCTTCAGTATTCACAGTTATTTGTTTTTCTTCTTTGTTGTAAATCAAAGGGAAAGGCTAATAACAAACACCCTTTAAGCTGTCCTAGAAAGAAAACACGCATAATATACCAATGTTAAAAAAAAAAAAGGCTTTAGGCTGGGAAAAGAGAAGTTTAATCAAATTGTAGCCAAAAGATTTATGCAAGCTTCCTTTGAAAAGCCTCGCTCTGAAAGATTAATATGTTAATTTAGAATAAATTTTAGTTCAGTTAGTCAAGCTCAGAATTCAGCTAATTTACACTGCAATGCTTCTTACTTTATGTGGTATTTTTTAATATCTCTTCATAATCAGAGAGGCATTAGAGGAACTCCAGCATTACTGAAATGGGTTTTTTTTGCCACTGATGGTGCTCCTGGCCTGGCCTCCACAGCATCCTTTGGCTTTTTCCAAACATTTTCAGGCTTGAACAAGTCCAAAGCATGAGTTGCTCGGGCAATCCTGGCAGGAGGTGATTTGCTCGGAGCTGAGGACACGTTGTGATATGGCAGGGACAGCAGTAACCACAGGGAGGCAGGGCAGGCAAGCGTTAGTGAGCAGGGAAACGCTACACAATGCCCAGTGTTGCTGCACTTACCTCATCTTAAAACACAACAGGTTGCCCTGTTCCTACAACAAGCATTTAAAATTTACATGCAAGGAGAGGCAATCCCAAGGGAGCTGGGGCCTGGGAAGAGTTGATCTCTGTGCAAGTTTTTCTTTCTTTTTTAAACCCTGTGCTCTGTATGGCTGAAGCAAACAGCAAGATTCCCCCTCACACATCATACAAATAACTACTTTTAGAAAGTACAGTTTACTCTAGCTTCCCCTTAGCTAAATTAGCAATAGCTCTGCTGTTTCCAGTTTTAAATTGAACTGAGGCCAAGATCTGCAACACATTGCGCTCATGCCATTAAAATACAGCCTCTTCCAGAGCAGCTTCCCTCAGTCTGTTGGGAAATGACAACCCCATGTAACATTTTTGAGGACAGTTCTGTGCCATAGTGCAACAAGGGTTTTCACTTGCAAACAAAGCAGAACCAGACAGAATTCAGACTGGCCTTCAGCTGCTTCAGTTTTCCCTGCAATTTGCTTGTTGGCCTGAGAACATGCAAGTGTTTGGCAGAGGGATGTTTCTTTTGGGAATCAGTGCTGGTGGTTGTGACAGGTCCTTCTGCTTATATTAATACCATGGAAATTAATTGTTCTCTTTTTTTTCCCCCTAGGCTTGAAATACAAAAGGCTTGAGTTGTGGGATTGAGATTTTTATCTCACTAGTCAGTTAATGTTTCATGTCTTTATTTTATTCCCACTGAATGATGGGAAGGAAATAAACTGTTCATATGAAAGAATCCCATGAAACTTCAGGCAACAGAGCAGGCTGGATTGTACAACTAGAAATTGAATTCCGATTTACCAGAGGATGAAAGGGATTGTTCAGTTAAGTTTTGTTTATGTATTCCTTAGTGTTCAGTGTTTTTCTGTAGGCACAGTAACGTCTTAACCTGTCTCAGGCACAATGGACTAGGCAGGTGTTACCTGAGGATTGCTCTTAGAGAGTGTCACTGTCCTCCAAGTCGGGGGGTGTGTCAAACTGCAGTGGTAAGGACAATTTCCTCAACATCTTGACAATTAGAGTGCAATTCTTTAGTGTTTGGACCTGCTGTCTCAGGTCTTTCTGATCTGGCCAGAAGATTTGTGGCAGAGCTGTAAGTTGAATGACCAGGGTGCTTGTCTTTATTTTAAATCAGAGAAATTTCACTTCTTTTACATCCTTTTTCTGAAGCTGGCAATTGACTTTCTTTCACAGACTTTAGCTACCTCAAAAGTAGTGTGAATCCTCTTAACCACATAAAAAACAACCCACCAAACAACAAAGACCAAACTAACTAAGAACAGTTTAAAATATTGCCTAAAACCTACTGTCTTTGAAGATGAATATTTACTCCTGTGAAAAAAAATTCATCAGTCAGAAGCTGAAAAAACTTTTTACAAACACTGACTGGCAGATTTTCCAATATATGTTTACAATAAATAGTCTTGTTAAGCCTTTCCATGCATCACTTAGTTCTAGACGTGCTTCTTCTTGTTTACCTTTGCTTACAGCACTGAAGTTAAAATAGAGTTGCTAGGCGAAAAAGATTTATTGTACAATGAAATGACAGCCTATTAAGAGTGACACAGAAAATATTGCTTTTCTTACTTTTCCTGGTCTGATGACTTCAAATTCTAGTAGTTGTCCACAGATTTGCCAGCTTCTAAAAAATAGGTGTTTCCTACCTCAAGAGAGGATAAATAGTAAGGAAAATGGATGGAATTCTGGTTCTCACTTCTTTTTCTGCCTTACTATCTATGCAAATTGGTCTCATTAAAGAAGACCACCTACATTGCCCTCGTATATCCATATCCACAGTGCAATAGAACATTTTTATATTTGTCCTCTAGCGCTGATTTCCTCAAAAAAACCCTGCTTCCTCTTTCATCTCGTATTAAAAAATGGTTACTTTCTCATTTCCAGAGAAATGTTTCTCTTGGTTGAAACACAGCAGGGTGGCTTCCATTTTGGGTAGAGATGGTCTGATTTACCACTTAGCAGTTTAAAGTAGTAGCACTGAAGCTGGCAGTGTAGGGTCATGGCAGGGTGTCTCCTGTGCTGAAGGAGACTGGGATTAGCACAATCCAGACATATAAGAAATGGGTTGACACCTTCCTGCTAGCCTCACTATTTTCTCAGCTTATAGAGCAAGCCCCAGCTTCTCTCACGGCATTGCTGGTAGAGGAGCAGCTGTTCCTCACGGAACTGTTGAAGAACAAAGAGATGGAGCTCCAGGAGAAGCAGGTATTTTACTCAAGTCATTTTAAAGCCTTCTACAAACCCCAGAAAGCTTGCTGATGGCACAGCTCTTGTCTGAAAACCTGTAGGTTGACTCTGCTGTTCACAGTTCTCAAGCTTATCCCAAGGTCCCAAATGAATCCTTTTCATTTTCCATTTCCTGTTAAACCATATTGACCATTTCTGTTCCATTAGCTTTGTCTCACTGCCACCTTAAACCAGCTATATCACAGTGTTATCACAACAGCACTGAGGCTTTGCTGCTCAAAGGGGTTTTGGGCCAGCAAAATAATCTGTTCTGTTCTTTAGGGAAGCTTTGAAGCTGCTCTGGCCTGTCAGAAGCGCTGTCTCTTGGAATCACCCAGCTCTGCCTAGGTAGCTATTCAGGCTATTTAACAAAAGAGAGGCCATTGGCTGATGAACCCAACCTGGATGTTTCATGTAGACTTCCCATGTGTGTTCCCCAGACCACAGTCCTTGCTCAGCTTGTCATTCCTGTGGAGGAAGCCACGGTTCATGTTTTTCCTCACCCGTGGTGTAGCAGGGATGCAGGAGCTGGATGTGTGTGACCCATCCAGCCTTGCACGTTACTAGAAATGTGTCACGCCCCTGCTCTCTTAAGGAAAGAAAGGCACAGTAAACAAGGAAAGCATTTCACAGGGTTTTTTTCTGCTTCACTTTCCACCCCTCTACTCTCAGAACAGTTCTGCCCTAGAAGGACAATTTGCTCAATTCGGAGTTCCTGTTTTCTGCTCTGTTGGCCCTCTGAGGGACTAAGACATAACACAACTGTCATTTCTGCTCGTTTCCTGCTTATAGTACTGAGACCTTTCAGGTTCAATATTCACATTTGCCTAAAGTCATTACTGCATCTGCTAAGTAGTGGATAATGAGGTTGCCAATAGAGCAGCACTTTACTCATTTCATGAGGAAAATCTGCACTGACACTTAGCTGGGAGTCTATTCTGAATTTTTCTGGCTATTGATCTACATTGTGAAGTGCACCCCAGACCTTCTTGACCTGACCATAATTTTTAGTCCTTCATTTACAAAGAATTAAAAGATCATTTCCAGTAAACTCAAGTATCTCCCTGGAATGTTGCCTAATTTGCTGGAAAGTAGTGCAACTGCTATTTGCAGGAAGACATTTGGACTTACAGCCTGAAACCAAAGACTTAGGGCCAAATACTGTCTTCAGTTGCACCATGGTAATTCTAATGGAATTATTCTGCTTGTAGTAAAGCTTCTCTCTTGTCATCCTCTTCCTGTTTGGGATTTGCAGAATATTTTTCAGGAGTAGTAACAATTTCCTCTGAAAGATCTCCAGGAAATGGTCAGAGTGATAAATCTTAAATGAATCCATAGCTTGGTCAGTAAGAAGATGGAGAAATCAAGTTATTACTTGGCCTCTGGTAAGTGCTGTATAGCATTTCTCAGAAACTAGAGAAATGTTATCTGGCACCTCTCTAACTCTATTTTTAGCCAAGAAGCTCTTTCTTTATCCTCATTAGATTCTTAATTCCAAGCAACAAACTCTGTCTTCTCAGAGAAGGAGAGGAAAAAGGAGAGTTGCAGGGATGTGGTTGGGATATCAGAAAGCACTGTACCTTGGCTGAACACTGATGACTTAGCACAGATCCTTAGCTGTACTTTCAAGGTAAATAACTTTGAGTGTGAAGGGAAACAGGGTGCCAGTGCAGAGGAGACTGACAAGCCAATGCACTCATTAGAATTCAAAGCACTCCTGTGTGCCTTCTGTCCCTTGGAGAGCAGGCCACAGATGGCTGGTAAAATGTACCTCAACCGTTGGAATATGAATTTATAGCTGCCAGCTGATGCCCTGCTTCCTGCTGTTGGTTGCAGAATCTGGTTGGTAGAGCTCAGACAATATTACAATGTCAAATTGCCTGATGTACCTCCACCACATGCTTGCTCCTTAAAAAATACCCTCAAAAGCTCTGATGTAAAAGTATCATCACATATTCCCTGAGCTAAATCATTGCAGTTAGTGAGCATAGCTAAGAGATCAACTTGAAGGGTTTTGTTTTCCCTGTCAGAAACACTATTTTAATTATATCTCCTGTGGCCAAGCAGCACCTTCAATACTGACTTTAAACAAACATGTCAATTGAGGGTTTTAAACTAAGGCTTGTAGGTCTATTTTGGCTCACTCCCTGGCATTTAAATGTAGGGTTTGCTCTGATAATGATTCTAAGATTTGTTATAAATCCTTGAGAGCTTGAAAACTTCAGAAATGCATTAGCTAGCTCCAGAAATCTGTAAAATTGGACACAGAAATCTAGTCTCCCTCGTAACAAGAAGAAGAAACTGGGTTGAAAGAGAAAGGAAGGGGATGGTAGACTCTAACAAAGCAAACCAAGCTCTTGACACATGACATGGCAGTGGGCTAAGGGAAAGGGCTTGTTCTTAGGGAGGGAACTGTGCTGCTGGGGAAAGAAGCACCCAGAGGGACAGAAGAGATTTCATTGTGCCCATCCATCGTAGGAACCAACCTGGCCAAACCCAGTCTGTCTCTTGTAGTCTAGGCAACAGCACAGGGGTAGAGGCAAAACTGCCTAAAATCCTGCTCTGTTGTAGCTTACCCCAGCTTGGAATAGGAGCAAAACTACTTAGTGGCTGTCCCTGCCTGGTTAAAGGCAAAGTGAGCTGCCAGGTGAGATTAAAATCATTTATGAAATGAAAATAATTTTGAACAACATTGACAAAAAGTGGCAGAAAAATTATATTTTTCTTCTACAGGTGATAAAGTGGGCCACACAAAGCTTCTTATTTCCTCTGTGTGCCTTACACCAGCCCTGAACAGTTCCAGCCTGCAGCAGAGGCCTGGCTGTGCCTGGGGACCTCCCACATCCTACTGTCACTCTGGAAGGTTGAGAGTGCCTCACGAGGAGTCCTGGCTGCTATCTGCTTGCTTGTTAGGGAGGGCAGTTTTAACCTATCCAAAATCAATTATATTCTCTAGGTTTGGTTCAAGTTTTAAGAAAAAGAATCTAAAATTTGGGAAAACCACTTAGTTGCATAAGGGAGGAGGTGATGCCAAGGCATCAGCTGCATTTGAGCATTTGGTTTTATCAAAGCAACTGAAAGGCAGGCATCTAAAAATTCCAAACTAGCAAACTAGTCTTGTTTGTACTTCTTGTGTTAGACATTTCTGATAATTTTTAGATCTGCTGTTTTAAAGGCAGCACTGTAAGTGGATCTGTGCACCTGTCTTGTGAGTCCTGGTTGTCTAAAGACTGTTCTGTACAATCACAGCCCTTGCACCTGGCCTTGCCTTTGCTTTCTTTGTTGTTTTCTCTCCCCACAGTCCCCATCTTGCCCCTGCCCTCAAAATGCCTGCAGAATTCCAGTTGAAATGAAGAGTACTAAAGAGGTAGGAGCCATTTCTAAACACACTGGTACAATTTTGTGATGTGGAATCCAAGATTCAGACAATAATGCTACAGTATACACTTGCCATAGACAGCAAAGTTTAAAGCAGATGAGATGGTCTAAGTGGACTGAGCCACAGAAACACATTTTGTCCTTTGCTGTTTTTCTAGGAAAAATAAAACCAAGGTTGTTTTGGGATGTAAAACTAAATAGCTGCATCTGGCAATTAGGAGAATTAGAGGAATGGTGGAGAGTCTGAAAGAAAGCCAGTTTGATGGTCACGTTCTTTACTGCTTTCGTTTGCTGCTGTTATGGAGATTGGAGCACAGCTGTGCTTAGCACTTGTTTACCAACTCAGATCCAGCTGGGGAAATGCAGTCAGTGCTCCCAAGAACGAGAGGTAAAGTTTCTGATTTTGATATACATTCTCTTTGCTAAGTGCTAACATTCAACTGCTCCAAGGTATTTTCTGCTTTTCAGGTGAATTGCACTGAAGACTTCTGACATCCTTTTGAAGGCTTCCTGCAGGAAAGATGAAATTTCAAACCTGTATATTACCTGAACCCAGATCTCATCCTGTCTGCTATTGAAATATATGACCCAAAAGTGCTTTCCTATGAATTAGGCACTCATCATGCATTTTAACCTTCTTGGAGAAAATTATGCAGGTCTCTGAGTTGCCTGCATAAGTTATCTTTTATTCATTAGAATCCTAAATGTTATTGACATGCATTCTTAATTATTCCCTGCTGGAAACAGTAGTGTTCCTGAACAAGTATTTTGCATTTGTTATGTCCTGCTGCTAGCATAGTTAATAATGTATATAATAATAAAATAAGAAACTATCAGAGCAGAATAAGAGAAGTTTTATTAATATGATTCAATATAAGAAAATTGTTACTTCTGACTTCAACAGCCTAACAACAAAATTTTCTGAATACTTTAAGCACACAAAATATTTGGGATAGGTCTAGCGTGGAAATGACACTGCCAAAAGAAAAGCTGGCAAGACAACACCTGCTGTCCCTCCAAAAACATTAACTGGAGTAGTACCTTCTTTAGTGGAACTCAAGCTGTTGCCAAAAGCTTTCAAAAGCAGTATTTGGATATGTGTCTGGAATTACTGGTTTATTCAAAGAGAAAATCCCAACCCTAAAAATTATATTTGTGCTTCAGTGTTTCCCTGGTCTCGTCCTTTTCTATCTCTTCCTTTGTGCACACACATATATAATTTTTCTTTTGCTTTTTGCTGTATGAAAAACCCAAAGGTTTCTAAAAAATTAAAAGCTTGTTGGGAAAATCTCTACAATATTCAGGGTTGCTCTCTGGTAGGAAATCTAGAAGCATCAAAAAAGTCTGTAAAAAATTACAGCCTTTTGTTGTGTTGTACACCAGACAGAGTGCGAGTGATTTGCCAGCACATCCACATCTTTTTCCTTAGCAATTTCCAGCTGGCTGCAATTCCTTAAATACATAGCTTTGCATGCTGTGCAATTAAATATCATCCAGTTTCTAGACTGTCATCCCAAAGATTTTTCAGTTCAGTCTGTAGGATATTTCAGTCTTCTCTGATGCTGATAACATGTCCCACCTTTGACACTGACAAATATCACCTTCTGCATCTTTTTAATGATAATGGCAAAATTAAATATTAAAGAGATACAGTCCCAATTTCAGACCTTGAAAAGACCATCTATGAACCAATTTTCAGCTTTCTCATTTTGGTACGATTTATCAGTTCCTTGGTTTAATCATATCTCTTGCTGCTTTATACTTATTACACTAAATGTTTTCCTCAGCCTGAAAAAACTAAAGTGCTATTTAATCACAGCACGTCTAAACTACCTGGAATTTCTTATCAAAGAAAGTACTAGAATGATCTCAAGGGTGTGCTACTGGTAGTCTGATACAGGATATTATCTCATTGTCCATTCATCACTTCAGTATTTCTTACCTTTAAAAGGTATCTTAAAGGTATCTTAAAAGGTATCTCTTAAAGATAGGCCAACATACTCATAGTTGATTAGATTGTGTATCTTGCTGTTGTTTTCCAGCCATTTGCAGGTTAACTGTCAACACCTCCCTGTAGCTTTTCTTCCTGCATCTAGAAATCATAGTGTCTTAGAATAATTTGGGTTTCATTGTGACCTCCAGAGGTCACCTAAGCAACTCCTTGATAAGAGCAAACCTAATGAGATCAGATTGTGGTGGCATCTCTCCAGGTGAGTCTAAAACACCTACAAAGAGGGAGGGACATTCCACAGCTGCCTGGGCATTTGAGTATTTTCATAGTAAGAAAATTTTCTTTCTGTCTAATTGCTTTCCTATGTTCCCTCTTTTGCCTGTTGTCTTTATCCTACTGCTGAGCACTGCTGAGAAGAATCTGACTCTGTCTTCCCTGTAGCCCCTGATCAGGGAGGCACAGGCTATAGTAAGGACATCCTGCCAGTGTTTTCTCTTCCAGGCTTAACAGGCCCATTTCTCTCTGCCTCTCCTCTTCCATCATGTTCTTCAGCCCCCTAATCCATCTTGGTGGCCACTCACCAAACTCACTCCAGAATGTGAATATCTGTCCTGTACTGGAGAGACCAATGCTGGATGTTATATCCCAGAGAGGTCTCACAAGTGCCAGAGAGAATGATCGCTTCTCTAAACTGGTGGTCACAAGAGTACAGCCCAGGCTGAAGCCTCCTAGGCTCCTGTGATCCAAGGACATGCTGCTGATTGATGTAAACTTGTCCACCTGGACCTTCAGTTTTTTTCTGCAGCCGCTGCTTCCCAGAGATCTGGCTCCAGCCTGTCTGGGTTGCGAGGGGTCGTTGCATCCCAGATGCAGGAATCTGTATTTGCTTTTGTTGTTTAACTCCCCAGGTTCCTGTCAGCCCCTTTCCCCAGGCTGTTCAGGTCCCTCTGATGGGCTGCCCTGCCATCCAGCATGTTGACAGCTCCTCCCAGTGCTGTGTTATCTGCAAACCTGGCAAGAGCACACTCTGTCCCATCATCCAGATCATTAATGAAGACATTAGTGCTGATCCCAGCACTGATCCCTGAGGGACACCAGTAGTGGCTGACTGCCAAGCAGACTTTGCATCAATAGTTATTATTGATGATTTCTCTCTTGACATGCCAGAAACCAGCAGATCTGGAGGAGATTTGTGTGGCTCATTCACATTTGTAGTGAGAGCACTACTGTGGAAAGACAGATGCAGTCCACAAAAAGTACTGGTTACTAGCATTTTCCCAGTGGAGTTTAGTTTGAGTACAAAGTTCTGGGAACACCATTCAGGCTGTGCAGTTTATGTTGTGAATAGAAAACATTGTCTAAAATTGAATTCTTTGGACTTAAGAAGTCTTTCCAATAATGATTTTTCATATTCCATGCATTAAAGTGTGTTTTTTTCAAGCAAAATATGTAAAATTAAAAATATTTCCACACAATTCAGCTGGAAATCATTGAAAAGGCCATTAAAATAAAATACAGCAGTGGGCTGAGAACACAATAGTTTTGTAATTGGCAGTACTAAATGGTTCTCTTTACCATTGTCTTGTGAAGAAAAAAGAAAGGATAAAATATAAGAGGCAAAACTGAAAGCAGAGCGTGTTGTGTCCCCAGTGGACACTTAGGTAACTTTTGAGATTTATTCGCACAGCCAGAATAACTGGCTGATACTGAAATAATCCCTTGCCACAGTAACAACAATCACTAGCCTATATTTTTTTTTCCACAGCACATTTTAATCAATATTATCGGCTCTGGGACTTGTGTTCTGTCACTGGTTTTGACAAAGAAGAGAAAGCAATTATAGAGCTTAAACATGTTTGCCATCAGTTGTACTTGAAAAGCCTTCAAGTTAAAAGTGTTTGACACCAGATTGGGTAATGTGTTAAAAGATGTTTAAAATATACAGGAATAAAGGCTGAATTAAGCTCTTTTTTTACAACACTTTTCAACTTCAGGAAGCAGTCAAACTAAGCCATACTTAATGTTAAGTAATATTTCTGTTCTGCATCCATTCACAAATTACCTGAAGGTAAAATTCCGCAAGATGACATAGACAGGAGGAATTTGGTGACAGTGTGAAATTCTGGATTAACATAACAATGTCTCAGCTGTAACCTGTACCAGAAGAGCAAAATATACAAAGAGAAAGTGAAATAATTAGAGGTAAGGCTGAGATAGCAAGGGAAGTCTTTTTTTTTTTTTTTTACACTGCCTTTTAAAAGAGAAAATCTGTAGAACAGCAGTTTCAGAGGTACTACCTGGGGTCTTATAAGATAAAACAGTAACCTTGTGGGCAGATCTATCTGACCTGATCATGTACAGATTTTTAGATCATTCAGACAATGAATGTCTCTTTCTCTCCAGGCAAGAAATTCTTCAATATACCACTCCTGTGTGAAGTTTCATCTGTATTTTACCAGGGAGCTCACTAATGAATGCCTTTGTGCCTATGTTCTATTGACATTGAGGGCAAGAACTGGACATAATCACATGTGACAAACAGGCTGCAACTCCAGCAGGAGTTTGTCCTGTAATAACCATGTTTTGATGAGCAAAGGCAGAGCCATTCTAATTCAGACTGTATTTGGTGGATTAAAGTGTGATCTTTCTTCAATTTCTCCTAAGTTTGGGTTGGTTTGTTCTTGTTGTTGTTTGGTTTTGGGGGGGGCAGGATGGGCATATGTGCTGATTTACACTAAACTGTGCAACTTTAGACCCAGTTTGCCAGACTGCAGTTCTAATCTTTATGCACCGCTGTCGTCTGACACAGAGCAAAGTCTTTAGGGGATGAGATTAAACACACCGTGAATCTCTATTTCTGATGAAAGCTCCATGGGAACTCCACTGGGATCGCTGCTACTTTGCTGCAGTCAAAGTTGTGTGAGTCCCGTTGCCATCCCTTTGTGCCTTAGGGAGACAGCAGTATCATGGATACAATGAGTGTGTTCTGCTTTCATGCTTTAGGGCATTCAGTGCAAAGAATAGCAATGCTTTCCTCTTGTCCTCAAAGCCAGTTGTTTACCCACCTCCTTTGTTCAGAACTGAAATATTTTGCTTTAAAACCAGAGAGGAAAACTGTCTTTTTTTTATTATTTGTTTAGCAGCTCTAGGAAAGTCACACAAAATCAGTCTCTTTTAATCAGCTTATTTGTTTAAGCATGCAGGGTGGTAAATTAGCTTCCTTTTCTCCATGTGGTTTAATACCCCACCCATCTATTGGCTGAGGACAAAACAGGCCATAACTCAGTTTTGCTTGCTGTGACAAGTGCTGAGATGAATTAGATCTTAAAGGCTTGAATTATGAGATTCTGTATCACAAGGACCTAAAGTGTAGTGAACCCTGTACTGACTGGACTATGAACTGCATGTTTGTCCTAAGAGTGAGTAATTAAGTATATTTGAGAGGGAAAACAATACACCCAAGACCGTTAGTGCTAGACTTTTGTGAAATAATGTCATTTAACAATTCTACTGCTTATTTATCAGTTTCAGTGAGGAAGCTGTTAATACACTGAAGGCTGATACAGATTCAGTGTAAAAGTTTGAAGGTGCCCGGGTTTCAGCTGGGATAGGTTAAACCACATCTGAAGGTTTATGAAAAGTCCCCAGTTAAATATTTAGGGGGTTTCTAATCTGTCAGAGTAGATATATCCAAAAGAAAACATACTTACAATGCACTGTAAATAGGGGCTTCTAAACGTTAGACAGTACCCTTAGATAAACACAGATTGTTTTATAGTCTGCTAAGAAACAAACATTTGCTCCTGGTGTGCAAGACAGCAAATAAAAAGCCCACATACAAACAGTGCAATCTCATTTTACTCTGAGAAGGTTTAACACATAAACCCAACGCTTATAAAGTGATTTTACTACTATATATGCAAGCACCCAGAAAAAGAGATACTAAAGCTTCATAGCACACCCTGTGCAGGTTTTAGTTGTCCTTTTTCCAAACTGTACATGGTCCTTCTAAAGGGCCATAAAGTCTTAAAAGGATTTACCGGAGTTACCTGGCATAGTTGGTGTGTCAAGTTTTGATTGTTTTTTTGAGACATTCCCACCTGTCTTGGTTTTACTTCTCAAGCAGGGAGGTGGAGTAAATCTGATACCAGTATAACTGAGAACAGAATATGAGAGGCAGCCTGCTTTATATCTGAGCCCATTGAAAGGATTTAAATAAAAAACTTTTTAAACACATACCTAATATGAGCAGAATTCAGTAGAATTCAAATATGTATTAAATGTAAGAATGCTTTCTTCATTCAGAACTTGCACTTGACTGTGGGCAAGAGGCTTGCATTGCTATCTTGCTTTTCAAAAGGGCTAATTCTGCTGCTGTTATTCATGCTGAAGTAAACCTGAAATAACCCCACTGAAGTCACTGGGGAATGACAGAGCTCTTTTTGTGTGTCTGAAATCAGCCTGCAAAATAAGCACAACTAATATAGACTATTTTAAAAGCTCTCAGAATCTACTAAGACTGCCATTGCATGGGAAAAAAATCACTTAAACGTTGTTTCAAGTTCAAATTCAATTTTAGAACTTCAGTTTTTGAGGAGAAAAAATAGACAAAAAACAGTGGCTAATATTACTTTCAAGCTTCTGAAAAGAAATATCAAACTACTAGGAGTGGGGAAGGGTAATGAAATTCTCAAAATAGAAAATGCTCCTCACTTGAAGGCTGTCAGGAAAACATGCCCCTGGTTTCCTGCAGCTGCAAAGCAGCCAGAGCTCACTTTAATGACAGCCAGTGAGAGAGAGGCAAGTTGCTCTATTTTCTCCACATTTGGGCTCCAGCTTACAGTGTTCACAGATGTTTGGTGTTGGGATACACATCCAACCCCCAGTTCTCTCACAGCACAGACATGGAGAGGAGGTTCCACACTGGGAGTTGTCTGTAGACCTTTGTATAAGTGTCAGACTGAGTATTCAATTACTGGTTGGTAAGGCCCCTGGCATGTATTCCTTCCCATGCTATGTGTAAGGAAGCATTTTGGTGGATCCCTCAGATCTTGATCCTTAGATAGGACTTGTGATCCCTCATGTGGGTTCCCTAATTCATTTTTGAGGGGCCCTGCAGTTTTTTCTGGGTAATAGTAGCAGTAAAATTCTCCCTGTCTGTCCAATACTTGAAAATGAAGCTCTTCAATCTGCTGCAGCTGGGTCACTGTTCACTAGAGATTGTGGGATTAATTCTTCCTGACATCTCCATGCATATGGATATGTTTGTTTTCAGACATGCACTTGAGCTAATGAGCGTTGGGGCTGTTGCTTCACTAATTCTTTTCATTATGGGCAATCTGATGCTCATCCACAGGACTTGTGCAATTTAGCTACTCTCTGCAGTGACTATGATCAAATGGTCTCTTTTCATCATCACACACTGCACAACATTATTTGCCTCTCTCACATTCCTGACTCAATACCCTCCCATCTTTGCTTGATCTTGTGCTGCCCTTGAAACACGCTGGTTAGCTGTATGCAAAAACTAGTAAGACAAAGACATCAGTTTTTCTGAAGAGGAAAAAACAAGTGAATCCTCAGAGTGACAGTGACAAATGATTTACGCTGGCAAGCACTCTTCATTAACACTGAATGCTGATAGTCTGCATTCAGCAAGATAGAGGTGACCTCTAGGACCATCACTTGGCCTGATATTTGTTCATTTAACCTAAAAAAAAATTACACTGTCTTTAATATACTAAAAATATTAAAATTACATTTCCCCCCATGATACACACAGTAAAGGGTTAATCTCCAAGTAGCCTTTTTTAGCATATAAAATTTTACAGAGCTCTCTGAAAGTTACAGTTTTTTCCCAGCCATCATCAGACCCACTAAAGTAAACTTTGCTGACATCACATTGCACATGCTGGACCTTAAGCTGTGGGAAAGTGTCATTCTCCTGACCCAGCATCACATCCCAGCTCAGCATCCTGGCCCTTGCCTCTCTTGTTTGCCATGCTCCACATGTATCTCAACTGATAGTGGTAATCTTGTAAGAGCTGATTGTTGAGAGCCAGGGACGCTCTTTGTAGAATATTAAAAGAACTGATTAATACACCACACAATTCACTGAGGAAGGTGCCTCTGTGAATGGCTGCAAACAAGGAATGTTGCTCATATGGAGAGGAACTAAGTGCTTTGGCCCTAAGGGTGCTAAGGGAACCTAACAATGCTGCCCAGCCTCACTGGTTGCCCCCACCCAAAGGCACTAGAAGATGTAGGAAATAATTGCCTAAGGATATCGAGTAGAATGGGGGACTTTCTTTTCTTCACAGAATGTACTCAGCAAAGATCTGTAAGAACAGGAGAGGCTGAAAGGAATCAGACAGTGCGACAATTGCAGTTTTTTAGATATTCTGGGAATACTGTCTGCTGCCTGCTTGTAACTGCTGTTCACAGCAAGTTCCTCCAGGCTGAATCAGGTATTAAAATATGGCTTTTTCGCTTCCTTTTCTGAAAGCAAGTTCTACTAAGACTGGAGCTACTCTTAAGGTTACTGGATTTGTTCCTTTGACAAACCTTAAAGTAGTGAGGAGGAAATTGATTCTTGAAATCCTCACCGTATACCCTTGTGGATATAAAACAGAGAAGCCTGGCTTAGCCAGACTAACTGTTTTTCCTCTGACACCCTGAGAAAAGACTCCACAACTCATTCATCTCTTAATTCTACACATTTCCTTATTTGTTCCTACACACTGGTGTAGTGCCTTCTGTATGTTAATTCAGAAGAATTGAACCCTCAAAGTGAGGTGTATTCTTACATGAGTATCAAATGCAGCTAGAAATAAATTATATTGAAGTGTCTGGCTTTACAACTGCACAGTATGTTACGGTTCTTGCCTTGGAGCAATTACATGTGTTCATACTGGAAGTTCATCTGATCCAGCAGGATGTGCATGTATGTATGTGTAAGTGTTCTGCTGATTCACAATGTCATTCAGTATTAATTATAAGGAGGAAGAATTAAAATTTTGGGAGGGTGGATCTTGCAGTGCTATTTATCTGTACTTAAATGAGGACATGGCTCCAGAATATATGCGTCTTACATTCTCAGCCAATGGATTTGTGCACAGAAATAGGATGCTAAGATACTCAGATACCCAAATTATTCAGTGTTATTCATATTTCAAGTAGCAATAACTTAATATTCTTATTTGAATGTCTTTTTTTCTACATCCACCCTAGTTATCTGTGTTCATGTACATGTTGTTTCCTGATGGAGCACCAGGTCTGGATGCCAAATGGAGCTGTACCTGCTGGCTTTGATGCAAAGCAGTGTTAGTGCCTACAGCCTAAGGAGACTGACTTTCCTGTTCCACAGGACTTCTTTGCCTCTCTGGTGACAAAGAATACAGTATGAAAAGTGTCTCTATGTCTACACCAACTTCTGTGTGTGTGTGTGTCCATGAATTATTCCAAGGCTTTTCCCAACTTCACATTTTGGACAGCAGTGTGGAACATACAGGTGCCTTTGATATTGATTTTAATGGAAGAACAATGACTCAGGAAGAAATAGCCACCACTTTTCATGTATCCCTCATGAGGGAGTTTGATGTGTATCAGAGAATGCGGTAATAAGGAAGCTGGAAGTGATGTTGTCCTTGCTGAGGACTATTTTTCCAGGTAGGTTTCCCCAGTTTTACTTTTCAAGTTAGGAGTTTCCTTGAGAAGTAAATACAACAGGGAAATAATATCATGTTCTTAAAATTTTCCTAACTTTATGTACAGCTTTTTGGTTTTGTATTGCCAGAAGGGTCAGAATTCTTCCCCAGCAAGATACCTGGGAATTCCCCAGATGCCGGGAAGCATTCAGACACTAAAGCCAGTTTGCTGGCATCTCACCATCTGATCCTAACTCACCCAGCAACAGAAGGGCTAAGAGCTGTCACTCTGAATAACTTTACTGCCTACATCTTTGGCAAGTTGAGTCTGAATTTAACTAAAATCACAGCTTGCAGCAAGAATATTTATGAACTAGGAAACCCTCCTGTAAGCGTATAAGGGCAATCTTTTATATATATACATATATATATTTATAAAAATGTATATATATATCTATATATATGTATGTATGTATGTATTTTCACAGCCCCTCCCCTTTTCCTGTCTTCGTGTTAGCAGCCAGCAATGTGGCCACTCCGGTTGCCTAGGAAGCTGATTGCTGCTCCTAAAGGATCTGTTTAAAATTCTGATCTGGATTCTAGTCAGGTATGCGAGACCCTGGGAATGGAGCTCTTGAAGTGGTGGGTACTTTCCATTTTCTCCCTCTCCTTGGCTCCTCTGGACTGAGAGAAGGCAGCTGTGCTGCTTTGCGAGACAGAGCAGCTGGACTTGGTTACCCCTAGAACCAATTAAGTGCTGGAAGAATGGCTTGCCTTATTCCAGGGAGACAGAAGGAGCTGTTTGGGATCACAAATGACACTGGAGAGTAGCTGTGTATGTATGCAGTTATATTAAGGGTTGTTTTTGAGGCTTTTTCTATGCACCTGCTGCCTTTTTGGGCATTTGTACTTTCATCTGCATTGTCTGAAATGCAAATAAAAGCAATGATACATATTCAGACAATCTGAGACCTGTGTTTCAGAGGACTATGCTGAACCCTTTGTGGAGTTTTTTTTCAGAAGCTAATTCTAGTGGAAAATTACTAAATGGAGCTTTAAATAGGTGAAATAGTAAGCTGGGCAAATAGTGCACCTATCAGAGAGGAAAAGGAGGGTGCTCTCTCCAAATCGGTTTCCATCCCATAGCTCTACTATTTGGAGAGACAAAGCAGGACTTCAAAGAGGAAAGTTCCTTAATGTTTAATTTTGGCCTAAGGCTTGTTGCAAAAGTTGTTTGTCACACCTCATTATATGTGCTGTTCAAACCTAGACAGCATTCAGAATAACACTTGGATAAATGTCTATGAGTACAGTTACTGATTATAAATGCAACAGATATTCATTAAAAGAGATCTCAGATGGTAGCAAAATCTAGAGTTTGAGTCACTTGTTTATGGTCTTAAATGAGTACAGGATCTCATTTAAAACTGCTTTGAAGTGTGAGTTATGAACAGGAGCCCTTTAATCAGAACTGAAGTATGATGTGTCATAAGGCTTTATGCCAAAATAAAGAAGCCACTTAAGCTTTTTCTCCAGAGACACTGAGCAAAATGAGAGCTATGGTTCTCCTACTGTGTCTCATGCTAGCAAGTCCATGCTGGAGAAATTGGGCTATGAAGATTCCTGCTGAACATCTCCAAAGTGGGAAATTTTGGTTTTCTGCTGGGAAGAAATCAGAAATGCACGATCTACATGTTTTATTAGTGTACTTCTAAAGCCTATTTCTATTGCATACATTCCTCCCCTAGTGTGGTCCCACATACTTCCTCTTTCAAAAGCTTCAACTTAAATTTGTGGTTAACTTCAAACTAAATTTGTGATTACTGCTGCTTGCAGCAATTTCTCCATAAAGAAGTGACAATAAACTCTTTTCTTCAAAATATGTCACTCTGCACACTTAGAAAAAGCACAACTGGAATATGATGGGCAACATTGCCATGTGGAGATTGCTGTCCTGTGAGTGCTAAACTAACTTTGTAGGTAGCCGACTGCACTGCTGTTGGGTGGCTTCACTGGTCTTTGCCATTCTGCCATGCACTGGAAATACTCTTGTGGCTCCTGCTGGGATAAAACCTGCTGGGACCTGCTGTGGACCTGCTGGGATCAGAGGCTTGTATTTTAATCCAGTGGTTGATCTGCATCCAGCTTCATGGCAGTGGGGGGGTGGAAGAAAAAGGAGGAGGAAGTAATAGGGCACACTACCTATCCAAGTTACATTTGCTCAGAGGTCCTAATTAATTTTTTAAATCCTGCAAATAAATCAGTGATTTTCCCAATGAAGGGGTATTATATCCTCCAGGACACAGAGTAATGGGCAAACAGCACTCTTCTGTTCACTCTGGAAAATAAATGGGGTGATATTATCCAGAAGCTATTATATTGTCCAGAAGAAAGGGAAATATTGGCATGTGCAGCCAGAGAAGGCATATTCGTCTGTATCTTTCTTCACCTAGAAATAGTCTAGAATTTGTAATTATTATTTGGGATTTAATCAACCTGTGAAAGAGTAGAGGAAAATAACGAGATATGTGGTAATACTCCTAGTATGTACTTTAATTACTGATTGCTTGATTACTGCTGAAACTGATGAGGCTGAGTGTGATATTATCAGGAAGTAAAGCCTGATAGCAAGAGATGAAAACATAACATTTAACATGATCATGATATTCTGCAAAATAGCGTCTTTGAGGGTTGGATTGAGTGACTGCCTGCAGAGATAATTTAAATGCTGTAAGGCCATATATGTAGAAATGCTGATGAATAAGATAATAGACAGCCTTTAAGGAAAACAGAAGCTACTTTAATGCAACAGAAAAGTTACAGAAATCTCTGTGAGTGGCTATGGCACCATATTCCAGATCAACAGTTACATTATTAGAGGATTCCAAAAGATTCAGTGAGACTTAGAGTCTGGTAATTTAATGGGTAATGAGGTTTTCATCCTAGGAAGTTACAGGCATATAGTTCTGAAATACACGAGTCACCAAGGCACTCGAAGCTATAAAATCAGAAGTAACTTTGTCAGGCATTGGACAGATACACATGACACCTGGAATGACACAGGAACATGCACAAAGCAGCTGAAAGAGTGACATCAGACTTCAGGTATGTGGTAGCAAAAAGAGGCATAAATAACTCTTTTCAAAGGGGTTTCCTTCCAGACCTGGCAGTTTCTGTAATATACTTAAAAGCAGTAGGACTGTAACACAAAGCATCTCAGCCTGTAATTAGCAAAATGAAAACAATGCTTGCTAAGAATGTCACTTTTACTAGATGGAGAGTGAGGACTCTCTGAAGCATCCAGGCGTGTAGCTGAGAAATCCAGCCCAAGTCAAACAATGGAACTGAAAGAAGGCTTCAGATCACTGAAACTCCTCTGTTCCTAAAAGAAGAAAAAACCCCCACCCACAGACTTAGAGGGTCTGAAACTGTTAGTGAAGAAATAACCCTAGAAGTGAAACAAGTGCATGCAAATATTACTTCATATAAAATACTATCACACAGTTCAAGGATGCAATAGCTTAGAAGTGTCCCAAACCTTTCTTTACGTGCAACACTGTAAACTTACCTATCAAGCAGTAGACAGGATCTAGCTGGTATTTTCAGTAAAATCTTTGAGCTTACTCCCTGATTCTCATTTCTTGCAGAAGTATTAGCTGTTGGATTAAATGGAAAAATTAATTATTTTGTGCTGTGAAATCGAACTGATTGTGTACTATGTGTGTTAGAATTTGTCTGCAGGACAGTTATGAACTAACCCCTTGCTTCTCCCAAGGATCTCCAATTCAAAGCTGGTAAACAGAAAGTTGTAGAGCTGCTATGACTCAGTGACTAGAAATAGAGGAGAAGGAGAAAAAAACCCACCTAACCGCTGGAATATTCCTAATTTCTAAAACAACAACAACAATATTATGAACATAAGCCTGAAAATCTAAGAAAATAGTTAGTTTAGAACTGTCATACTGTCTTTGGTTTGAAAAACAGGTGTCTGCTAAGGAAGGCAGGAGCCTCCCGTGGAATGGAAAATATGATCCCCTTCCCTCTGAATTGTTATAACTTTGAAATTAAGAGGCTTTCAGGCAAAGATAAGGGAAAAGGACTAACTGTTCTTGACTAGCATGTGTGCGTGTACCAAGGCGAACAAACACCAGCGATGTCTTGCCAGACAATAGCACAACCTCGTGAGGCCTCTTCCGTCTGCGAGCGCCTTCCCTCGCTGCAGTTCCGCTCATGGCCGGCAGGGGCGCTGCGGGCGATGGCTCCCCCAGGCTGCAGGGGGCGCTGTGGCGCGGGACCCCCGGCCTTCTTCAGGCGGACAATGGCGGACAATGCATCGGGAAAGGGGGCAGGAGGGGGTTCCGCTATGGACCCTCAGGGGCAGCCGGTCACGCTGCCCCTCTGGAGAGCAAAAGGGGCTGTAGCAGGGACCTCGGATAGCAAGCTGGGAAGGCAGGGATGAGCAAAGTTCCTGAGTGGTAGATGATGAGATGTATCAGAAACTCCTCACCTATGGAGGCTCCTCACCCCTCCTCAGGGGTGTCTGGGCCAGGCAGGGGTGCAGAGCTAAAATGTCAGGAAAACTCCAAGTAGTGGCAGCCGGGCTCCTCCACAGCAGCTTCTGCACACAGCCGGGGAAAGTACCCTCCAGGAGGGGGTTGGGGTCCCAGTCGTTTCCCCTGAGGCATCCGAATGGATGGCAAGGGTGCTTTTTGATGACCTAGGGTGTCAGTAAGCTCCCAGGGCGCCGGCTGCTCTAACGAGCAGGGCTCCACTCACAGGAGAAAAAAGCAGAAGACAGAATCTTGCAGTGGTGCTGAATTCTTCCCACAGTTATTGCAGCCTCCTTCCCCTCCGAATGCTGAGAGAGCAAGAGAGATAGGAGCTGCACACCTCATTTCACCAGTCCTATTCTTACAGTATCTCTGCCCTCCAAGAAAAAAAAATCTCAGATAAGAGAGTAACCAGCCACACTCTTTAGGCAACTTCTTTTCTCTCTCTCTTAAGTTTAGATAATTATTATTTCCTGGCAATCTAACAACCTTTTCCCATGAGGGAAAAGAAACAAAAGGGAAGATCCTAACCCCCAACACCTCCCTGTGTGGTGGGGCTGCATTTCACCACGATCTGTCATCTCTAACTCAGGCTGTCAGTTTTGCTCTTGGGATTGAGGTCAGCAAGAGGAACACTGCAGTGCTCTGCTCATGTATGACAGTGGATTGTCTTGCCCATGGTTCATTGGTGGTAGTGAATGACCATACACTTCTCACATCCGGACATGCTCAGGGCTACTGTCCGATTAATGCAAAAAAAATTTGATAATTTGTAGCTAGTTCACTCAACTCAAAGGACAGAAGAGCAAATCTTGACACTATTAAATGCTATTTGCACTATCATTTGATACATAATGGTATATACACAGGAGAAACTAGATCCAGTTTACCAGAATATCATGTGAGGTGATACAGTAGGGCTGTGAGTAACTCAGAGTCTGCCCCAAGGACAGGAGCTGTAGTTGCTCTGCACTGTGAGTATTCAGTTCATCTCCTCTAATTTTGTCTTTAAAATTCACATGTATGTGGTTTCTGCAGAGAAAATTTCAGTATATTACAACTTTGGAGTAATTTGTTTTATCGATACTATAATGACTGTCTCTAAGGAAGTTGATTTCTTTTGTGTGTATAAGCATGTGTATTTTATTTTCAAAAGCAAAAATATCCTGTGAAGATAATTAAACTCTTTTGTTTCATGGAGAGCAGATTGACAGTTTCTGAATCCTAAGTCCTTTTTGAACTGAACTTTGTTCTGGAGGGATGTAGAAATGCAACTGCCCTGGCAAACATTTGCCATCATGGCAAATCACTGTTTCCATACAGAGATAATTGTTCTGTAAGGTATGTCTTCTACTTTCTGGGTAGAGGAAAGCCAGATTTCTTTGTGCTATGCTTGGGCATTTTGTGATCCTACATGGCCTAAAGTGATCTGGTGAACTGCAGTCAGAACTCACTGTCACATCTAGGGGCCCACAGTCTGTCTTCCACTCTACCAGCCATTCTTTTTCAGAGGGTTGACACTGGTTTTATACAAAATGAGAATATTGTTGTGATCAATTAGCTCTAATCTGATGTGATGCTGGTAGCAGGGAAGAACAGCTGCGCCTGCATTTGATGTGCAGCAGTCATTTGCAGGCTGCTGAGCAGCCTGGGATGGCTTTGGAGAGCAGCAGTGGGTAAAGGCTCCATTCTTCTGATCTTCAGCTGAACAGCCCCTTCCCACACTGCTCTGCAGTCTGTTGGTTAAAACTAGATTAATTCCTACTTCTTATCCCAAACAGAAAGTTGGAGAACCTCAGCACATTTCCAGGTGAAATCATACCACTCATGCAAAAGTACAAGTTTAGCCAGAAAATCGAGCCAAATCTTTTTCCTGTATATGTTGACTCTGTGGATGTGCAATATCAAAGAAGGAAAATTTGGCTCCATGCTGCTGTTTGCAGGGCTGTGATCACCAGTCACTGTGACCCAAGAGTAGAGGCACAGAGATAAGTGTGTCTGCTGGTCTGGCAGAGCAGTGTGACAGCACAGTTGGAAGCTGGCAGAAGTATTCAGGGCTACAGGTAGAACCACGGGAGTATCTGAACCAAAAACATTGTTCAAAGTGCCTCCTCACTGCAACAAAAGACGCTGTTGCCAAATGTTTAGTGACAGTGTATTGCTTTTGTACAGAAAATCACGCTATGAAAAGCCAGTGTCCATAAAGGAGACAGGAATTCTGCAACTTTATTTGAATAAAGGGAGAGAGTGCACTGGGGCATACCTCTGTGCAGTTTCCCTCTTGAGGTTTTGGAGGGCGCATCCTCCTTTCATCCCAAACTCCCAGCCACATGTGTCCTCTGTTCCTTTCCCCATCGGCTGAGCTGCTGGGAAGGTACAGCCTTCCTGAACAGCCCACCCCATATTCCCCCTTGAACCTGGCACTTTACCCCAAAGTTCAGAAATTTAGCCTCGTGCAGACCCTTGTCTGTGTCAGGAGTCAAGCCCGGTAAGGAACCTGCGTTTTGAAGTTGGCAGAGACATTAAGACCCAATTCAAAGACGTTAACAACCATACCTTCACCCATCGAATTGTTTGTAAAGACATAAGCACACATCTTTCCTCTCACTTTTGATCACCCAACATTCACAGAGGCTCTGCATCCACATGCCACAGTAGATGTGTAAAGGGAATTAGGGCATTCCCCAAATCTGCAGAATTGATTTTAGAGTCTAGTTTAGGGATACATGAAAAATTGCTGTATTTGAAAGGCGATCAGCTTGCAGGATTGAAGAAGCATTCCTGCTTGTGGAGCAGAATTTGCTCCTGTGAGGGGACAGGCTGGTTAGCTGGGAACTGCTTTGTTTGGAGCAAATCCTGGTGAATACTGCACAAGTTATGGAGTGAATTCACTTTTATCAGCTGCGCAAGAGAATGTGTTTGTTATATCTTTGTACTGAAATTTGTGGCATTTCTTCCAAAGGGCCGTGACAGCTTGCAGCCGTCTTCCCGGTGAGTCAAATATGAGAAGACCGTGCCAGCGGAGTCAGCGGCAGTAACCACCTCGCCCAGCTGCGGGAGATGGTCGTGCGGCATCTCGGGGGAACCGACAGCCATCCACTCCACAATGCAAGCTAAAAGCAGCGGGACGTTGAAAAACAGGGCTGGGCATGTGGATTCGGGATAGGTGCTCGCTGTCGGCCCTGGAGCCTCTCCGGCTATGTCTGTGAAAGGAGGCGGCATCAGGGAGCTGACACTTCGCGGCTCCTTGGCGGGCGGGCCGGGTATGCGGCGGGCGGCAGCGGGCGCCCCGTCCCACGTCGGCTGTGGGATCCCCCTCGTCCCTTCCCGTTCCGTTCCGGACCCGACCTATGCCGTTCCCGACCCGCTCCTCCCGTTGTGTTCCCGACCTGTCCCGTTCCCGCGGCTCCTGTCTCGCCCCGGCCGTGCCGTGCGGAGCTGCCCGGGCGGTGTGGGCGGCGGCGGCCGGCAGGGGGCGCGGGCGGGCGGCGTGGCCGGGGGGGGCGGCGCT
>VXBU01013524.1:281223-385196 GCA_013400315.1 Bombycilla garrulus
GGGACCGCGGGCCGGACGCGGGCTGTGCGAGACCCGCCGTGTGCGAGCCGTGTGTGAGCCGTGTGTTACTGGGGGTGTGCGAGCCCTGTGTGACCCAGGGTGTGCGACTCGGAGTGTGCGAGCCCTGTGTGACCCGGGGTGTGCGAGCGCTGCAGGGCAGGGACTGGCAGGGACTCCTGCGGGTCCCCGCGTCCGGAGCCTGGCTCGCTTGTGCTCGTCTCGGCTGGCAGCGGGGCTGGAGCTGAACTGCCGCGCTGCTCCGGGTGCCGGGACTTGTCATCCATTGTTGGCGGATACACTGTGGCCGAAGTGGAGTAACTTCGTGAATTCACCTGTTTCCTTATGCCTCTTGTCTTTAGCGGGTCCCATAGCATCCTTTTCATCGCACATACTTAACCTAGATATTTTGACGCCCTTGAACAGACTTCTTATTGTATTTCAGTGCTGCAGGTTCCCGAAAATAATCCTTTGACCCCTGAACATTTTGACAGGGATGGACTTCTCATGGAAGGGTTTTCTGAGATGGACATTGTCTTGGCCTTCGTGCAGAGTGTGACCCTTAAAACAAACTAACAGAACAAAACTCTGTGAAAGTGTGTTGTAAAATGCTGGGAAGTAAAGGGTAAACAATGTATTTGTAAACGCTGTAACCTGAATTTCTGGACTGATCAGTTTACATAAAGTCTTTGACAGTGGAAATGACAGAGTAAGAAAAGCATGTGTAATAAGTTTACAAGCCTTTTATTTTGTCTGGCATCATAGTCTCAGATGAGCATCTGAGTACAGATCTTAAATTTTCTCCTCTACAAATTTTACAAAGATATTTTTATGTGGTGAAAAAAACCAGTACTGAATAAATGGCTCTATCTTTGACTAACCGCAAAAGCTGTCACATATAATAAGTTATTGTGCCAGTATTACAATAGTAATGGGATATTAAACCAGCACATTTTGGCAGTAAGTAGCTGTAATACTTATGCCCTGTTTTGACGTCTCTAGAAGGAGGATTAGCTCAGACAGAATTTGTAGTGGGAGGGTGTGAGTGAGATGAAAAGCAAAAGCTATTTAATTTTAATCTTCTGAAAAAGGTAACTACAAGTAGTGCACATGCTTAAAACACATATACTCCTCTCTCTAATGGCTTTTAATTGTAGTATCTTGAATATGTTATGTAAACTCAGTAGTGCTGAAATACTATTTTTTATAAGATTCAATCCATATTGAGCAAGCTCCCTGTTCTGGGGCAAAGGGAACACTGTGGGATAGCAAGGTGTCACAGGAAAGTCTGACAACAGCAGAACTGTAAAATTGCTTTGATGTAACTGAGGCTGTGTCTGTACCTGTATAGAGGTGTGCCTCTGGTTAGGCTGCAGGCATTTACTTAAATTGTTTAATTTTCATGACTGGGAACTTAATTTTCTCTTAACAGCTTTCTTTCGTCTTCTGAACTTTTTTTTTTTTTGGTCTGGTTTTAGAGGTGGGCATCTTGGAGTGAAGAAACACGAAAAGCAATGCTGCATGGTGTGTGCTTCATGAAGTGTGCTTCCTCCAGTGGTTTTACAAGGGGGTGTGTATTTTTACACTCTTAACATAACCTCCTTAGACAAATGAAACCTAAAGTGTCCTATGAGGTTTCTTATGTATGTCCTTTTTTATTCTCACAATCTCATAGGAGTCCTTTGAAACTAGAAGCTGATTTTTTTTGGATGTTTTTTCTGATGAAGTTGCAAATATTAAAAAGAAAAAACAAATTATTTTACATATAAAGGCCTTGTATCTTAAGTGTGTCTGCATGTTATTGCTCAAAAAATGAATGGTGGATTCATGTGGTTCTAAGTGTGGCTTTTATCTGGATTTATGATCTGTTCTAGTTGGATTTTTTTGTCATCTCCCCACAATTTTATCTTTTGTCCAACAGTAGCATGTTGGCAATTAATTAAGTGGAAAACCACTGTGAGATATGTGTTGCTTACAAGCATACATCACATGAGCATAGGAATTAAATGTTAAGCCACCTACTAACATATGCTTTATGATTTAGATTTCTGATTTATGATGGATGCTGCAGAGGAGGTGGTGGTACTTTAATGGTTCAGGGTGGAGTCTTCAAGCCTGCCTCTACCAAAAGGATGAAGGTGCTCTCTCAAGGAGATTGGGAGTGTGCACAAAAGACACAGCTGTTGCTTTGGCTCTTAAGAGAATCATTTGGTGAAGGAGGTATGAGAAGCCTAAAGAGGATGAGGTTTGTTATGGGGAATACAGGAAAGTTTGGGGAGTTACTGGTCGATAGTTACCAGTAATGTGCAGGAAACGATATTGTGGCAGCCCAGCTACACTGACAGGCACTGGAGCAGCACACACACAAATGCTGCCAGAAGAAGCCTCAAGGGTGAGAAAAGAGCTGCTTAAAAAGAACCTCAGTGGTCCAAATGTTGGTCAGAGAGTGTGGTTTGGGTCCAAACTGTCCTAGCAGTGTATCACATTTAGGAAGTGTTTGGACATAGCCTTTAATCTTGATTCTCTGAGAGAGGGAGGCAGTAAGTGATGCATTGATTCACAGTCAGAAGGGTGTATTTAAAAACTCTGTCTTGGGTGGTAAATTATATACAAAAAGGAAAACTTAAGTTTTGCAGCAAAAAGGGATGACATGTCAAACACTTGGGAGGAGACTTAAATGTAGATTTCATGCATGGTTTTTACTTGCATGGGTTTGAGTGTCATGGTAATTTTAATGGACTTGTATTAAAATATTGCAGTACTGATAAAATATTGTGCTTCAAAATGCATATTTTCTTATTTTCTTTGAAATGCTTTTGAAAATGCTTTCTGTAACAGGGAATGGAAATGCAGGCCAATGTATGGCATAAATTACACAGAAAGAGAATTGGAAACAGTTGTTCATAAAGCTATGTAAAGGATGATGACGACTGATGGTTTCTGCAGCAGTTTTCCAGGACGATTCTAGGGATGCTGTACAGACTGTGACATGCTTCATACTCTGTTAAAATCAGGCTGCACTTTTGTGAATCCCAAAGTGAGTCCCCTGAAGCAAGCATTTAGCTGTGCACACTATTCTGGGCAGAAGAATTTGGGAAATTTTATTGTCTAAAATTTGTAGGGGAGGATTGCATGAGTCTTGACTTATGTCAGTGTAGGAGCACATGAGGTTTGTCCATATGGCTTGTTATGTGCCATTGGGTTTAGGTTAGAATTCAAAATTCATATTCTTGTTTGTCTTGAAAATATTAACTGTTCTCTGATTACAGCTGGGTGAGAAATATAAGAGTGGGAAGGTGTACTGTGACAAATGGCATTTATGATTTGTTTTTAAAAAAACAGATAATGCCTGAATCATCGATGTAATGGTTCATCCTAAGCAGCAAGGAGGAGATTTTTTTTTTTTTTTGCATTGTGCAAGCTGATAATAGAAACATTTGCCAGGAGGGTTACAAAGGTAGATGGTAAATGTGTGATTAGGCACTAAGTGCTTCTGATGACAGGCAGAGGATTCACAGCATGATTGACAGGCTATTTTATATTGATTAGAGAAGTAAACTGGGTTTTGAAAAGCTAGACAGCTGGCATATTTCTTACAAGTAACTGATTTTTGGAAGCTGAAATAATTAGGCTTATTTGTTTGTGCCACATGGTGAACACTTTCAGAACGTCTGTCTGGAAATACTAATCAGTGGCTGTTTTTCAGCTGATCCATTCACAGTTTCTACAGCCACCTAAAACTTTAGCATGAACCAAGAATGAAGTCAGTTTCCCCCCAAAATTGTCACATTCATGGTTTCCCTTGTGGAAAAAAAAAACCACAACAAAAAAACAAACACCAGACACCACAGCTTTGTGTCAGTGTCTGCCTTAATAAATGTCACAGTCACTTGTGTGGTGGAAGAGGAAAATGCTGTCCTGTGCCTTCCTACTGGTGGCAATGGCTGATAGGGGACCCTGCAGACAGCTGCTACCCTCTGTGGTTAATCACTGTTTAAAAGGACAAAGTAAAGCTGGCACTTTGCACTTGCACTTTGCCATGGATTTCTCATGCTTTATTCACCTTCCCTGCGCCTGTGGTTGTGATGTTGGTTTGTTGATTGCTCCTGGGTCTGAACACAGGCTTCTATTTCTCTCTCTGAAGACCTTTGAGTATCTTCATGGGGAGCTTCTGTGGGCTGATAAAATGTAAAACCAGCTAAGCAACTAAAGCAACAAAACTGTAGCCAAAGGGCCTTTCCAAGGAGGTGCTGGGACATGATTAATGCCAGTGCTGTTTACCTAAACCTGTTTTTAGTTTTCCTTTTGAAGCAATAACTCTCCTACCTGCACCTTTGTGTTCAGCTGTCTCTGTCTGTAAGATGATGTGTTCCTAGTGATTCCTCGTGCTGCTGCCATGAGGATCCAGGGAAAAGCCAGGCATGCCCTTTTGCCAGCAGCATGGCAGTTTTCCCAGTGTGTTGCCTGTGTTATTCCCAGTTCAGCTCCCTAGCAGCCAGGCAAGTTGGCAGTTGTGCAGAGAGTTGTGGGGAGGAAAGGGCAGCAGAAAATGCTGACTTTGTGCTAATGCATCTGTGTAATCACCATTCTGGGGTTAGATTGCAGGAAGATGACAAAACTGCTGAATAAAGTATGTTTAATCTTACTTTTCCCTCTCCAATATGGGGTAATAGTAGAATGTGTGGAGAGGCACAAGTTTTCCATTTGGAACAGAAGTGTGTATCTGCCCTGTAATTTTGAATGCTTGAGATTTTATGGAAGTGGTTGAATATGGGAGTTTTGGGTGATCTGACATATAAAAATAGGATGGAACAGATCTCCTGCAGGGGTATAGGCAGAAGAAAAATCTTTTGAGATGGGGTCAAAATATAGCTTGAACACAACGATAGGATAGAATAGAAATGTGATGGGTATGGAAATCAATGTCATCTCTTCTATCCCTCTTGCACAAACACCAGGTTGTTGCACTGCCATTTTTCACATCTATAATTAAGCTAATTTAGTAAAATGGTGTTTTACTACCTGGAAAGTTCTCAGTAATGGTCAAATCACCAGATGTAAAATGGTGCATTTGAGGGTGAGCTGACAGCTGTGGTGGAATGGCTGGGACACCCTCTTTTCCAGAGGGTGAGGGATGAAGGACCAGATGAAAATGGGGTACAAGACAGGATGGTGAGTGTGTTGAAGAGATGAAGTCTCCCCAAGTCCGTTCAGTTTGGATACTGAGGAAATCAAGCTGTGTGAGCCCCTGAGGACTGTGGGTGTGTAACTTCCACCAGCAGAATATGTATGTGTGAGGTAGGTATAAACTGACCCAGTATAAGGTCATTTGGAATTAAAGCAAGTACAGATTTGGGAACTCAGATCACATTCTGAAATCCAAATCTAACCTGAGTGGAAGAGCTGACAGGCAGTGAAAAATACTGTCCTTAATACTAACATCATCTTGAACATTACATGGGATAAATTTGACTCAGTGTGGGAAAATAAGCATTTTTCTGTGTTTCTGAGTTTTCTTCATTGATCTGTTTATTCAGCTTGTCTTCCCTGGTTGATCACAACTAGCTCTGAGTGCATCACTGCAGTGTTTGCTTTCAAAGGTAGTGCCAGAAGAAGGTATTTGCCTCAGGACAACCCCTGGCACTGGGGAAGCAGATTCCTGGTCAGACGAAACACATGCACAGGGGAGTCTTATAGCAGGAGATGGAGTTATTCAAACAATTGAAACTGTAAAAAGTGAAACATTAACTTAAAAAAAAAAAAGTCATTTAACAATTCAAGCATGCTTTGCCTTTGTGTGCTTTTTTGGAGCTGTGGTGTTATCTGATCAGCTAGTGACTGTGATCTGGGGGTGATTAGGATCTATGCTTATAGTTATGAGCATATGGTATATGGTTTTAAAATGGTAAGTTTAAAATAATTACATTCTGGTGCTGTTTTTTAGGAATTATTTCATTATCTCTGTGTTCTAGAATGGTTTTGCTGCCAGTTAATATTCAATTCTGGCCTGGAGCCATCAAAATCATAAGGTTTCCTTCAAGCTTCATAATACTGTGAAAAAAGAGTTGCTCAGTTTCCTTTAAGGAAGTAAAAGAACTTCCTTTGGTTTTGTTTTTACTTTCTCTGCAGTTCAGAGGCTTGTATGACCTATTACAGGAAAAGGAGTAGGAATATGGGACTTTGCTGAAGTGGATAACAGAGAGTTGGGCTTGTGACAGATTTTCCTGGATATTAAAACTGGGTTCAAGCTGAACCTCCAAAGTGATGTGTTGGACTGATGGGTTGGTATTGACTTCAAGTTTTTTAGGACTTCTACACAGTAGTGTAGGACATTGATCTTATTTCCAACTGAAAAGAAGTAATCAAAGCCAGATCAAAACACTTACTGAAAAGTTTGTCTGAACTGAAGAATCTCTTGGACTAGGGGTTTATGTGGACCGAAAGAAACCAAAGTTAGGGACACCTACTCCTGGAAATATTTCATGATCTCATACATTCGCTGTTCAAATGAGTAAACCACATAAGACCTACAAAGTCATATTTGGAAAACCAAAGGCCAAAGCATGGAAACTTTCAGCAATTCATAAAAGGAATGTGAAAATA
Organism: Bombycilla garrulus; assembly: GCA_013400315.1. Taxonomy (NCBI): domain Eukaryota; kingdom Metazoa; phylum Chordata; class Aves; order Passeriformes; family Bombycillidae; genus Bombycilla; species Bombycilla garrulus. Next base: position 287,824 of record VXBU01013524.1, read on the forward strand.
AGAGAAGAGGTTTTAAGCTAGTACAGGAGCTGCAGTGGTCTCTTCAATACTCAAGATTTGGGTATGCCAAGAAGTCTGACTTTTTAAAAAGGGGAATAGCTTGTGATTCATCATTATTTGAACTCTGTTGAAAGCTGTGTAATTTGACAGATTTTATTATGGGTTGGATTTTATTGGTAGGCTGTAACACAACAGTGAAGCTTCTCTGTGGTTTGAGGGGAGCAGTCCTTGCTGTATCATGTTCTGTCCAAAATGTGGCTTCAGATTGAAACCCACATCCATCTTCAGGGGCTGTGCTGCACTCTGAGCCTTTAGAGCTGCGTGATCGTGCCAAACAGACATCTCTGCTGAAGGAGTTCAGAGGCTCCTGGGGATGCTGTGTGGAGCTTTTCCTGTGTGATTTCCATGATGTGGAGCAGAACTCAGGTGCAGAGGTTCCTACCTGAGCTCTGAGCCCCCGAGAGAAGTGATACGTAGCATCAGTGACTAAAAAGGGAGAGAATGTGTGAGCTGGCAAGTGTGAGTTCTGCTGCTGACCACTGTTTTGTCCTCTGGTCTAAACAGTTGTCTAAATCTGTGACAGAGTAGAATATAAAGGGGTCTGCAGACAGCTTGGAATAAACATTCCTTAATTGTTTCTATGTGCAGCCCTGCTTTTTCTCTTTGTTTACTGTCAGAGCTAATTTAGACTTTTGTTAAGTTCCTCCAGGCAGGGGCATGTCATCCCTGTGTCCTGGTTGATGGGAGCACTGCATATTCTGTGTAAATAGACCAGTGAAGCTGGTAGGAGCAAAAATGCCTTTGCTGTCAGGGTGCTGCTAGAGCCTGGGCATGAAAGCAGCAAGCTCTCTCCAAGCTGAGTCTCTAAAGGGAAAGTGTTCTGGGAGACAAGGAGACTAAATTTATAGTGGTTTTATTTATTTATTTTTAATGAAAAGATGTGCAGGACATGGAAAAATTACTTAAATTGCAGCTGTTGAGAACTTCTCTCACATATACTGATAATTTTAAGAATAGTAGAGAGCATGGAGAAGGAATGAAGTGTTCTAGGGCAATTTCATTATCCCCAAAGAATCAGATATTTATAGTACCTTATATTTGAAACTATGGTTTTCTTAATCTCTAAATTAGTTAATGTATTTGCTTTTTTTTTTTTTTATTAATAGTTCTATGAACCATTGATTATTTAGAAACTGCAGTGCTGATCCCGTTTAGTGACTTCATGTCAGAAAATACTGTGCTTGGTCTTAAAAAAAACAAAACCCTGTTCTGGTATTGAAGTGTTTATAAGGGTATTTACAACACACAATTATGGTATTTCTTCCAAAAGTACTTGTTTGAGTTTTCAGAAGCATTTGGTTTTAGAAGTGTTTCCTGGCAAGGTGATTAGTGGTCAGAGTAGGAGGTAAGCTGACACACCTAAATGGTTTGCTGTGCAAGGGTGAAAAAAACAATTAAAATCCAACACTTAATGATAGTTTTTTTTTTAAACTCAGTTATGTTTGTTTGAGATAAAGTGGGCATCATTTCATCAGAAAATTGATGTAAGTGTAAGGAAATTCCAGAAACAGAGAGATTTCTGGCTGCAGAATAAGTCAACTAATTGCAGTGCTGTGAAGCTCATAAAGAATAATTGTAGTGTTCTAATGCTACACTGCATTAACTATAACATTAATGCACAGAACTTGAACATAGGTGTCTCTGCATGACTGTGTTTATTGCCCAGTTTCAGGAGATTCATAGACTGGTAGGTTCTAAGTTCACTAAAACAAATACATTCTAAAAGACTTAGACTGGCAAAATCTAATGCAAACCTTAACTATGGAAACACTTGATCTGCTCACATCTCTTAGAATGTGGTATCTGAAAGAAGGCAGCTCCTGATGTTGACTGAGTAGGACAGAACTGAGAAGAAGGAAACAGCCCTCTGAAGGATGTAAGCTGAAGGTGGCTTTTTCAGCATTTGCAGTGTAAAACTTTGAGAGTCCTGCTCAAACTTGAAAGCTGCTTTAGGAGAAGGAGGTATTTAAAATGTTCACCTGTTTGTCTGCTTGTGCAGCTTGAGGTTTAAAAGCTCAGATTTTGGAGTCAAGGGAACCTTGTATTTTGAAAGCAGTGGATTATCTTTGAGGTGTGTCAATGTTCATTCTGGTTGATGGGTCCCTTCATCACTTAGGTGCTCAGCCCTTGTCGCTCTCTGGGCTTATTAAATTCAGGGGTAAATCTGCTGCACAGAGAAAGTGAGTGCTGTACAGAGGGGCAGAATTGTTCAAGTAAGATCTGTTTGGCAAGTGAGATCTGATGCCTTGGCTTGTGTGAAGTTTATGCTGCTCCCTTGAAAGACTGGGCAGTACTGCTGGGCCACTGCAATAGCTTTTGCCCTTTGCAGGACAAGCTGTGCCAGTATGAGGATTTTAGAACTGGCTAGGTAAGGGAGAAATTGCAAAGAGAAGACAAGAAAAATTTGGATGTGGACATTTTAATACTGTAAAATATATTAAACTTCAGCATCTTGGCTGGTTTTCTTTTAAAATCAGGTACTTGTTGGCAAAATGTTAAGTAATTAAAAAATAAAAATATCTTATAAGTAACCATGAGTTTTTACATATTAACACGTTAATATGTAAGTTAGGTGACATGACAGCATGCATGTCCGTGCTCTATTGGACAGACACTGCTTCTTGCTGTTTCCATGCCTTACTTGTGGAGTGGTACATGTTGCCCTTTTTATCATGGCTTTCTTTATCTTCACTGAGGTGTTGGGGTTTTTCTTGTATGTGCGATTTTTTGGGGTTTTTTTTGTTTCATGAAGCTGCTGACCTGTTTGTACTTCCAGCTGAGTTTTGCATGTCCTGTGGTTACTCACTTCCAGTTTAACTCACAGGGTGGGTGGGCTAGCATGAATAACAGTGTTGCAGCTGAGATGGACACAACATGACAGTCCAATGTTCATGCAGTAATAGCAAATGTTACTGTTTACGGCTTTCTTTTACAGGGTTTTCAAAAAGCCTCGCTTTTGGTCCCAATTGGCTCCAGTTTTTATTTACCCCCCCAGCTCCCTGGCCCATAGGTGCCTGTGTACGAGCTCATCAGGGACTGGCTGAGGTCCATGGTTTGCATTTGCATCTCTTGGCCTCTCAGTGCCTTCTCCATAGAGATGCTCTTTTCTTTTCCTTGAACAGTACAGGCTGGTCGAGTTATGGTCAGGGTTACTTATAAATTAGTTTTATTTATGACCATGGACTTATGGTCCAGGCCAGCTGTTGACCGTCACATAACATTACTGAGCAGTTTTTATTTAATATTTTCAATGATGAGCCAGTTTTACTTCTTTTAGAAGTGCATGTATTTGCACCAAGTGTTGTGACCTATTTTCTTAAATGCTATTAAAAAAAAAAAAAAGAGTATGTTTCTGTTTTTTTCCAATGGGAAAATGGAGAATTGTGCTGAACAGTATCTCAGATGCTATGTTACTTTGTGATGCTGTGCAAAGTGCACCCTCACCCTGACAATTACAAGCATCAGTAACTAAGCAGGTCATGCTGACCAGGGAATTGGTTCTGCTGCATGTTCTCATTTCCACTCTGTTCTGATTCATGCCATGGATCTTTATAGCACTGGTTGGTTTGGTCATGACCAGAAAATCCCAGACACTCTTTTGCATTCCTGCAGGAAAAAAATGCAAATCCCTTGAAGTGTCAAAGAAAAGGTTTGACTTGTGCCATTTGCTGACACAACTGTTTTCTGTAGTTGCTAATTCAAGAGTATGAGCTCACTGTCTGAAGTTGTCTGGGGGCTGGACTTGTGAGTAGATGAAAAATGTGCCCGGTAGGCTGCTGGCCAATGGCTGGGGAGTGGTTGGTGGAGCATCACGAGTTAAAGTGAAAGTCAAGGCATAAATTTTCATTATAATTGTATCAGGAACTGTCACCTTCATTTCAGATGCCTTCGAAACAGGCTTTGTCAAAAACAAGCCTAGAGATGCGGATAAAAAGCAAAAGATATATCAAAAAGAAATGATAGTTAAAAATCTCTTATGCAGTGTAGGGATATCAGACTAATGGGTGGGTCCCTGTGTTATTCTGTGACCTTTTCTAAAACTATCTATGCATGTTACTCCAAAACAACCTTATGCTGGCTGTGGGTTTTCTGTTCTCCTTCCTACACTCTTATAAGCTTGCTCCAAAATACACTTTTCTCTGTCTTTGGCACATAGTTATGTACAGACTGAGCACTACCTTCCTTTCGGGGCAAAGTCTCCATTTGTCTTTGCTGTTTTTTTCATTGTGACCACTTCTGCTCACTTGTGTTTCAGTAGACAATGTCATTTTGATGCAGCACATCAGATAAATACAGTAATTTTATTGAGGCAGACTTTGAGGAGTACTATTGATTATTTATGGAGACTTGCTGTTTTAATCAAGTAAATTCATTTAAGCTGTCATGGTGAGTCAGTAAAATTCTGTGCTTACTCTTCATGCAGGAGAGTAGGTTTGGTATAGATGGATGCTGGTGATTTAGAGGATGTAACAGCATCAGTCAATTGGCACAGGAGTTTGGCAGTGCTGGTTTAGTCACATCTAATCTCACAAGTGCTTTGAAAGCATTGATGTAAAGTTATTTTCAGGGCCCGACTTAAACAAAAGAAGTTTAGCCAGTCAAGAAATGCCTTGCCTCAGGTTTGCTGAGGAGCTGGTGCTGCCAGGGGCCGGTTCTGTGTGGCACCCTGGCTGGCAGTGCCCTCCCAGTGCTGAACAGAATGTAGGTTAGTGCTGCCAGCTGCTCTGCTCCAGCTTCGTGCCTTGCTTGGGCTCCAGGCTGCCTGCCCCTCTCCCAGCATTTCTAGTTACTAATTTTTCCTGACTCATTGGCCTGGCCTGCAACATAATGCCTTTTTTTACCTTTGTGTGAGCATGCAGTAAGACCTACACCAGCACTTGTGTGAGATTAGGGAAGTACTGAGGGTGCTCTAGATGCTGTGAGTCATTCTGGCATGTTTTGATTGGTTGAGATTTTGGATTGTGTTTAAAAGGAAAAGTTATATTCTGTGGATACGTATGGAGGTAGGGATCCTGCAAAAGGTGACTGAGAAGTAGCCTTTTACTTACCTTCATTTCAGTGTAGGATGCTTTATTAATGACTGTCCTTATGAATTTTGAAACTGTTTAAGTGTGTCACATCTAAAATTAGTGTGACTGAAATGTTTGGAGTTGTATAGGTCATCTTTATCAAGTACTGCATTCATAGAAACAGAACTGTGGAGTTGTTTAGGTTGGAAAAGATCAAGTCCAACGATTTCCCCAGTGCTGCTAAACCCACCACCAGGCCCTCTCCCTGAGCACCACATCCACAGGTCTGTTAAATCCCTCCGGGGGTGGTGCCTCCAGCACTGCCTTGGGCAGCCTGTTCCAATGCTTGACAGCCCTTTCTTCTGAAAAAATATTTTTTTTTTTTCTCTGATGCTCAGAGATGAGCATCAGTCACTGCATTTTGGGCACGTGTCAGAAGCTGCTGCTCCTGGCCCCGAGTTGCACCTCGGTGTGGTTCTCAGTCCCCTTTGGAAGCAGTGCATGCTTCCTTGGCTCTGGAGCACAGAGCCAGCCCCATTCCTGCAGCCTGGTGAGGTGGTGCTGTCAGCTGTTGATGGAATTGCCCTTTGTGAGTTCCCGGTGTGAAAATGTTGAGGCTGGGCCAGGACCTGCCCTCTGTCTTGGGTAAACAGATGAAGACCAGCAGTGCCTAAATGTCAGCTTAGCAGTGGATGCTCTGCAGTGCTTTTGCTCTGTAGTAGTCTGTCCTGAACACCCCAAATGTGTTTTGCTCTGTGGTTGTTTCATTTCATCTGTGTATAAGAATAGTTTTGTGGGAAGGTAAGGTTGGTTTGCTTTTATTCCTCACACTTGCAGGCTTTGCTTTATCTTTTTTATCAATGCTCGGTTCAGGGAGTGCTCCCAATACTTACTGTAGTGCCTTCACATGTGCTGGCCAAGCTCAGCTCTGCCCTGGGAGCACCTTGTGTGCCAGCCTGGAGGGGCAGGGGCTTCAGGACTCTGTCTCACATACCTTCACCTGATTCCCCGCAGCTTCTCGCCAAGGAGGAGCTGATGGCAAATTGTGTTGACAGGCTTTTAATTAACAGCTTCTCAGCAGGAGCTGTTTCTCCTCCTCATAAGTCGCAACAGAGCAAGTTTTAATTTGTTAGCAAGCCAAAGTGTATTCAAAAGAAAAATCTTTCTACTTTGTAATTTCTTGAATAATGCCTTTCACACTCAATGTTTTAAAGCTTCTGATCTTGCAATTAAGGCTTAAAGCTCATTAAGCTTACTCACGAAAACATTTTGCTAGTATGAAGTGTGTAAGATCTCCTATGTTTCAGTCTTTAAATTGTCTCTTTTTTTGGGGCAGCTTTGTTTTATGCAACAACAGTATTAATCTGTAAAGACTGTGCACAAGACCTCTTGTTCCTGAGAGGTTTTAAACAGATTTTACCTTCTCCTCCCTGCTAAGTCTATTTTTTGCTTTTTCCTATGGTTCCTTCTGTTGTCCCATCTGTTTGGTTGAACTGCTTTCTTCTCTCCTGGTGTTTGGCATACACTAATCCTTTTATCTTCTATCCTTCACAGCTTTGTTGAGTTGCAGTGGTGTAGTTCAGTTTTGCTTCTGCCTGCCTTTCACTAGGATGTTCCAGGATGAGCTATGATTTCTTGAAATTGAGAACTGTTTAAAATTGTTCCTTCCAACTTTCCCTCTCCCTCTCTTTTTACTTTATTTTTATTACAGCTTGCACATGCCATTTATGGTGCTGTTGGCATTTGGGAAAAATACTGTAATGAGTCTGGTTTGTTGCTTCTCAGAATCTCCAGGTCTTTCTATTTTTCCACAGTTTCCAAAAGTTGTAAAGCTAACTGTCCAAGTAAAATGAGATGGAAAGACCTTAGTCCTGCAAAATGTATATGTATAATGGATTTCACTTACTGCAATCACACACTCTTTTCAAGACCAACCCCAGTGGGTAAAATAAGTTCAGTGATTCCTGAGACCTTTTCAAATACTAGTAAGAAAATTAATAGGGAGAGGAAGGGGACAGTGTAGAAAAAAATCAGAATTTTGAGGTTGTAGTTTTTTCAGCACTTGGAGATTAAAATCTTGCTAAGATGGTTAGTTTTAGAATTCCAGAAGAGTTTTAGTAAGCAAATATGTGTTAATTACATGTGTATGTAAGACTTGTCATTCTCAAGAGGAGGAAAAATAGGGGCCTCTTTCTGTAAGGAAATAAGATCTGGGGCAAAAAGAAACTGTGGAGGGGAAAAAAGTTACTTTCTGTCAACAGGTTTGAATGTTCTGTCATAAACAGAACTCAGTTCAAAGGATCTGGAATCTCAGATGATTTCTTTCAAGACTAACCAATTTCCTGCAACACACTGTCAGTGCTAGGAGGAGGCATCTCTTGCACATAAGAGCAGCTGGTTGTTTAAAAAAGAAAAAAAGGCATGTAGGGGGGGAGAGCAACCCCCTCTCATCCCTTATATAGAGCAGTTTTCCACAGGAGAATGTACATCTGTGAAAACAGAGCACTTCAGCAAATTCTGTACTCTTCAGAATGTCATTTTGCAAGAAGTGTCTTTGGATGTTTTCAGGAGAGGGCTTGGGTTTTTTGTATTTTTATTTTTGCAATGAGTAATGACTGGTGAGGCTTTATTGCTTTTTTGTTTACTGTGTTTTGACAGCACTTTTCCCTCTTTATTATCTTAAGAATTGTGAATATGAGTATTAACCCTGTGTTAGCAGGAGCAAGTTTAATTTTATGGAAAGTGAACATATTTTTTATTTACCTGCAAATTTTGTTGTGGAAATACAGTTAATCCTTTTGTTAGGGTGCAGGCAACTTCTCCATTTTGTTGTTGCCAATTTGAATTGCCTTGTGTGCTTGTCTTTAAAGAATAACTAATGCTTCCACATCTGAAATACATATTTGCCACTCTTTTGTTATTTGCAGGAACCACAGATATCTGAAGATGAAACCATGAAGAGCAAGCAGAGTGAATAATAATGCTTTTCCGAAACCGTTTTCTGTTCTTGCTGGCCTTGGCAGCCTTATTAGCCTTTTTGAGCCTCAGTCTACAGTTCTGTAAGTGTCTTCATGCTTTGTTTTCCACATATAGTGGTCTATAGGTGTGTTTAAAAATGGCCATGATTATATGTTGTTTAAGCATTCTTCCTTTATTGAAATATTTTTTGTGTTTGTTTGGGGTTTTTTTGTTCATTTGTTTTCCAAAAAAGTAAGAAACATAGCTTTGTGCTCTGTGTAGGAATCTATACAATCTAGAGAGTTCAGATCAGGCTATTTTATTAGAAACAATCTGCATTTTATAGTGCAGTTAAGTAATGGAATGTGATTGAATCATTCCATAGAAGTAGACAAACCACATTGGAGGGAAGACTGCTGCAATTCCTACTTTACATTGCATCAGACCAGATGGGATTTAGGAAACTGCTGTGAGAGGTTTGAGTGCTGGAACTCCTCCTGATTTGTACCTTCACATCAGGAAACTTCACGCAGATAAACAGATCAATTGTGTTGTACTTCAGATGAATTTCTTGGGTCAGTGCAGAGGGCCCTCACATCCGGATGACTGAGGAGGAGGTGGTGCTGAAGGCAGGGCAGTGCAGGTGACAGATGAGCATGTGCCCTGTGGCTGATGATCACCTACTTCAGGAGAGAGAACATTTCCTAGGTAAAGCCATCTTGTGTGATAATGTGGTCTGTACTGATGCACAGCAATGTACTGAGTTGCTGTTAGAGGGCAAGTAAAAGTACATGTCCATAGGATAGGATGACATTCCTTGTTGTTGTCATCTTTCATTGAGTTTTAATGAGCACAGTCCTTCTGGCTGTGCTTTTTTCTGCTTAGGGTAAACCCCCCCCAAAACCCAAAAGATTACGTCAGAATTGGAATGTGTCTTCTGCATCTGATAGATAACTTTAAAAAAGGGAGGAAGAGAAGATGAAAGAAACTTTGTGGTTTTCTGCTATCATTTTTGTGTGCTTAAACTCATCTGCATGTAATAAAGGGACCTGTGGCTCTGAATTGCTTTTTCAGCCTCCTCTGGGCACAAGCCAGGGGCCTGATTACAGCTTGTTTTGCCCCTCAGGCTCATTATAGCTCTGCCCTTGATGTTTACGGTTGGTTATGAATTGTGCATAGGGTGAAGGTCCTAGAGGAGCTGCAGCTGAAACATGAAACTGAATTGTTAACTAAAATGAGTTTTATTTAGAGATGAGGAGGTAGGCATTTAGGAGAGTGAATCAGATTTCATCTAAAGATAAAATTATTTTCTACTTAATTAGAACCATAACATTTCTGTTAGAGATAAGGATGCTGGAGAGGTGCTTTAAAAAGCATGTAAGCTGCAGCAGGCAGCCACCGTGAAGCTCAGTGCCAATACCAGCACTGATACAGAAACCTTTACATCATGAGAACTGCAATGCAGCCCACTGGGAACCAAGACATTCAGGTAGCCTGGTACTTTAACTTCGACCAGCTTCAGGATGTAGGGCAATTAATCCAGACTTGGAGCAAGGACCATCTCCACAGCAAAAACAAAACTCTTGCATCACCTTGTGCTTCTAGGTGAGCTGTGCCAGCTGGGCAGCCTGCAGCTCAGCAGCTTCAGGTGAGTTACCAGTGCTACCACTTGTTACTTTCTTTATCAGGAACTTTTTTCACATCCTCATCAGTGCCTGTTTCTGTCAGCAAACACTGTTTTTTCACATCCTCAGAATGTTTAACTTTGGGATTGGTGAATCTGGCTGTTCTCAGCATTCTTCAACACCAAAATTAGCATGAACCCCTCCTCCTCCATCCGGCACTTACAACTTATTTGCAAATAGGGTAAAATTTGGGCTGTTTTACCCCACTTAGGCAGAGCATCCTGCTACAGGCTGCTCATGACAAGACAGATGCTGAGGTCTGGAGCAGTTCCCCTGTGGAGCTGGTGCAGAGTCTGGAGCACAATTCTGATGAGAAGTGGCTGAGGGAGCTGGGAGTGTTTAGCCTGGAGAAAAGGGGGCTCAGGGGAATTTTATCACTCTCCAACTACGCAAAAGGAGGCTGATCAAGGTGGGGATCAGTCTCTTCTCCCAGATAGCAAGTGATGGGACAAGAGGAAATAGTCTCAAGTTGTGCCAGGGGAGGTTTATATTGGATATTAGGAAAAAATGTCTTCACCATAAGGGTGGATTGGCATTGAAACAGGCTGCTCAGGGCAGTGGTGGAGCCACCATCCCTGGAGGGATTTCAAAGACAGAGATACGGAGCACTTGGGGTTGTGGTTTAGTGGTGAACACGGTGGTGCTGGGTTAATGGTTGGTGTTGATCTTAGAGATCTTTTCCAACCTAAATGATTCTATGATATTATGATTTATGTTCATGGAATGAAAATAACTGTTTATACATTTAGACTCAGGCAAATGCCCAAGCCACTGATTTATTTTGTTTTGTTAAAAGGGAGGTACCTCCTGAAGCATTTGGAGTGGAAATGAATGTTTTATGCTGTTGTGAGATTGTGAATCTCTGTTAGCAAGCAGTGCACAGCTTTGTGGAGGAGGGCTGGTGATTTTAAAATATGCTACTGCTTTTCTAAGCATGAAATGTTGAAAATGTCTGTTCCTTTCTGTGATAAATTTGTTTATAAAAGCAAAACAGTAACACTAAATGTATAATTATACCAGTGGTACATATCTTTCTTTTTCTGTTTTAGACCAGAGTATAACTCCTGTAAATGCTTGATATTTTATCCCTCTTGTCCACACGTGGAACTATGGCATTTGAAGCCAGACTTGTGAGTTGTAGCTGACTCTGAAGCAAAGGAAGTAGTAAAGGCCAAGCTCTGGTGATTTTCTGTAGGTTCTGACTCAATATTACAAACAGCCCACACTGGGATGGCTGACAAGGTCACTGTCTGGCTCATGCTTCAGCTGTGAGGATTCAGGAATTGCAGCAGTTTGCCACCCAGTCAGACAGAAAAGGAGGCTGATTTACTTTAATAAACGGTGCTGGGAAGGAGCTGGAACTACTTTGGGAGTAGTGATTTCTGCAGCCACGATGAAGTGGAGGTGATGGGTGGTTGTGTCAGCAGTCCTAGTAAGTCTGTCCTTACTTGTAAGACCAACCCTTGATGCAGTTGTTTCAGAACTAATAGTTGTCACATCTCAAGTTTAGACACGAGGAGAAAAACACTGTGGAAAACAACCAGTGTAGGACCTCAGAATCTTCAGTGCTGGTAGGCTGGGGATGGACCCAGGATTGATGGAAGACTCCGTCCCCTGTTATGATGTTTGGTTGTTCTTGGTCCCTTTGTTTTCTCTTGTGGTTTCTGAGTTCTGTAGTCTGCTTTCCTGTGTTGTTTCCCCACGAGGCTGGTGCTTTATGTGGATACTGACAGTTCAACTCACAGCAATTTTCCTCCAAAGTCTCTCTCAACAGCTCTGAGAGCTAGAAGTATTCCCTCTCACATACAGTTTCAGTGGATGGCCATGGAGCACTTGGCCAGGAGCCAGGTCAGAATCTGCCCTCAGAGCTCTGTCCCAGGGGTATGGCAGGTAGCTTGTGGAGCAGTTGGTTTATGTTTGGCATGTTGTGTGCTGGCTTGGCTGGCTGCATCAAATGCCAGCTGCATCTTCCTCATCTCCTTGTCCTGGGTAGGAGGAGACACATAAGCAGATTGCTGCACAGCTGGAGACTTTCTAAACTGTAACAATCTTCTTCAAGGTGATGTGGTGCTGTGGATCCTGTAAGAGACACTCCTTCCTGCCAGGGTCCTCTGTCCTGTGCATTTTGGGCAATGGGGCACTTGACTGGTTCTGCTCTTTGTGTCCTTGAACAGGAGCAAAAGGCACAGGGTCTGTGTATGATCTTTGCCCATGGGGCTGGCTGCTTTCCTGGGAATTCCACAAGGAGCATTAGGGTAAGGAAACTTTCTTCAGGAAATCCTACTGTTTCAAGCTCTGTGTATTTATTGAAATAAATAATGTCACAGGTTGGTTTTTTTTGTGTTTTGTTTAGTTTATTTTTTTTTCCTGAATGTACCTGGTGGATGATGGCAGAAATGCATTTGAGACACATTTGAAAAATTACTGGAATATTCTAATACCTATTCATAGTTTTATCAGGTTTGGTTACCATTTCTAGTAGGCATGTAGGTGTTTTAACAAGGAGTTTATACTTGCTGAAAACATACAAGCCTTAACAGTTCTAGCCATCTTTAATATAATTATGTGGCCTGGACTTCGAAGCAAAAGGCTAGGGCCATTTGTGCCCTCAAGGTCAGTTTTGCTATTAATGTACTGTACAGAGCTAAACCTGGAGCAATCAGCAATAGAGGGAACCTCTTGAATGGCAAATGCCACTGGACTTTGTACATGTTTGGATTTTTAAACAGTGTAGGAAAATGACAGTGTTAAAAGTTAACACAAAAAGAAGTTCCACTGCTGGCTAGAAGAATACTCTGATGTCTCTAATGGATAATTATCAATGGAACGCTTTTGTTTGGGAAACTCATTAGACAGGGAAACTGGTTGACTTCCAAACCAAATATGACTGGCAGATTAAAGTTCTATTAGGAGTTGTCATTGTTTCCCTCTTGTTGTATGTTTGGGGCCAGATCCACAGAAAAGAGTGGGGAAGTACTTTTCTTATAGTGTTTATCATTCCACTCATGTTTTTATTTTTCTCCTCTTTGTTTATGTAAATGATCATGGTTGTAAAACAATTTAAAACTTCTGCATTAGAGACAAAAGGACAGCTGGTTTTGATAGACTTTTTTAGAACAATTAAGGCTGTTCTAAAATGTAGTTATGTTGTTTTTATCTAAAGTTTTCAGTGTTCTGCTTTGTCAGAAAAACTGCAGAATGGAAAAATGACCTGTGCTAGGCCGTGGGCTTCATTTTTGTCTCTGTAAATATTGTCTGTAATGCTGTTGACTAAAAATGGGCAGTTTCCTTTTCTACAAACACAGAGGATATATGTAGGGATTCTTTTTTTGCCAGAAGAAGAGGTTGCAGGGGCTGAGGTCTCTCTTCCTGTTCTGTGCTGTGTAATATGCCCAGAGCAGTGCAAAGGGAAGGTAAATGCAGTGGTTGGGGGCAATTCCTGCAGTTCAGGGACAGAGGATGGCAGTGCACCACATCCAGAGGATGTGTCAGAAACCAGCTGTGGTTCTGCAGCCTCAAACTAAGGTGGTAAGACAGAATTTAGGACCCTGTCAATGTTAATTGCATTGGTTAGCGCTTAGGATAGCTCAGGAACAGGAGTTTACGAGTAGGCCTGAGGAACTTTCTGTTTACTCCTCCAAAGATTGGTACCTGAGAACTCATTTTCTGGGCAAACACAGCCCTTTCATTACATTAGCAACATCTGTGACTGGCAGCAGAAGCCCTCAAGGTGGGTCTCCTCAGGTTGTTGCAATAATTTATCCATGAGTTTCTTTGAATAAACCAAAGGGAAAGGCAATTTAAAAGCTATCTGTTAGGATGCCATGTGTACGCCCTGTAAAATTTGCTTGACAATGTTGTTTTTACTCTGTAAGCAAAGGAATGTAAATTAATTTTTTCCATAAAGTAAATGCTTTTATTTTACTTTGCTTTTTTTTTTTTCTGTTTTACTGCAAGCCTAAGGAAAAAAGTAACAGTTAAGAGAAGAGGACTAAAATGATAGTGGGAAAGCATCCCTTTTTACAGGGATGCTTTTTATAACCCTGTGGCTGACATCAGTTCCAGACTGTCCTTCTGAGCGCCCTGGCTCTCAGGCAGCTCCTGCCCATGCAGCTTCTCTTCTGGTTTAGGGTTTGTTTTCCTACATACTTTGATACTTTGGTCAGTGGCTTAGGCTTGCCTTTTGATAAAAAAGAATTTTGGTGACTGCCACTGCTTTTTTAGGATGTTGGCCACTGCCCTGGCAGGCTGCTGGTTCCTGTGTAAAGTGTGGAGAGCTGTTTTAGGGGGTTTTTTGAGTTTTTAAAAAATACTTTCTCTGCCTTGGTGGGTCATGCTTGGGTATTGGGGTATCAGCACGTCTGGAAGTGACATTTTGCTGTTCCAGTAATAATTTCCCTCTACTTTCTGTCATTTGATTTTGCACTGGAGGTTTTGGTTTTCAAGATGAGTCAGAGGAAATAGAAATCAGGATTTTCCACACAGAAAAGCAGTGGGGTTTTACTTTGTTGGCTTGAGCTTTGCCAGCGGCTCTTTTGAGGACAGTGTGGGCATCACAAGCAATGCTGAGGTGTTGGGGGTTTAGCCTGAGAGATCCTCACCACGGCTTCCTTTAGCCCCTGCTGGGAGCCAGAGCCCTGGGGCAGGGGCTGCTTGGGTGGGTATTGCATTTTGCTGGTACTTTATACAAGTAACTATATTTAAAAAGCCACAGCTTTAAAATTCTTGATGTAGAGAACTTGTTTTTGTCATGTGTTACCAGCATATGAAATTAAAAGGAGAGCAGATATCTCCCTTCATGAATTTTGCCTTCAAGCTCATAAACATGGCAGATTTTTCACTCATGAGAAGTCTCTCTGGGTTTTTTTTTTTAGAAGTGCTAATTTAATCTTAATTTAAAGGGAAAAATGACCCACAAATAATAAATCCAAATCTCTGTGCATTTTAGCAGCGAATGAAGAGAACCAACTGTAAATACAGAGATTTTTGTTACAGATCCTTTTTATGTTTGTAACTGGAGTTTTAAATTATATTTTTGTGATTTTTTTCAAAAGTGGTGCTATAATGCATCAGTCCACAAAATGAACCCCTGAAGGGAAAGGAGACATGATGAATGCTTGAGAATGATACTATGGGACAGTTTAAGATTCTCCTACAAAAATAGAGCAATCATTTCAAAATAGTTGCTTTAAATATAGGTCAGGTTAAATCACTTGAGACAGCAGTTGACCAACAGAAGTTGCTTGTCAGGCTACGGAACTTCATAATTCTTACTTAAATATATATTCTGATTTCATCCATGGTGGTTAGTTGGACTCTATTTTAGCAGCATCAATATGAAGTGTTAAAGCACATGTTTGAAGGCTACTGTACAGTTGATTCTGTAGGTCAGGTGATTTATTTATTTATATATTAGCAAATTCTATTTTGTCATTAAACCAGTTCTCTGCCCTTCCTTTTCCACAGCTCTTGAAATCCGAGTCAGGCTGCCTTACAGCTCACTGCAGGAAGGTTTTAGAATGGCATGTCTGTCTTTTAAATCAAATAAAATTATTCCTAGGATTTTTCCATATGTTACTTATATATCAGTCTAACCTGTGTTTTAACAACTGAAACATTGTTTTTACATTTGGATATTCATCTTATTTTATTTTTAGAAATAACAGAAAGAGAATATTGTTTCTAGTGTGCAGCTGTTACCTTCTGTATAAATGGTGAGCGAGGGTTAGCTCACACAGATGAGATGTGCACAAGGTAAAGCCTCAATTCCCACAAGAGCATGGGGGTTTGCATTCTAGCCCTTGTTTGGGATTTTCAGGATAGCAGATTGCAGTGCAGGGCCCAGTCCCTCAGCCCTGACTGCCAGGGCTCTCTGGGCTTTGCTCACCTGTGGGTGAGCCAGCAAAGGCAGAGCTCACCTGTGTCTGGTTCTGCCCTCCCTGCTCAGTGTTCTGTTGGTGCTACCTGGTCACTGGGCAGTGATTCTAATCCCTCAAGGTTTGCTCTTTCCATAAGCAAGTTCTCAGCTGCTCATCCCCTTGCTACAGGGCTGCCTTCCCTTATACTTCTGTTTTCCTCATATTACAGAGATGATGGCATCCAAACAAAATCTGGATGTCTTAAGCCAAGAAGGCAAACACAGCCTTGTCAGTCTGCTTTTGCTTTAGTAGGAGCCTTTTGTTAATTTTAGGCTGACCACTCTGATTTCTGAACAGCTTTCGGAGAATTCACGATCATTCACACTTTATTAGCTTTATCTCTCTTACTTTACTTTTACCAGAGCTTTTTAGGACGGTGTTACCTATTAATTGCAAATGTGTTCATCAGACTTTAATAATTTGCTGTCCTTTGTTTGAGATTTGGATTATTCATCTTCATCAGAGACTGTTCAGATCCAAATTTCCTTTCTCTCCTTGTTCAGTGAGCAGAGTTTCAACAGGACAGTTGTCACCTTAATGTCACTGGGTACCTTAATGTCACTGGGTATAATGCAGTTGAGCTTTTCCTGTTTCTAGGCCATGTGCAGTCTTCTGAAAAGCACGGAGGGCTACTTCAACTTCATGTTTGATGATAGGTTTGTTTCTCTTAGCTGTGCTTTGTGCTTTGCTTAATCCCCACTGTGCTGCTGCAAATTGAGTTGAAAACCATTGGGGTTTATGGATGTGCTGGTTCCACTGTGTGTATCTGAAAGAGAGATGCTTAATATGCTTCATACAGTTGTTTCTGTTCCTTCTTAGTCTTTCTAATTTTTCTCTTGCAAGTTGTCTTTCAGGCAGTTTTGTTCTTTTATCTATGCTTTTGTGAGGATCTCATTGCTGAAATGATAGTGACTGACTTCTTCCAAAGTGTCTGGTCATTTGACTGTGAAGGTTTTTGAAAAATTTATTGTGTGTTCTTGGGCATGTGGAGTTTCTGTGAATAATGAAGTGTCTCAAAGTGTACTGATTTTAAAGATTTTAATGCCTACAGGCAGTTTTTTTATTGCCTTCTTTTTTCTAATAAGAGCAATCTCTGTTCCCAAAATTAGTTCCCTTTTAGCTTTTCAGAACTCACTCTCTGAGAGAAAGCAGTGCTTGTACATACTAAATGGCATTGTGGTTTATTTTAAATGAGACAGGGTCTAAGTAGTTTGTAGTTAAAAGACTGGGGCTTTTGTGGACTTACTGCAGTGAAATATGAAGTCTTGTGAAATGGAAGTCATCTCCATTACTTTTGGGAGACGGTTGAATTAAAAGAGCTGGAAACATATGTGGTGTAATTTTGGGTTTACCAACTGTGCACATTAACGCTGAATGAAGACAAGAAATAAGATTCACTGTCTTCCCCTAAGCTGTTTGATGGCAAGAGTCCCAAAGATACCAATAATTCTTTGATCCAGAGAGCTCTGTTCTGAGTTCCTGAGATTAATGACTGTTATGGAAGGCTTCCCCAGCTCAAAAATCTGTCAGGTTCTACTGTATTAAATATGTTGTTTTGAGGTTTGCTGCTGGCAGCTTTCTGTGCCTTGCCCTGGTGTTGATGAGGACAAACAAGTGAGCTGGCTTGGCTTGGGTAAGCAGCGGCATATGGTGTTGAGATCACTTCCCTGAGCAGGTCAGTTTGTGGACAGAAAGCAGTTGGGATTAGATGTGAAACAGAAAAGTGCTAATTTAATGCAGTAGTGAAAATATTGATTTGAATTTGTAAGGCTTTTTATCTGGGAAGGCCGGTGCTATAGAGAAGTGCCAGATGTCTGTGGATTGTGTCTGAGTGATGACATTAACATATTGAGCAGTTTGTGCCTGGGCAGAGGCTGAGGCTGAGCTGCACACAGGGTGCATGTTCCTGGCTTTGGTCTCTGCCTTGGCCAGGTGTGCAGGCAGACATGCTGCAGGGAAGGCAGGAAGCAGCTCAGGAGAGGTGATCAGGAGATGCCTTTACCAGTGAGCAGATGAAGTTTGTTGCAGCCCAAAAGTTGCTGTCTTGGTGTTTTGACGCCAGGGGAGCAGTACTTGTGAAGATGTGGTGGGCAGAGCTAAGGTGTGATTTTAAATCCCTTTATTTCTTTGTTTTCCCTGTGTATGTTGGGATTCCTGTTTCAACTGGATGTTGTAGTACGTGTCCTAATGACAGTTGACTTAAATGTCAAAAGACATTCTGAGTATTTTGAGATGTGTCTGGGGAGAACCCTAAGGAAAAGAGGGTGATAGAAATGAGTAGTGCATGCTTCCCCTATGTGCAGAGAGCACTCATAGGGCTTCAGCAACAGATTGCTGGGTACAGCAAGAGGAGCAACTCTTGAACTATCTTGAACTCTGCTTTATGGGGCATATTTTTGTATCATGCCCAGCTGCTGTAGATGAAAGGATCAATGAAGCCTGAGGATTTGTAGCCTGTGTTCCTGAGAAAATACTTTTTGCCATGTGTTCTTCTGCTATGCTGAATCTTCTTGGCTGCTATGTTGGTGTTCAGTTCACATATGAAAGCTGCCAAGCCTTCTTTTTTTCAGTCATGTTGCAATTGCTGCTGCACAGCTTCCCACTCCAGTATTTGTGGGAATCCTACAGGACAAAAGGGAAAAACAAACAAACACAAACAAACACAAACAAACAAACCCCAAACTGAAAACAAAGGTCCTCACCCCCCTGGAAAAGGATGGCAGAGGCATTCAGTACACTGTATATCAGTGTGGAGCAGTTGATCTTTATTTTGAGACAATACTACGGAAATGGGAAGATTGCCAACCATTTCTGAACACAGCTGATAAAAGCTGTTTTGAAAATCTGTTCCAGGACAATTCAGTTGGATTAGTTCATTTAGCTGTTGCTGAGTTCCGTAGACAGAAGCAGGACAGTGCTGTAAAATCTTACTGCAGTGCTCATGAATCTTGTTGGATAAGCAGCAGTGAGTGCACCTATGGTATTTATAAAAAGCATGTGCTTAGGCCATAATTCCCTCCTGTTTACTCTTGTGTATTTAAACCCTGTTTGGTGGCGCTCAGGACACTGATTTGATGTAGTTGAAGTCTTCTCACAGCATGATGAGATGTGGCAGCTCTCAGCAATAGGAGGGACTTACCAGAGCCTGGTGGTTTATTGTGTTTGTTGCCCTTCTTTTTTGGGAATCCCAGCGAGCCCGTGGTGGGCCAGGACCAGCATAACTGCAGCAGTGTGAGCACTGCTGGGGCTTCTTTTGCATTGTGTCACTGAACAACCTGCAGAAGGAGCAAGATGTGATTAGAGCAATATGTTTATAGAGCAGCAAATCTGCCTGCTTGTTTGGATGTCTTGTAGGAACCTCCCCACTCCCTCCAGACTGAGTGCAGAACCAGGTAATGGGTAATTAGTGACATGCTAGAACAGAAAAGCCATAGTATGCATGTGTATTTATTTTAAAGAAAGTAGTGTATTAAATTGATGAAAATAGAAATCTGCTCTGTGGTGAGCATTGTAGAGTTTCGGTATAGTAGGAAAATACAATAAAATACAGCAAGTAATTTTTCACTTCGGGAGGAGAAGTGGAAAATGATTGTCATCTCTAGAGCTTGAAAAGGCTCAGATTTGCAGTCAGCATTGCTGTGTTATTGTTGTCAGGCTGAAAATCCTGGAAGCTGTTTAAGCAGTGCCATATGCCCTTCTGAATTGTCCAGTGAAAAACAATGGGGGGTGGAGGGAAACCCCTAAAACGATAAAACTCTTTTCAGAGCCACATCTGGACTTAATAAATGGAAGCACACATTGTATAATTTAATGGATCTGCTTAAATTAGGTCTCAAACACAAGAGTACAAGGCCTGCCACGTTGTGTTTGGTGTAAAAAGGATTTTCTTAACATATTTATTTTCCTTATGTAAGTGTGATTGTGACCTTGTAAAAAAATCTGCTAGCCATGCACCTAATGCAGCTGGGAATAAGAAACCTGTTCTCTGCAATACTGGTGTTTAAAGCTGGTAAGCTACCAGGCATGGTGGCTGCGTGTAGATGTTCTATTTTACCTTTGAACACGAACACACAAGTACTGAAGTCTTGTCTTTTGCCCTGACTCTGATATGCAATAAGGCCTTGGGTCAGTACCTGTGAGCTGTGGCTCCACCGGCAAGGGCTGATTTTGGCAATTGCCCCAAAATGAGGAAAATCTTTAAAGGAAGTTCACAGCTTGTGAGCCAGAAAGTAGGCAGACAAGTAGGCTTTGCCCCTCTCCTGGAAAGGGGTAGGAGGGTTGGCTATTTCTGTCCAACTCTGTGAAAAGCAGCTGAGGAGAGCAGCCTATTTATAGTAGTTCTCCATAGTTGTCCATAGGAACATTAGCATCTCTAAAGGAAAACTTAAGGGAACTGAAAACTAAGAAGTCTGATAACTCAGATGGCATTAGACTGAAGAATAAGCTTTTGGTTGCATTTCATGTAAGAACATGACACCAGGATTGATTAGAAAAACTAAGATGCACTTACAAGTTGTAGCTGCAATTGTATTGTGTATTGTTCTGGGGAGAAAGCAGGGACTGTGGTGAGAAAACTCATGCTGGAGTGTGTGTGTAGACTTCCATTTCACTTGTGAGTGGCAGGAGAACCGTTAAGTCTTTAAGCTTTTTTTTTTCCTTATGTCATAATATCTGTGATTTTCTTCAAAACATGCACATTAAAAATCTAAATACTCTAGAGCTCACACTTGTTCCCCCTTAGTCAGATCTGTCTTCCACTGGGTTAGCTGAGGTACATCTGCAGCCTCCTAGTTTCCTTGAGTTCCCATTTTCTGTCAGTGAACCTATGATAGATAGGATACTTCAGAAAACTTACATCTCCAACACTTCAAACAGAGAAATAGCATTTTTATTTCAAATTTCCCCTGGGTATTTCGCCAGTTGGAGGAGAGTGGTTCCTTGTATTGGCTGCCCTGCTCCCATCTCCAGCGTGTTTTGGATGGAGACTAACTGTAGCTGAGTTCTTCAGGTGGAGAAGTGCAGGAAGAGACCTGATGCTTCAGGCTCTGTGGTGACTGAGTCTGCAAGGCTGGAAAAAAGGGAACTCCACCTCTTTTCTTTATTAAATCACAAGAAGTAATTGCGGGAGGAAATGTATTGTCACTATGAAACCGAAGATGTAGTTTGAGGAACTACATGAGGAAATACAAACATAGCACTTAACAGAATTTTATAAGCAGCATTTTTCTAATATTGACTCAAGTAATGCAGAAATTTACACATCAAAGATGATTGCACTGAAATGGGAACACCCGCTCCTCATCCACTCAACTCCCCAACTATGTGGATTTAGTCAATTTCTCCTGACAGGTTAAAGTTTCTCTGTAAGAATTTGAAATACAATGTTCTGTTTCACAAGTCTGCTGCAGCATTCCTCGTGGTCTTCCAAAGTAATTGAGTTTTTTTGCTGCAGGAGGGGAGATGTCCATGTTTATTTGATAGGCTCGATAGAAGTGTTCTAGTGGACTTTAATTTCTGGTGTCAAAATATGCTGTGCTGAAGGCCACAGCATAACTGTGACTCTGCAGTATGAAATGCAGGTATTCAAGGCTGCTGTAGCAAGCATTTTTCAGCACTTTTGACTAGAAACTCTGCCATGAAAAGAATATTTATTCAATGCTATCTGCTACTTGCTTGCTATACCTAAATACTCTTTGTGAATATTTTTTTAAAGTTTGCCCTGGAACTTGTCATGTAGGCTGCTGGCAATAGGATTGTGCTGTAAGACTGCTTGAAAAGTCTCTAAATGACTACGACTTCTTTTACAGGAGGAAAAACAGCAGCAGCAGTCACAAAATTGAGTGGGTTAAATAGGTATATGTGTCTGGGCATGTGTCAGCCCATAACTCACCACTGGTGCTGCGTGTTTGCAAACTGTTGGAAACTTGGAGGGGGTCTGTACTCTCTGTTTGCTCCCATTTGGCTTCTTAGTCAATTCCATGAGCTTGGGAGCTCCTGCCCTCTTCCTTACTGACGCTGATGAATCTGTGTTTGAATCACCCATTTTCAGCGTTTGGGTAGACAACATTTCAAGTGTGTAAGGAGGGAAGTGTTTACCTCTGCTGCCCTGCCACAGCTGCAATCTCAAGGTTGTACCTGTGTCACCTTGGAGTGCACACAATTGTTAGGTTGAAATATTGTGGAGAAATTACACTCCAAGAGCATTCTTTATCTTTTCAGGGGGTGGTTAAAGCAGAGTATTTTGTTGTTGCTATGCCAGGTTAAATTTAAGTGTGTGCCCTCCTCCACCCCCCACTGTTCTTCTCTTTGTTACCCACCTCCCCAATAGCTTCCATCACTTTTTTTTTCCCCTCCTTTGTAGCTGTGCTCAGAGAATTAAGCAGCACTGTTGTCTAGGGTTGAAGACAGGTATCTGCTGGGAAAGGCTGAACCCTCCCTCAGAAACCCTCCCCCCTCTCTCTGAATTACTGAAATTAAGCGGCCTTCAGGCAAGATATCGGGAGGAATGACAGTCCTTTNCCGGTCAAAAAATCCAGTGTGGCGATGGTTTTCCTTTGCTTCCCCCTTCCTGGCCGGCAAGTCTTTGTCTTGCAAATACACTTAAGTATCGGCCATCAGGTTCCACCCCCCCCCTCCCCCCAACAAATGGGACAAAATTCTATCGGTAAAGAGAATGAAAGGGACAACACCCCAACCCCCCACATGTGGGAAGAGAACCTTGAAGGTCAGAGCCTGTTCTGTGGTCGAGAGAGCTGTGGCTGCCCATGAACACATCTGTGCTTGAGGGAGCCCTTCTGCCCTTGTTCAAAAGGCGGAGCACACAGCAAGAGTGGAGAAAAGGGAAGGGCAAATGCTTGGGGAAGCAGAGTTGTTATAAAGAAAGTAGTTGAGGGATTGAAACTGAAAGACACTTGTCACTTCTTTGTAGGTTCACTGTGGCCACATCTTACATTAAAAAAAAAAATTCCTCTTCAGGTTCTGTAGGGCATGAGGTTTGATTAAAAGTAAAAATTACTGGCATTTTTTTGTTCAATTAAGATACACATTCTAATAAACTAAAATCTAGTGACAATTAAAGACTAAAAATTTAGTAGCTCCATTTATATTTTATATAAATACCAAATCTAAAATTAGAAACTTATCCTCACAGGCTTAGAAAGCCTTTCAAAAGACTTTTATGTTTTGCTATTTTTTTAATAGTACTTGATAGTTTGACTAGTGCGAGGTTAATAAGCCTTTTTTTGTTTGTGTGGTTACTCAGCATTCAAATACAGCACGTTAGTGATTGTGGACTTATGCATTATGGATGAAGGCCCTTGCTGTTAATACAGATCTTACCTTTGAGCCAGTCAAAGCCTTTATTTGGGATACAAAAGAAGAAAATGAGCAAGGTGGGTTGTGTGTCACACGGGCGCATTTGAACTTCATTAATACCCAAATGTGCATTTGCAGTCCAAGGCAGAGCTCTAAAACTGCCAGGGGATGAGGGTGGGGTTTTCCAGAAGCACACCTGGGGCTTTGCAGGGATCAGACCTGGCACTTGCAGGGGTCATACCCAGGGTCACAGGATGTCAGAGCTCTGGCAGTGCTGTGCTCAGGTTGCTTCATTTCTCCACTGGCAGTGTACCTTCAGTGTTGCTCTTCAGCCCATGAGTGCCTTAGCTGCTTTTTCCAGGTTGTTCTTCATATTTTTTTCCAGATTGTTTCTTTGCCTTTTTTCCTTCCACCTCAGTTGTTTTCAAGAATTCCTGCCTCTTTTGGGTTATTCTTCTGTACAGTGCTCCTGTTCTAGCTTTCATATTTTTCAAGGAGAGAGCAACTAGAAGAAGAGCTGGGAGCTGGGGTGCTTAACCTGGACAAAAGGGGGCTCTGAGGAAACTCATCTCTCTCTACAACCTCCTAGACGGAGGTTGTAACCAGCTGGCAGTCAGCCTCTTCTCCCCGGTATCAAACAATAGGATTAGAGGAAATTGCCTGAAGTTGTGCCAGGGGAGCTGTAGACTGGATATGAGGAAAAATGTGTGGATGTGGCATTTGGGTCCAGGTTTTAGTGGTGAAGATGGTGGTGCTGAGTTAACAATTGGATTTGATGATCTTAGAAGCCTTTTCCAACCTTAATGTGAAGTCCACATTCATCAGCAGACTTTCAGAAGCCTGAGTGTTCTGCTCTGTGCTAGGCAGCCTTGTTACTGCTCAGTCAGAGCAGAAAGAGGTGGGGGGAAAGGTGAAAGTGGATAAATGACTTTTTGTGCTCTCTGACATGTGTGTTTGCTTTTCTTTACCCCTCAGCATAAGGTTACTTACAGTGGGATTGCTGTTTTTCATTTCTGCTGTGTGACTGCATTTCTATTTGACTGTAGTATATTTGCATGGGGCTGAAAGAATCTTCTGTATTATAAAAGATGAAAACTTCAGCTGTTGAGTCAGAAAATTGAGACTAACATGGCTACTTGTGCTGCTGCTTCTCAGGCTGTTTGGAGCTACAAGGGAAAACAGCAATGGAAACTGGTTTTATTGCCTGTCTTTCTGATTTTAGGTAAATGTTAATTCTTTTTTCATGGATAAATGTGTTTCTTCTTGGTAAACAGTGTTGCTACCTTTTGTATCTCAAGCTGAAAGCAGGACTGCAGGAGGGAGAGAAATTGATAATGGGTGATTAGTGATTTAATTGATAAGTGATTTAGCGTTTAATTTGGTATTCTTTCTACATGAATTGCACTTTGTTGTGTGTTTGCTTTTCTGCCATACTGAATTCTGTCAAATTCATGTCAGTTTTGTAACCCTAATGCGTATCTGGCTCCCTTCTTGGGCTTCTGAGCACAATAGCTGATTTGATAAATGTGACATTTTTCCAGAGGGGATTAGTTGCTATGTTGGAATTGTTACGATCATTCCACTGAAAGCACTTCTGAACGCTTGCCTCTCTTGCTTGGAAACTACTTGTCTAATATTTTGGGGTTTATATATTTTGGGGCATTCAGGACCTTGGTGGCAGGGAGTATGGAAGTCAGACAATTAACTTTTTGCTCTTTAAATAGGTCCTAATTAATGTACACTGGAA
This sequence comes from Bombycilla garrulus, assembly GCA_013400315.1. Lineage (NCBI taxonomy): Eukaryota > Metazoa > Chordata > Aves > Passeriformes > Bombycillidae > Bombycilla > Bombycilla garrulus. The sequence goes on from VXBU01013524.1 coordinate 312,515, forward strand.
ATAAAACCATACTGATAGCGTCTGAGACACCACTGGGTTTATTCTTAAACACATTTCTTAGTCAAGCTATTGACTTCATTTTAGAATGTGGTCTTCAGGTTCTGTGGTGTGATTTAAAATGAAGGTTCTTGGAGGTTTTTTGTTTAATTAAACTTGGATTAAACCATTTGGGTTTTATTTCTTTTGAGTTGTGTTGACTTAAAAAAATAATCTGAGTTTGGAGCTGCAAAAATCCTTGAAGGAGTGATTCTACAGCAGTATTTAGATGTAATACTATGGGAGCAGTGCTTCTCTGTCTCACAAGACAGCAGTTTGACTGTTCCATCAGGTCTTTCTTTTGTCTGATACCAGACAAAATACCCATGTATTTAGTTTTACTTCATGTTTCAAACAGTTTTAGCCTGGTGGGACCCTGGGAAGAATTGAATTGAGCGCTTTCCTTTTATTGTTTATGTAACTTACTTCTTTTTATCCTCACTAGTTCTTTTTCAAAATTATGGTTTCAGAGTAGTTTTTATGTAGCTTCTTTAGTTATAAAAATAAGTTTATGAGTATTGGGAAATAAAATGTGTTCTTTTTCCCTTTCTGTTGTCAAGCTACCTCTGTAATAATATGTCCATCTTCGTTATAGTTTCAGTGTTGGCAAAGCTTCCAGTTAGATGATGAAATATGTTTCAGATCTATTTTATTAACTGCTGTGGCTGTGGTAAATGCACATCAAAATCATCTGTTACATTTCTGGTTTACATTGTTGTATTACTGTCATAGTGAAACATGAGTTTTGAAAGGCACAGCAGTGGAAAAATCCTGCTCAAAACTTCTCTTAATCATAGATTTAAGTATGACTGTGCACACACTGGCAGACTTCTGTTTTGGGCAAGTGCATGTTACTGTGAAGTAATAGAGAAATTCACATAAAATATTGCTAAGCTGTAAAAAACAATGTGAAAACTGTGTAGCAGTATTCTGACCTTGTAATGATTTACAGCTGAAAGAGAACTGAGTATGGAAAAAAAAGACAGATTTCAGCTTCATGTGAGGGGGTTTTAAATTTCTTTATTTGTTTATTTTTTTCCCTTTCCTCTCTGAGTTGTATCAGTTAAATACTTTTTGTAGTTTTGCCTGTTACAAACTCAACAGAAAACTCATGTGGGAGACAGAGGTGGCATTGACACTGCAGAGGAGGACTTGCAGTAGGGAAATACTTGGATACAGACAGACAGTCAGCTCTTCTTCAAAGAGCTTTAGGGAACTGCCCTGTGTGGTAGAGGGAGCACAAAAATGAAGGACCAGTTTGTGCCTTCTGTGCAAAGGGAGCTGGAGAGGATGAGGTGTGCAAAGCAGGACTGGAGAGCTAGGAAGTGGAATAAATGAGGACAGCAAGGGAGCATGAAGGCCAAGTACTTGAAATGAGAAGGGAGGGAGAAAGAACATCATTAATACCTGAGGCACTAGCAATGTCCAGGGAATGGCAGGAGATGAGCAAATAATTGAGAAACAACTAAGAGCATGGAAAATACCTCTGTTGTTTCAGCAGCCAGAAATACAAGGAGAGGATGTGTTACTTGGGATCCTCATCCCAAAGCTCTGAAACTGCAGCAATGTTCCAGCTTCTGGGGAGTTTTAACAAGGGAAGGGGTGAGGAGGGCCAGTGTAGCTGGGTGGGCTCTTCAGGCTGACAGCAAGGAAGGCAGCTCCAGCTGGGATTCATCTCTCCTTGGTCTTGTGTTGTTTTTCTTCCCTGTTGTTCCCTTCATCCCTCCTATCCCCATTCCCTCAACTCTGAAATACTTATTTTTATGTATATGCCCCTGATGGAGATTTTTAGGAGTCTGCAGAGACTGGTGCCCAGTTCACGTAATTCCTTTTTCTATTTAGCTACATTAAATAGATAATGTGTTTGCACAGGTAGTTTGATTGATTGCCCTTATTTTCACCCAGTGTGTGTTATTTCCAGTGTGTTAAAAGCAAACACTGCTTATCATGTCTTTCCTTCTCCCTTATATAAGCCAAGCATATTCACTGTACAATAAGGACAAGTTTTACCAGCTATTACATGAACTATTGCTATTTCTAATATCTGAGTCCATTTCCAGTCCACAAAAATATTTTTAAGCTGTACCTATAGCTGCTGTACTGACTTAAGAGTCTCCTTTAAAAGTGTTCTTTCAGTTGCTTCTCAAACTGCAGACGTGTATGCTGGCAGTCCTGCAGGTGATATTTTTAATATTCAATTTTATTCTTAGTGTTGAATATTGTTCTTAGTATTCCATGTTACTTTTCAGTTTTATTTTTAATATTTTAAAGTGGGTAGATGCTTCTCTGTAAGATTTAGTGCTTTTCCTTAGTCTTAAATTTGTCTGGCAGTGTTATGGTATTTATTCAACTCATTTGATTAGAAATGAGACTTGCTTGCTGCAAACCTGGCCTCAGAAATCATAGGCACCTGTTTTTGAAAATCCGGTGTATGCATCTGTTGGCTTCTGCCCTTAACAGTCTCAGTACAAAAATGGGATCCGTTTAGGGCTTTTGTGGTTAAAACTGCCTTAGATAAAAAAATTAGGGTCTTTATTTTGCTTTTAAATCTTCCAACCAAAATTTAGGATCAGAGTTAAATTGGAGTTTTTGCTATTGGGGTATGGTTTACCCTGTCTGCTGAAACACTCCTATGTCTGAGTTAATTTGAACTACATGGCCTCTTGAGTTCTTCAGCCAGCTCTGTGTCTGGCACTGAGAGAGCAGTAGCAGTGTTGTTTGTGGGTTGCTCTAGAGAGAATTGTTGCAGAAAGCTGGGACTTGTTGCTGTAACCTTTTCTGCCTCAGAAACTTGGCCAATAGAACGTATCTGTAATTTGCCATTTGTGCTGTGGACAGCTGCTGTGTGCGGTGCTGTTTATTTGCAGAGTCCAGTCACTGACTTGTGACAGTCTTGGGTTTGAGATTTATACCCTATGTACAAATGTACTGCAAAGCCCGGAGTTCCCAACCTCTGATAGGTATTGCCAAGGCTCTGTGTTACTGCCAGTTTCTTGGGCAGGGGTTTGCAATGTCTCACAACAATAGAAGTCTAAGCAAGGAGCTAAAAAGTGAATCTGGCAGATAAAGGCTGAAATGGCAGCTCTGATCTCCACAATTAAAGTGTCCAAAGTCAAAATTACATTTTTATATTCTCATCAAACACAGCTGAAAGCAAAATCTGAAACAGCTTAATGGAAAGTTTCAAGTCACTGCACTTGGCAGGTATTGGCCCTGTCAACAGCACTAGCGAGGCCATGGAAAATGCTTGGGTTCTGGTTTTGGCAGTCAAAGAGTAACCAACCACATAAAAATATTTGTAGTGTAATGTATTGTAGTGTAAGAATGAAGAGCCTGTGTTTATTACTGGCTATGTGTTCTTAAAATCTATGTGTGTGTTGCTTTGGTTTGCTGTCTTCATTGGTTTTCCTGGTCTGTACAACTATTTATTATGGAACAAATTCACCTCTGAAATTGGAACTGGGAGTCAAGATGGCACTGAAGAACTGACACAGAAGAATTAGTAAAATTTTGCATTCAAATTTGTTGTCTTATCTTCCTTATTTTTTCATTCAAGATAGAGACTAATGGGGTAAAAATATGAACACTTCTCCTCTTTTTTGCCTCTAAAGCCTCGGATTAAAATTCTAGAAAATAAAATAGAATAGAGGCATTTGTTATTACAAGTGTAGTCTGGTAAGACTCATTAATTAACTGATGGTCTCGCATCAAGGCAGGGTCGTTGCAGCTCTGGCCTTACATTTAGATATACTTCAGCTTTCATCTGCATCTCAGAAGCCTTAGTGGTGGTGTTTCTGTTAGTTTCTCCTGTGTGTGTGTTTACTCATTTATTTGTGTTTCACTTTTTTTGGGTAATCTCAGTTTTACTCCAAGAAATGTATTTTCTGTGCTATTTTATTTCTTTTTTTAATAAGCCAGAGTGTTTAAGGTTGGCAAGGTGGCTATGCAAGGGCAGGGATTAGTGAGGAAAATGGTGAATAATCCAGTTCTTCAATCTTGACTGCTTTGTTTTCCCAGTGGTTTGTACTACCCTCATGGTAACTGTGCTGTCTTTTGCCGATGTCCTTCAATGTCAGTTTTTAAGTTAAAATTATGAGAGACAGCCAGACAATTGTGGCATGTTTTCTGTGATTCATGCTAGAGACTCAGAAAAAGCAGCTTCAAGAAGAGTGCAAAACCCAGGGTTGTTCTGCTTCCAGGTCTGTTCCTGAAGTCTTAGCCAAGCATTGACTTAGCCAAAGAACTCTTATGGGCTGTGTAAGCCAGGAAAAAAAATCACAATGAAGTTGTTGCATACTACTGAGAGACGTCCTTTCATGAAAACACAGTCTTTGTGCATAATTCCGTAAAAATAATGATAGAAAAGTCATAATCCTGTATGTCCCTAAAGTCTCCTGAAGATATATGGTGTATGTTTTGTATCTTTCAGTGCATTTAATCCCAGTAAACCCGGTCAGGGAAGATGGGTTAAATCCTAAGAGCCGAAAGAGAATAATGCCCGATTTGCTGACAGAGCCTCCTGCCATAGACCCCGTTTATGAAGCTCATGTTTACTGCAATATTCCCACCATTGCTGAGCGCAGCATGGAAGGTAAGCTTTGGGAGGGCAGACCTCAGGATGGCTGCTTGTTTCCTTCTGCTGTTGTTAGAAATGATAACTGTGCACTGTCAGTTCACTGCTGCTTGGAGAAGGTGGAGCAAATGCCAGCTGATCACTGAATTACGTTAAATGGTTCAAAGCATGCTGCTGCTCTTTCCTTCCCTTTGTATCCTCTTCATTCTCTTGAGTTTTGGAAATTGTTTTATGTCCGGCCAGTAGTCAGCTGTAGGCCTAAAACTGAAAAGGTTGGGAGAGGTATAGATATTTAATATTTGAATTGTAATTCTTGTTGTACATCAGTTGCATTTCAAACAGTTGACTTGGAATTCAGGAAGAAAAACCCCACAGAAGTAATTAATTTTGGAATTCCAAGCCATTAGACATGGTCAGCTAGAAGGCATGTTTGCGTTCTTTCCTCCACAGCAGCTGCAGCAAGTTTGAATGAAGTCTTTCATAAACATATCCTATTAATGGTTATCAAATAAATCACAAACTAGTATATCAAAAAGATCCAGATTTGATCTGGATGATCAAATCAAGATGCTGCAAAATCCATCATTATGATGGGGACTGGAAGAGAGGCATTATGAAAGTGGAATAACCTTATTGTGTTGACAGAGTTCAGTGTTTGAATAATGTTTTGTACTCTGTGCATCTCCACACATGTACTGTGGAGATGTGCTAAGAACCTCAGTCTTGTATCACTTGCAATCTGAAGTGAAATCTTTCTTGGGTTGGTAAGTTGTAATTTCCTAGGGGTGTTTTCTTTCATTGCAATACCACAATACCAAAGCTATCAAGCTAATGATACCTGCTTTTTTTTTAATTAAAGAAAATGGATGCAGGTAACATTTTCTCTCTCTCCCTCTTTTTTTTTTTTTTAATTTTTTTTCTTTTCCTTTTCTTCATTGTAGGTCATGCCCCTCATTATTTTAAGCTGGTGTCAGCTCAAGTGCTGATTCGACATGGCGATAGGTATCCTCTGTATGCCATTCCCAAGACAAAGAGACCGGACATTGACTGTATGTTGGTGCCCAGCAGGTAAAATTCTTGGAGTTTGTCTTTACTAAGCTCTTTTTTTGCTTGAGAATCATTTTTGTCCTCTTCAGGAAACAATTTATGCAGCCTGAAGTACATTGTGACTTCTGACCATGGTGTATTGCCATGGTTTAGAAAACCAGCCCCTGCATCTGTGGGATTTTTAATTTTTTCTGAAATAAGAACTATTACGGGTTACCGGTTCAGACCAGAGTAAGTTCTTCATATTTCTTTAAAAAGCAAAAGCTATTTAGTTGGATATTTAGGTTGCCGTTCCTCTTAGATAAGTTTCTACGTTTTGAAAAGGTAAGTGCATTGTTTGAGATGGTTTCTTCCATTTCAGCTTAGCATGCTTCCCTTCATCTGAATATAAAACGCTCTCAGGCAGTTCAGCACTACCATAAGAAAATTGATATTTGTATTTTGTATTATTTTTTCTTTACTCTTCAGAAATACAGGCTATCAGAGTTTTCCCTTAATGGTTTGTGTCGAAATTCAGGAAAAAATGGGAGTTATATATTTAACTATTAAAATACAAATTAACAGAAAGTACTACTGTTTGCTACTTGACAACTACCCCTTTCCTGTAGTTATCTCTCTGTTTAGACCTATCACATGTTAGTTGTGTCCAACTGCCACTAGAACATAATTTTCCTTTCTGTTTCAGTATAGTGCTTTTGTCTAACATCATGTCTTTGTAGATTGCTGAAAACTGTTTTCGCATCTGAATCACCTTGAGCTGAAGATTCAGCTGTGATCTGAATTGCTTCTTTGTGGCAGAAGCTTCCTTTTTTGTTTAGATTCTACTCACTGATACAGATGAATTATAGTGCACAGCAGTAGTAAAAACAAGTGATGATGTAATTGCCCAACCTTTGCCATGGCTTGTTTGATTACATGTAAGTACTTTTACGTAGGATGATAATGGTGATTTTTCAGCACAGGACTTACCAGTAAACCTACTGAATACTTAAAAGAAAAACACCAAGATAAATTAGCAAAATCTCTGGGCAAATCTACCCCTTCATGCTGCTGTTCCCTCAGCAGTGTCAGGTGTGGAGATTTCAATGGCTGAGGGCTGTGTGTGGTGTCCTTGCATACTTTGCTCAGGAAGAGAAGCACAGTAGGTACACAAAGCTGTGTATATGGACCACAAATACCTTTTTCCAGAATGGCGTGGAATCTCCTCTGACTTGAATTCCACACCAGAAAAGCAAGAACATTATTGTTTTACTCCCAACTGGCTTTACTCTGTTGTGCTGGAAGTGTTAATGCCACACTGGAAGTACGTTTCACCTTATTGCCTGGGAGGATCATGGAGCAGATCTTCATGAAAGGAATTTTTAGACAAAGGGATGATCCAGGACAGCAAGCACAGCTTTACTCAGGACAAATATGCCTGACCAGTCTGGTGGCTGTCTGTAATGGGGTGACTGGGACGATGATCCAGGGAAGACTGAGCTGTGTCATCTGCCTGGAGTTCTGTAAGGCTTTCCGTGAGGCTTTCCCTCATGGCATCCTTAACTCCAGACTGAAGAGATGGGGATTGGCAGGGTGGACTGTTCAGTGGATGAGAATTGACTGAATGGATGCGAGGTGATCAGTAGCTCTGGGTCCATGGAGGCCAGTGATGAGTGGTGTCCCTCAGGGCTCTGGGACTAGTGCTCTTCATATCTTCATTACTAACATGGACTGGGGAATTGAGTGCACTCAGCAGGCTTGCAGTGATAAGAAATTTATGTCCAGCTTGAGAAGCGGGTCCAGAAGTTCAAGAGGTTCATCTGGCTCAGAGCAGTCCCAGACATGGATGCAGACTGGGAGGAATCACTGAGAATAGCCCTGCAGAGGCCTTGGTGGGGGTTCTGGTGGATGATAAACTGAGCATGAGCCAGCAATGTGTGCTGGCAGCCCAAGAGACAGGACACTGCCTGCTGCTTTTCTGTGCTCACACTTCATCTTCCACCAAAATGCCTGTTTTGTCAAGAGGTGGCATCCAGGGGTCTGGTCCAACATCCTTCAGGAGAAGTTGGATTTCCTTGAGAAGTACCTAACCCCAGAAACACTGTGTGCCCACTGCAAGCTGAGTGGCCTCATGAAATGAGATGTGCATTCCTGAGACTGCAGAGAGGAGACCAAACTTCAGTTGTCTCTGCCACAGAATGGAGTGGGAGTTATTTTAATAAAAAATTTATTTTTCTAACCAGATGGATAATGAATTGTTTGCTAATAGCTATGATAATATTGTGAATGATATACCTATAAGGGGTGAGATTATTTTCAGCATGAAATAATAAGTAGAGAAATATGATCCAGATTTCTATTGGAGTTCCTAAAGGCTCTGATCTTCTGATCTTTCTTAGTATCTGTCATGTTAGAATGTATGTGAGAAAGCTTTAGTGAACGATGTTAACTGCAAATGACAGTGTTAGATGAGTAGTTGTGTTTCTCAATATTAGTGCGCCACATGAGACCTCAGTTTTGTATTTGTCAGAAAAGCTTTCATAGCTGTTTACACTTTGGTGTCAGGCAAGGAGTACAACATGAAGGCCCTGGAGTCAGAAAAACTATCCATAAAAGGCAAGGAAATAATGTGGCTTTGACACAGAATGACCAAGTGGAGCAGTTGAAAGGGCACAGTCAGGCTCTGAGGAGGCCAGAGGGGGATACCCCTGGTTCTCACTGATCTGTGAAGCATTAGAGCACCACTGTGTAAATGGCACATCCCTTACCATTCACAGCTACTGAAAGACCTTGTCTCCTCAAGAACAAAATTTATGTTAAAAAGCATCTCCTCTCCTAATTTAGGGCAGCAGAAAGATTAAAGAAGTTGGCTCTGCACCATTCTGTCCAGATGTGTTAAAGCTGACCTTACTGAATAAAGCTAGAATTGAGCCATTGTTTTGAGTGGAACATTCATTACTTCAGCATCAGGAAGTTATTTGCTGTGTTTGGCTGTCAGGCTTATATTCCTTTGTGATGTAAATTTGGTGCTTGATTGTAAATGTGTTTATATGGGGAGTGTGACAGGGTCTGTAATCACTGTCTTTGAACTGAAGGTTTCTTCTGCTGTACAGTTGAGTTGTCTGATGGAAAGTCTGGCCTGTTTAAGCTTCCTGGACTTAAAACATCAGATAAGCAGGCTGCTCATATGCAGGCTGCTCTTTATTTGACTTGGCATTCAGCTGATGGAATTCATTAATTAAGCAGATTATGCCACAGCCCCATGGACTTCTAATGGAAATGCAAAATAGCCTTGAGGTCACGCTTGGGTTTTGTGAATTATGGATTGTGACATATAAGTGTGGAATGAATATAAGCAAATGGATTAAATGCTTTGGAGATTTCTTCCATGTAAAACTTCAATTAATATTATTGTTATCATTTTTATTGTTCTGGATGTAAATTTCCAAAGGGAACCAAATAACACATACTTTTTTCCACAAGAAAATTACTTGAAGTTATGAAAATCCATTCATTGTAGTGTTTGCTTATGGGGGAAATAAATTAATCCCACACATTTTTTCCCTTATGTAGCTCACATTTATAGTGTCAAAAGTAAAAAATGTGCAGTATTTCTTCACTGAGTTTGTATGTGAGAGAGAAGGAATGCATTCTGGAAAATGCTGAAATGATTTCAGAAGACTGCTACAATTTGATAGTAAGCTGGGTTAATTAGCAGATACTTGAAGACATTTTGGGAGGTGTTGATGTTAATCATAAGCTTAGTAACAAATACTGAAATTTTAAGTTCAATATGCACATGTTTTGAAACTGCCACAAAAATGAGGTGGGAGATGAGACAAGTATAATAATGTGAGCTAAAGGGGATGTGGATTTAACTTGGAGTGAGATCAGAGTAGGATCCAGACCAGAATCAGGTGAGGAAAGGTCTCCTGGGGCCTCTGCTGACTTTAGAGATGGAATTACAGAGCCCTGGAATGGTCTGGACTGGAAGGGACCTCACAGATCCTCTCATTCCAAGCCCCTGCCAGGGGAGCACTGTGGAGTTTCTTATAAAAATGTACAAGCTGCGAGACCTTTATGAATAAATAATCCCAAACGGTACCACTACTGCCTTAGGATCTCTTTTGTAGACTACACTGATCTATTGTTGTGTTTAGTGGCTCTCTCCATTCATTTGTTTTCTAAAAAGCACTCAGTCCTTTGATCTCTCTCTTTTTGCCTACTTGAACTTCACAGAAAACACATGTTATTTTTGCTTGAAGTTCTAAAATTATTTTTTGCATTTTAAGTAAAGAGAAAGGGACTTGCTCTTGGTACAGTTTACAGGCAGAATCCTATGTTGTATGATTACAGAAAAGTGATGTTTGTGTGTCTGAAGCCTGATGGGGTCACGTTTCCTCACTGAGTGAAGCACTGAGGGCTCTGCAGCTCCTTATGAGAAGCCTGGTCCTCTCAGCTTTTGCCATGCATTTTTGTATCAACTCCTCAAGGAAAAAGGAAATTTTATTGAAGGATGCCTGCTCTGTTTCTGGCAGAAATCCATAATATAGTTCAAATAGTTGTGCAGTATTTCTTTCCATATACACTGATTACAATGTAGCAATAAAAGGTGATACTAAAGCCTTTTTGGACCTTAAATGTTGATTAACAATTTAAATGTTGGTCCATTTTAATGCTAGTGCATGAAGCTCAGTCTGGGATCTATTATCCCAGTGTTTAGGTTGTAAATAACAAAAAGATAAGCTGAATTAATTATTTGAGGAAAAAGAAGCATCCTCGGTTTTGTTAAAGATAAAATTTTTTCTATTGTACACAAATAAAATAATGAAAAGGGAAATTAACAGATTTAAAATAAGGGAACCAAATGTTAAAATTGAGAAGTGTGGCTATTGTTAGTGAGTTTATATAAAAAGCTGTTCCATTTTCTGACAAAATTTGAAATATTTTTTATAGTCCTACCTTTTGTAAATGCAGTAGCTTGCCATTGTAAGGCCAGGAAAATTACAGGAGGATATCTCTTTAGTTAATTTTTATTTTCTGATTACTCTTATGGAAATAAATTTTTAAGGATAATTCAGTCTTTTCAACTGTAGAACTGAGCAATTTCCTTTGCTTCCTGCTCCAGCAGCCCCAGCCGTGTTGCCTGGATACTCTATCTCCTGCAGCATCTGTAAATTGGCCAATTCAACAGGAGGATTCATATTCTAAATAAAAGCCAAATCTTGGGGCAGGAGGGGGAATGCTTTGTCAGCTGGGAGCCCAAGTGCTGCTGCAAATCTTGCTGCTGAGAAAAATAGGTGTTTGTTTGCCCAGTTGTACAGGGATATCTATTTAGCAAGAAGTAAGCTTTGAATTTCTATTCTGAAAGACATCCAACAGTTATATTTCATAATGCCCTTCTGCAGGCATGTGCTTATCTTGTGCTCACTTTAAATACAGTGTAATCCAAAGTTAAGTAACTTGCATCTCCATGTCTAATATTATTAATACACTGTATTAATACACTGGAATATAAAATCATCAGTTATCGTCCCTTTTGTAATTTTATCTTGAGAGTTAATTTATTTTTGCCTGCCATTTCTTCAGAAAAATCCTTTTGCAAAGTACAGATAAATACTTTACTTTCTTCTTCCTTCTCTTTCTTCCCACAAGTGATTGCTGGCAGTTTTTTCAGCACAGATTTGATTCCATTAGAATTCTTTCAGGCTTTTGTAAGCAAAGCAGCAAAAGAAGCAGAATGGATAATGCAGTTTTTAGTTTTCTTTCACATGTATTTGCAGAGCTTGTTAATTAAGTGAACCAAGTTTAAGGAAAATTTTGATTGTTAGTTTATTCTTGTGTAGAGTTTTATAAACTTAAAAATTTAGAAAATTGGTGGTTCAGCCTGCTACCTCTGTAATAAGCTTAAAAAGCCATTTGCTAATGGGTGTAATTTAATTTTCTCAACTTAATTCTTCCATTTTTAGATTTCACTGCTAGGCTGTGAAAATAGTGCAATGTACAAAATGTTCTGTTGGAAATTTTCATTTGGAGCTGGAGTAAGCTTCTAATATGTGGTTGTACAACAGGCAGCCTCCACTGCTTGGGAAACATAAACCAGCCTTTGTTCCTTCCTCTGCTTTGCAAATACTAATCTTCAGTCGCCCTGTTAAAATTATAGTATATAGAAGAAGTTGTGGATTTAGAATATCATAAATTGGCTGGTTTTCCTTTAATTTGGAGTTACATGAAAGAATTAGTCTGTTTTTTAAATATCATTTTGCTTTTTGTCTCATTTTGCATTTTTTCTTACTGGCAGTTGTGGCATAATTGTAACATTTTCCTGCCAGGATTTTTGTTTCCCTGAAGAGAAATTAAGTACTGGAAAATGCAAGTTTTATACAATGATATGAGCTGCCTTTCTGTTGACAGACACTGATTCTTATGAGCTCTCCTGTATGTGCAGGCTGTGAGCAGAGCTCTGCATGTATGAGAGTTTCTCAGTTGACCCTTCTAAGCATGGATGTCTTTGTCCCAGTGAACTTCGGTTCTAGACTCTCATTCCTGCTTTAGTGGTGTTACTGCTCCCTCTGGTGCATCCTGCAACTCGGATTTCTTTTTAAGACCTGAGGTTTTTGTATCAAAAGTAGCTGATCATTCTACCAAATGTAAATATGAGCAGTAAACACAAATCCCAGAGTTCTTTAAGAGATCCCTAAAAAAATTTATGTATATTTTTTTAAGGAACATGAAAATATTAACTGTATTCAAGCTGAACATCCCAATAAGACAAGAACCATCTGGAGCAGAGTTGGGTTGCCAAGCAGCTTCTGATTTAGTTCTGCAAAAATTAGAGGGGTGACCTTTGATAACTGCTGACATTTAACAAAAAAGTCCCCACTCATGTAATGCATTTCTGCTGTAGGAACGTGATCACAGATTTATTTTTCAAAGGTTAAGATTACCTTTGGGTTACATTGTGGACTTTTTTGTACCTGCAGCTTTCTGCAAAGCACTACCACAGGGATCTGAGTCCATGGTGTATTTGAAATTTTCAGTGCAGTGTGGGAGATCTAAGCATTCTTCCACTGACTTGAACTCTGTTGCAGTGAGTTAACTTGGATATTTTAGTGAATATCTCTTCCAACTGCATTCATTACTTCCATGGCAGGGGTATCTTACTTGTGTATGTGTCCAGCAGCGTTGGCCTCTTTCTTCCTGGGTAAAAGTGCAGTACCCCAAACAATGATTCCAGTTTTAATGTGGCCACTGGGTACTGCTTTCCAGTTCCACATAATTGAGACTACACTTGCTATTTGATTTGAGGGTGTATGAAGTAGAAATAAAAGCTGAGATTGTGGTCAGCATTGTACATTGCAAAATCTGAGAATTCCTTCAAGATCATCTACTTAAAGTACTGTGTTTGAACCCCTTTAGATTGTTACTGCCTTTGGCTGTGCTGTTAAGGAGCATTGGTACTTCAGAAATTGGAGAGAGATTTGAGGTTTTTTAAAGGAATTTTTAAATGTATTTTCTGTTTAATTTTAATTCATAACAGAGTTAGTGACTGAACTCAAAGCAACCCCCAGAAATTGTTCTAAATTACTTAGTGAAAGGTATCATAATTTTAACATGACAAGACATCTGTTTCCCTGTAGTTCTTTGGTAGGTAGTAAGTAATTAGATTTCTTTCCCATACTTGCAAAAGTCATGGGTAAGAGCAGATGTTGTGTCAGTGGGAAATAACCTCCCATCATGAAATTTCTGAGCTGACATACTAGGAATACTTGACTCTCTCGAGATGCTTTCTCATACACTTTTGAAAGTTTTCACATTTTGTTTTTTTATCTCTCTAGGAAACCTTCTCATCCTCAGCTTGAAGCCTTCATTAAGCATATGTCCAAAGGGTCTGCAGCCCAAATGGATGGTTCTCTGAGCAGCCTGCCTCACTTCCCCAGCCATTCCCTGTGTGAAATGGGAGAGCTGACACAGACAGGTGAGTTCCACTGGCAGCTCTGTGTCATCCTCTGCTCTGTTAAACAGAGTCTGCTTGAAAAGGGGTCTTCTGATTGTCTTTATAATGACATAAATGCTTTTTAATGAAAGCTTATCATGTTGGCTATGCTGGGATATGGATAAAATATTTGACTCTCAGCTGTGAAAATGGCAACAGTTGTAGAAACAATGCTTTGTCCTATGGCTTGACAATGCTGTTACACACTGGTCAATCTTGGCATCTCTTTTAACTTCCTTGTAGAAAGTCAGAGCACCTTTCTTTCATGTTGCTTCGCATCTCAGAATTCCTCTGTGACCCTTGTGACAAACAGCACTGCTCAGTCCCTCCTGAGGAGGATCTGATGCTCTGTTGCTGACAGGGTTGTGATTCAGAGGGACCCTGTATTCTCTACAGGAGATGCTGATGTAACAGACTCACCTGATGCTTGTGTTCTGGAAATGCTTTATACATCTGGTGCCTGTCAAGTCCTTGTGTGTTCTGGGATTTCTTTGGGAGGAATCCTTGGCCACTCTCAAGTCTTAAAAGTCAAGGTGATATCAGGAGAAAGTAAGGCAGGACACTACTGAAATTGCACACAACACATAGATTGTGTCACTGAGCTGGCAGCTGAGGACTCCTGTGGCTTACAGCAAGGTACATAGAGGTGTTCTGATGCATAAAAGGTTCATGCCTATTTGCTTTGCTGCTGTGCAAGAGATGTGGATTCTGGAGTAGAGGTTTTGGTATGTGAGAAGGATACACTCTCCAGCTGGATAAAGGCAGAGCTTTGGCATAAATTATAAAGCAATTTAAATCCTCCCTGAAGGAAGATGGAGAAGGAAACCTGATGCAGTTGCTACACCTCATGGTTGTTTTGTGAGTTTACACACTGATTTACATTTTGTGTATTTGTGTCCTGACTGCTGGTGGTTTTATTGGCTGCCATAAATTTTCAGGGGCACAGGATTCTCTGCCTGCCTGAAAACCTGACTGAGGGGCAGTCTTCAGAAACACCTTACTTTTGTAGCCATGTTAGACCCATTCAGTCTGTGTCTTAGTCCAAAGAATTGATATTAAACCATTGAGGTTTTAAACAAATTTTATGGAATGAGTTTCTTTCCTGTATTTCAGGTTAGTTCCTAGAATTTGAGCGATACTGAAGAATAGCAAGTTTCTCATGTTTCAGACAGTTTTCTTAGTAGTTGTAAGTGAAGTTCAGCTTTGTAAGTTTATAACAAGTTGTTCATTTATCAGTAAGGCTACTAGCTGTAGTTTATTTATTTTTTTTTATTTTTTGCAAAACTGCAAAGATTCTAATCATGTGTTGTAATTTCTGTCAAAATTCAGGGGTCGTGCAACATTTGCGAAACGGACAGCTGCTCCGAGAAATTTACATCAACAAGCACAAACTGCTCCCTGCTGACTGGACAGCCAAGCAGCTCTACTTGGAGACCACAGGGAAGAGCCGAACCCTGCAGAGCGCCCTGGCTCTGCTCTACACCTTCTTGCCAGATTTTGACTGGAAGAAAATTAACATGAGGCACCAGTGGAGCACCATTTTCTGCTCAGGAAGCTGTGACTGCCCCATGAGAAACCACTACCTGGAAGAGGAGCAGCGCAGGCAGTACAGCTTGCGGGTGAAAAACAACGATTTGGAGAAAATATACGTGGATATGGCAAAGATTGTGGGCATTCCCACCAGGCAGCTGAGGGCTTCTAACCCAATAGATTCTCTCTTGTGCTATTTCTGTCATAATGTCTCGTTTCCGTGTACCAAAGCTGGCTGCATTGGTATGGAACACTTCAAAGTAATCAAGAGACACCAGTTGGAGGATGAGAGGGAAAGACAGGAAAAGAAACTTTACTTCTTGTATGCACTATTGGCCACTCATCCTCTCCTCAACCAGACTGTCAATAGGCTGCAGCGTATTGCAGAAGGCAAGAAGGAAGAGCTGTTTGTCCTCTACTCTGCACATGATGTCACCTTGTCACCTGTTCTTAGTGCCTTGGGCATTACAGAGGCCAGATTCCCCAGATTTGCTGCCAGATTAGTTTTTGAGCTGTGGCAGGATGGGAAGAGGCCCAAAGAACACTTCATCCGCATCCTGTACAATGGTGCTGATGTCACGTTCCAGACCTCATTTTGCAAGGATCATTATAAACGTTCCAGCAAGCCAATGTGCCCACTAGAAAAATTTGTCAATTTTGTCAAGAGGGATATGTTCTTAATTTTTAACAGTACGAGCTACTATGATGCATGTCATAGGAGAGCACTGTAGAGAAGGGAGGAGGAAAAGAGGCAGTGTTACGTCAGCGATGTATTTTGTGGCGGAGGCAAATTCAGTTTTCTTACTTCTTGTGTTTTTATGTGTAAGTACAGAAGGGTAATGCTTGAAGCATTCTTCAAATAGTTTTATTTTCACTCAGGCTGCAGATGGCCTTCAGTAGAAGAACAAATGTCAAGGGTTATGTGTATGTGTACGCTCACACACGCTGTTAACTGTTGTGATAAACCATGTGGGTGAATGTAACGTGGCCCTTGCTTGATAGGGTGAGAGAGCATAGACTTTGTGTTTCTCTGTTCCAGAGCAATACTTGGGTAGCATAAATTTAAAGCCAAAACTACTTTTTTTTTCCACCACCATCTCACACTCATTTTAAGCAGTTCATGTCAGGGTCATTATGAATTCCAGGTGTCTGCATTAAGGCATTTGTAAGGAATTTTTAAATTTCTTTACTCAGAGGAAGCCTTCTAATACTATGGGGCAGGTCCTTAAAGGAAAGTGCATGTATGTGTGCGTGTGGATACTTCCCTGAGCTTGTACAAACGAGCGTGTGCCTTTTGCACCTCACAGACCTAGAAGCCCTTGGCTATTGTTGCCAGTGCCAGAGAAGGGTGTACTGGAAAAGGGATACAAAACTCTACTCTTTGATTGCACTTTCAGCACTTTGAATAGCTCAAACACGGTCTAGGAACACGTAAAGGCCTTGTGACGTTACAATAAGTAGCAAACACTAACAGTACCACTAAACCTGAGTGGGAAATTAGGGTTAGAAATCAGTTTTATGGTGAAGTGTTGGGCTCTTTCCCATTGTGAACACATTCAAGCTGTTGTGCTATGGAACAAGTCAGTATCTTAGGAATTTGCTGTGGTGACTGCTTGAGACAGCTTGACTAAATACTGAGAAAACTTTGTAGTTGAGTTAGTATTTTTATGGACTAGGAAGCTCTTATTTTGGGAGACCAGACTTGTACATACTGTACTGTGTATATTTATGACACAGTAGATCTTTCTTACTTGTTTAGTTTGTAAAGACTTGTGGAGGTCACTTTTTAGACATTTTTCCCCTTGATCAGGATGTTTAGACTTAAGAATAAACTGTTATGGGTAATTTGAACAATGAGTAGATATGAAAACTTCAGACTGTTTTAATCTCTGTAGGAGTAGTAAATTGAGAACCAATTTTTAATAGAATTCCTAGAAATTTTATAATGATGGAGGTTTTTTAACCTCCAGAAATAAATTAGTCTGTGAGTTGTGATTCAATGGTGCTAGTTTGTCAAAGAAAACGTAACTCAGCGTAAGTTCTCCGACTCTTGGCATTCCACTCTCTGTTTTCAATGCTGCATTTGAACAGGTTTCTTTAAATAAAATTCTGGGGTTTCTTTGTGTATTTGTGTGTTATGTTTCTTGTGACTTCCTTAGCTGTTTGGAGAAACAAGGTAGATATTGTTCAGCTGATTGTTGCATTTCTAACTTCTGCACTTAATCTGTCCTGAGCCTCAGTCTGGGCAGGAGCAAGTAAACATCTCATGAATACTGGACTAGAAATCCTGATGGAATATTTGGGGCTATTGTACCACATTGGAGTGGTAACCTTTGTCTGAGAGACTGGATCTGCTTGTCATCATCCCTGCTTGTGTGCTGGAGGGCAAACGGGAAGAGAGAATCTGGAAGCTGAGCTGACTGGAGAAATTAGGTGAAGGGGATCTTTTCCCCAACATAAGTAGCAATGGTAGAGACCCCATAACTCTTCCTTATGTTGAGGTGGAACCTCCTGTGTTTTTGCCCCCACTGCTTCTTCTCCTGTCACTGGGCAACACTGTACAGCTCCAGTTATTTGTACACACTGATGAGATTTCCTTGAGCCTTCCCTTCTCTGGACTAAACACTACCCTCATGTCAGGTGCTCCAGACCCTTGATCATCTTCGCTGTCAGTGGGACTCTCCAGCAGCTCCACCTCTCTTGTCCTGGTGTGATAAAGAGCACTGAGAACTGTTTCAGCCAAAATGGCTTCCACTGTGGTCAGGGCAGTGACAAGAAACCTGGACTGGGGAATTTAAGGAAATCTGGAACTAAATTGCAGTTACAGCTTCAGGTTGTCAGTGTCTGCTCACCTGTATGTCTGAGGGCCTCTGGGTGGGCAGAACCAAATCTTTAATGTAAAAATAATTTTTTAAAAAGGGCAAAAGTTAATTATTATTCTGTATATGCACAGGTTATTAAGATATATAAATCTCTTCCAAGATGTACACGCAGAGGATCTGCAGCAATGAAAGACTTGAGCCATCTCCAGTGCCTCCAGAAGTGCTAAAGGAAAGAGCTACAGGGCTGAGATCATTCTCACAAACCTTGGACCTGGCTGTGGAGATAAAGTGATAAGCAAACTGCATTACTGCAGTTGATTAATCCTTATCTTTTGAAGTTTGACCTAATTTATGATTCAATTTGTAATTTCAAGTGGATTTATATTTGGATTAAGGTAACAAATGTAACTACCTGAACACTGAAAAGAGGAATTGGTGGGAATTTATTTATCCCGGAATTGATAAATAGCCTTTCTGTGGGGGTGCACTGATGAATCAGCTGTACTAGCTGGGAAACAGTGACTTGAGCAGTTGCACAGTTTAAGCAAGTGGTAGAGCAGTACTAAAAGCTGCTGCTTTAAGGAATGCTGCTTGAGGTCTTGCTCTTGGCTTGAAAGCGATGTAGAAGTGGGCTGTTTTGTTGTAAACACGGTATTCAGAAACTGATGTTTAAACATGTTGAGTACTTGTGAATGAAATCTGTGCAGTGCTTCCTCACCCAGTGCAGCTCATTTTCCAGAGCAGGGCTCATGTCCCGTCTCTCCCCGTTCGCTCCTCGTTTCTGTTTGTTCCGTTCCTGAGTTTCAAATGCCCTTTGCACGCTCTGAGTGCCAAATGGCTTGCCTTGAGCTGCCGTGTATTATTCGTGTGTTAAAAAGGGAGGGAAGGCCTCTAACCGCGGAATTCCTGGTGCCGAGGGATGCGGGGCGGGATCTCCCGAGCAGTTCCCGGTGCCGGAGGGATGCGGGGCGGGATCTCCCGAGCAGTTCCCGATGCGGGAGGGATCTCCCGAGCAGTTCCCGATGTCGGAGGGATCTCCCGAGCAGTTCCCGATGCCGGAGGGATCTCCCGAGCAGTTCCCGGTGCGGAGCGGGATCTCCCGAGCAGTTCCCGGTGCTGGAGGGATCTCCCGAGCAGTTCCCGATGCGGGAGGGATCTCCCGAGCAGTTCCCGGTGCTGGAGGGATCTCCCGAGCAGTTTCCGGTGCCGGAGGGATGCGGGAGCGCGGGCGGCGCTGCGGCGCCCTCGTGTGGCGGCTCCCTGCGGTGCAGCTCGGGTTTGTGGAATTACACCGGGAAAGAGGCTCTGGAAGAGTAAGGGTTAAATGCAGGTGAACTGTAGCTGGATTTCATCCTGCAGCCTGATGTGGTTTGACTAGGTGTCTATGTGAGATGCTCAGACCCCTGTGGGGTGAAGAGGGAAGAACAACGGCTATGATGGTTATTTTGAAGTGAATCATTCATGTTGAGCACAGGTGCATTCTGCAGGGATTCTACAGCTTTGCTAGCCTGTGTATTAAAATCAGCCCCACACTTTTCAGCAGAGTTATTTTTGAAATTACTAAAGCCCATTCTATATGGAAGTATAAAACGGTATTATTTTTTCCTATCACTTTTCTAGTTTGGTCTCAGTTTGCTTGCGTCACGTTTTGTTCCCTCCCCCTTTTTCACATGAAAGTAGTTTTGCTGCATGTGAGTACTGTGACCTTATTCAAGCAGCTGAGATATAACAGAGTCTGAACTTTGTAAAGTTCCTTCAAACTGAAATCAAACACCATTAAACTCATTGTTTCCAAATGTCCTGGAGAGCTGTTTTCAGAAGTGATTTAGAATTGTACCTAAGCTATTCCTTTAGGATCCCCTGACCAAAAAGATCATTATTTTTTCTTCTGTTGAAAGTAAAAAGGTAGGGTGAAAGAAAAGTGATGGCATTTGAAAGGCAAAGCAGTTCAGTTTTCATTCTAAAAACAGTCTTTATGGCAGAGTAAAAAAAATAAATCATCTGTTTTCCAATCTATCTCCATTTGAGACAAATTACGAGGAAATGTCCTGAAATGAACTTTTCCTCTAAAGAAAGGTAGGTTTCGGCAGCCTCTCCCCACAGGTTTGAACGGAATTTCTTGGAGGAAAGTGAAAACAAAACTGTTTATTTAACAAGCAGAATGCATGCAGGCACTGGGAAAAAAAAAAAGAAGATGAAAAAAGAAGAATTAATATTGTTAGATAATAAACCTTCTCGTTGTGGAGAAAGCTTGTGGTTTTTTAGAGTCCTGCTCGTTCTCCAGAGGTCTGGGGCCAGGATGTAGTGTTCCTGCAGCCTCCCTGGCCGGGCCTGGCGTGTGGCTCCGGGGATGGTCTGGCTTTCGGAGTGGGCAGAGCTGAACAGTTCCAGAAGAAGCCACAGTCCCAGGAAAACTTCTTGTCTCAGCTAACAAACAAGAGCCAGCTGAAAGCGAAGATGCGACTCTCCCACACGCAGCAGAGAGAGCCAGGGGAATCTGTGAGAGCTGAACACGAACTGCTCCCTGAGGAATTCCCCAGCCTTCCCCTAAAGTTACAGGACCCGTGTGGGCACCAGGCAGATGTTAGGGGATACAGTGTCATAACATCACCCCGGGACACAGACTTTATGATGCTGTTGTAGAATGGTCATGGGAGGATGTGAGAGGGCAAAGTTGGAGCAGAAGTTGTTGCTGTAGGTCCTTGCAAAACAGGATACAGAGGATAAAAGATGAAAAATAGATAGCAAATAGAAAATGTGGCTTCTTGTGTCCGTCTGTGTCCTGGAGCAGGTTCAGAGGCAGCTGTTTGAAGCAGGAGACTGAGGACAACAGCCAGCTACAGGACAGAAGGAATGTCTGAGGGCAGCTCTGCAGAGTGTGTGTGTGAGTGCTGGGGTGTATGCAGCACTGACTGAGGTAACTGGAAGGCTAAAGGGTCCAGGGCCAGATACTGGACACACTGAGTGCTCTCTGACTCCTAGTTGGACCTGCTGCAGCTACTGGACAGGCCCAAACAATTTTATCAGAAGCAGAGCGAGCTAAGAAGGGATTCTGCAGATTTAGATGATGAGAGGGATGACTGTAATACTGTTTCATCTTTTTAAAAGCTTGTCTGCCCCCCAAAGTGGTAACAGAGATTGCTATTGATCCACTGGTTGCTAATTTCAATTTCCTTTTTGAACTGATCACATACTTAATGTTCTCCTTTAGCAATGCCACTTGTAACAGGCTTTTGACCAATTCAGTGCCTTTAAAGAAAAACTTCAACAACCAAACCTTTATAAGCAACACACCTACAGTGCTTTTCTGCTGTGCTTATACATGCATAACTCAGGCTTATCTTGAAGGATGATTAATAGCTGCTGTCATTTTTAGCTGTCAAATGGACAACAATAATGGCTTGAGTCCTATCTCAAGCACCAGAGAGGTGTCTTTTTGCTTAAACCTCTTCCAAAGGGGATTAAATGATGTCCATGACTATGTAATAGGACAGGTGTAAGATGACATTTATCAGCAATTAGTGTGCTCTCAGCTGTGTTCCTAACCCTTTAGCTGTGAACCCAGAGTTAAGTAGGTTTAGGGAGAGTTTTACCCGTTAATATTTAACTTGAGTCTGCGATGTGGTAATTGGGGTTTTGGTAAGAAAGAGCACTGCATCTTGTTGAAGAGTGATAAAAATACTTTTGCTCTTAATAGGGGACTGGAAGCAGGCAGTGCTGCTCTGAAGTGGTTTTTATGAGGAGGAAGGCAGCCAGCTTAACCACAGACAGACAGGGGCTCATTAGCTGTGAGGCTTGTGAATCTGGGCTGCTTCTGGCAGTGTTGTTCTGATTGGCACAGAATGGAAGGTAATTGTCACAGCAGGATCCATGTGTCCCGGGATCCACGTGGAGCTGCTGGATTTGCCTGAATCTCACCTTTCCACAAAGGACTGACTACTTGCCATCCTTAATTTTTGTAAAGTGCTTTGCTGGGCCGCAGACCTTCACTTCGCCTGCTTTGCCAGGAGGAAAACTCCTTGCAAATCCTGGAAACCGATGGCAGGAGGGAAAACAGCCTTTCTGTGTCCTTGAGAGCTCGTTGGTGGGCTCCCTGGGAGCTGCTGGAGCCCTGATGTGCCGCTCTGGCCCTGGCCCTTCCCCGCTGCCCCACCGCCTCCCTGGGCAGGTTACATCCTGCTCTGGAGCTGTTGCCCTTTCCACTGCTGCCATCCTCTGATGGTTGTGGAGCAGCGCTGAAAAACGCTGCTTTTGCCATAACTCGCTCGGTGCACACACAGTTCTCATGGCAGTTTGCTGACCTTGGCTGTCGTTGATGGTTTCAATTTTAATTAGGGCTCGCAGTGTTACTTCCTCAACATCAGATGGCAACGCAAAGGTTACACCTCGCTTTTTGTCAGGGATATAGACCCCTTTACCCTCTTCCAACTCCTTCATCGGATCCAAAAGGTCGAATTTTCTACAAGTGGTCCAGATTCTCAATCTTGCAATTCCACCTGTAGAGTTCTCTCATACCCTGGGCACCCGGGGCTGTGAGGCGCACCCGGGCTGCAGGAGCTGAGCAGCAGAAGGAGGAGGATGATGATGATGATGATGATGATGATGCCGGAGAGCCCCACGGTGCCGGGGGTGGGGCACTGGGGACTGGGACATGTCCTGCCCGCTTCTGCAGCTCGGTTCGGGTGTGGACTGGCGGGATGCAGTGCCCAAAGCAGGGATCGTGGGGAGCTGTTGCTAAATCAGCACGGAGTGAAGCTGGACCTGCGAGACCTCCGGGCGGGCCCTGCCTCTCCTGCGGCAGCATCTCCTGGAGACGGGCCCAGGACCGAGCTCTCTGCAGGGATCCGCACTGTGGCTTCCTCAAAACGCAGCCAGCTGGAAAACTACGGTCATCCGAGCCCTAATTTGGGATACGAAAATGGCTCAAAAGAGCACATTTGAAAGTCACTCGTGTTTAAGGTGTGTCAGGTAAGGAATGGTGGGGTGTGCCCGTGAGTGAGGCTGAGGCACACTCTCCTGTCCCTGTGTGTGTGTGTGAGCAGGTGTGAGCAGCAGCCAAGCCTGATGAAATGTCCAAGCCAGGGCTTTCCCCAGAGACAGGATCTCCTCTCCCTCCAGGAAGTCCCCAGGAAGTATTTCCCCCAAATAACTGGACCGGCATCCTAAGCAGACTTTTGCTTCACTCAGAAATTCTGGATGCAGGTTGAATTCATGACCTGTGCTGGTGTTGTACCCCAGCTTCAAATGCTTTTTCAATTTCCTGTATTTATCCTCTAGTGTATCTGTTGAGGGAGTAAACCACACTGGAACACTTGGCAGTCATCAGATGTTGCACAAATGTTTATTTCCCTATAAACATGGTATAGATTTCATCCACCTTTGGCTGATGTGAAGATATTTTGGTAGTTATATGTTGGGCTTGCAACCTGTCTGATCAGAGGACATAAATATTGTAAGAATGTGCATGAGATGAGAAAGTTACAGAATGTCAAATATTAACCACTGATAACAGCAGGTGCAGGGAACAGTTTGCATGTAAACTCAAAATTGAAACATGTTATAAAATCCCTTTGAATATTTCTGGATGTGGCTCTGAGAACATGAAGTTGGATTGATGATCCTTCAGCCCAGACTGTTCTGTAATCCTGTGTGGTTAATTTTTGGATGAAAAGATGATAAATTAGTAAATGGGTCATTGTGCACACTTCTAACTCTGAACAAACTATGAAAAATTTACTTATTGCTATGGAAGAGGAAATGTAGTATTTGCTTTAGTTTCTTTTTTAAATGGCATTGTTTCATCAGTACAGAATCCAGGTCATGTTTTCTCAATCCTGTGTGCTTTTAAATAATGAATATGGATTGAGTATGAAACATGGTTCATCCTCATTCTCTTAAGCTTTCAATTTATCACAGAAGCAGTCACAATTCCTTTGGCCTCTTGGAGCTCTCGAGCACATTGAAACATACTATTTCACCAGTATGAAATGGAGTTAAAATACCTGGTGCAACCTTTGAAGGTTTCTCTCATCTATATTTATTAGAAATAACTCTCAGGTTAACTCAAAGAATAAGTGCCCTGCAGGCTACACTAATTAAGACAAAACACGACTATTTAGCAACAACAGGGATAAGGGAGGAAGGGGGTCTTTCTCAGAGCCTGGGTGGAGTTGTGTTCCTGAGGGCTGTGTGAGGGAGAACCAGAGCCAAGTGATGATTCTGTCCGGGACTGCAGGAAGGAGATCCAAGGGAGGAAAGGATGGTGCACTAAGGAGGTGATGTGGCCTGGAGAACACATGGAGCCATCCTCCCTCTCCCTCAGTGCTGGTGAAGGACCTGCTTCAAGTGCTGTGTCCTCTTTTGAACATCCAGAACAGTGACAAAGCTCAAGACCATGCCTGAACAACCTGGAGGGAGACTCCAGAGAGAAATCTGGAAGGGGAGAAGGGTTTAATCAAATGCAAATATGGTTATTATGAAAAAAAAAAAAAAAGATTTGAATCTCCTTCCTCATGGTTAGCGCTAGAAGTAATTGTAGTTGAAAATGCTCAAGTTGGATATTTAAGAAAGAAATTGTGGGAGTAAGCCTAGCGGAATGGTGGGATGAATTGGTGGGAGAGGTGTGAGGTTACAGACCTTCAGTGTTTTAAGGAACAGGAGATATAAACCCCTCCCCGAGCATTTATTTTGTTTTGTAACTAGGAGATGAAGAGGTGACTTCCAAGTCTCTCTCATCCTTCTTTTTTCTTTGATTGTATGGAAATACTTCTCGAATGTCCACAACTTCTGGTATGGATAGTGGTAGCCTCCTGGCAAATGACCCATGAATTTGGGTGTTTGGAAGCTGTGCATTTCTCCCAAGTCTTTCAGCCTTGTACAGTGAGCTGTCTAAAGCCCTTTCATCCATCAAAATGAAGCCACAGTTTGGCAGGGCTGAGGTTTCTCTCAGTTCCCACGGGAGTGTACAAATGTAGATTTCATTACTGGCTTCCTGCCAAAAACCTCCTCAGGGAAAAATCTGTATCATCTTAATCTGTCACCTTTCATTACTTCCTTTGTACCCATCCCCTCCCTTCACAATTTTCCCTCTTTCTGAAGAAGCTGATATCTTTTTCTCTTAAATCAGTGACCACTCAGGCAACTCCAAAATATTGATATACATGTGTGGAGGATTCTTTTCCAGACACAGAATTGAGAAGGGGGTATTGCATCTCTGATCCACTCTGTTTAGAGACCTTATAGACCTATGATTTTTAACCTATTTAATCTTGTTGCAAAGTTTGGCTTTTCCGGAATCCAAATGGTGCCTATGTTCATGTGCATTTGTTTGTGTGCCTTCATATAAATACAATATATCACAGGCGTTTCTCATAAAGCTTTTTCCACTGTTTCTTATTTATGCCCAGATCTCAAATCTGTCAAGTCAGAATTGGGATTGAATAGAATACTTTGTCCTGTGTGCACTGTTCTCTTTCCTCAGGCCCTCCTAAATGTGAATTTTCAAAATTTCTTCATGTGATTTTCCAGCAAGATTCCCTGTATGGAATGTGGTATTCTTAATGAGAACACTTCCCTGTGAGAGGAGATTACATTCCTGTTAAATACTGATCTAAAATTTAAAGCTTGTTACAGCATTTATCAATCCAGTTTCTATCAAAACTTCTGGGATTTGTATAGTTCATCTGGACAGAGATAAGCAAAGACTTTGGTTGTTGCCTCCTTCAGATATTAGGAACAGAAAATGGCTTTGCCAGTGGAGGAGAGTGAAGTGTCCTTATCTGACACTCTCAGCAGATGTCTTCTCTATTGAAGAGTTTTCTCAGGCTGACAGAATGCCAATATCTGCTCTTACCCTGGTGGGCCAGCTCTGTGCATCTCTGATGTGTTGGATGTGTGAGAGAAAAGAGCTCAAAGCTTTGGTTCTTTAATCTGGTACTTGACTGAGTCTGGTCTACTGGCAGCATCTTACCACAGGAGAGAAGGGTTTTTGTAACCACACCTGGCACTGCTTAGGGGAGAGGTCTCCCCTTGGGAAATTTTGAACCTGGGTGGATTTCAACAACATTAGTCAGGAATGGAAGTCACCAAGCTCTACAGATTTTGTGAAATTATATGACCAGAAGAGGAAAGAGATCCTCTGCGAGAAGTTAAAGACTGTTCTGAAGACATAAAGTTGATCAGAGGTAAGATAAAAATGCACAGACACCAGGCTTCTAAAATCCTGAGCCTACTTTTTCCTTTGTTGTTTTCCATAAATAGACAGTTGTCCATAAATGTTGTGCAGGTAAAGCACCATTTCCAGGTTCTGTTTGTACTCCCACAGAGCTGGTCTGAAGAGAGAAATTCCTGTAAGGAAAGCAGGAAGGTAAGTTCCATTTTTTTTTTTTTTAATTTTTTTTTTTTTGCCATGGCACTCTGCTTTCTTGATGTCAAGAGAAGAAGCAATTTCAGATGAATCTGCTGGAAATGTTAGCAGGCTATTTGCATTAAATGATACATGCATCTCCCTGATGGGTGTTACTAGTAATGAACATCGCCCCTTCACTGATGTGAACCAAACTTTGGAAAGGCTCCTGTGCACCCTCATTGAAAATCCTGATCTCATTCCAACATTCAATACCTGTTGGAAAGATTTACCAGAGCACAATTCCTTTGTGATTTTACTAACCACTGAAATGGAGAGTTGAGTAAAGAAATGTCAATCCAAAATAAGAATGTCTGGAGGAAAACCTTTTTAATAATTTAAGTTTTACACACTTCCACAAGGAACAGTGAAGGGAATGTAATCCTTAGGATTCTGATGAAATTCCAGACTTGATAATTACATTGACTCTGAACTCCACCTGCAGTTTCTGTATAAAAAGCTGCTCTGCTTCCATCTGCAGCCTGCTGTGCAGTGATGCTGCTCAGTGTCAAACAGGTGCTGCAGCTCGTCTGGGAGGGAAATGATAATAAAATTTATATAATTTATACGGTGTTTTGTTGCATATTTCAGAGTCCCTTCAAGATTCCTCTGGATAACATGCACAGCAGAAATGAGCTACTATTTGGAAAGACTTTTATGAACCTGGCTGATTATTTAACTTTTTGGGGGTGCTAAATTGTTATGCTTATTTGTGGGTTTTCCCAAAACTTAAAAGATAAATGCACTAGATCAGTGTATGCATACAACAATCAGGTTTCCTTAAGCTTAGGTCAGCTCTCCTTGTAAAAGTAGATCAGCAGAAAGGTCCTGTTGATTGAGTAGGGAGACTGTGCTACTCATTTAGGAGCAATTGTTGAGTCCTGTTTGCTGGTCAGGTGTGTATGGACTCTGAAAGAATGTGCTCCTATTGCACAATTACCTTCAGTGGAAAGACTTTCATTCTCTGTTTTGGGAAGAGCCAGTGAAAAAAGAGGCACTTTGCAGTTGGCTGATGCCAAGGGGGTGCCATCTTTCACCTGTGTTTTTGTAAATGAGGCATTACCCAGGGTCTGTTGTTCTGCAGGCTGTGGTTAAGGGTTCCTCTGCATGGTGGGTTGCTGAAAGGCTCTTTGACTTTACAATTTTTTACAATTTGTAAAGGATTTCTCTTCAGGAATCCAGTTTGTAATTAATTAATAGTGCAGCAGAGTTAACAGGTTTGTTTTGTGCTCTCTTTAAGGAAGTGTTCCCTGTTCTGTAGATTTATGAATTACACACTACTCCTAACACTGCAGTGCAGGACTTCCAACATCTATAACCTGAATTTTGGCTCTATACTGGATGTGAAACATTACAGACCGCATTAAATTCTTGTGTGTAAATCAGGTTTTCCTGGTTCCTTAGACTGATAATCATTTCCTCTGGCTCCTCTCCATTAATCTGGCTCACATGATGGTCAGAAGCATAATTTTAATTCCTTATTTATGACCACCATCTTTAATTGTATTTTTAGTCATAGGACTGCCAGCTGAGATGAGATCCCATTGCCATAATGCCAGTGTGTACAGCGAGAAGTGACCCTTTTACTGAAATAAACTGGACAAAGTGCTTGGACTACACAGTGAAAGAAAAGAAGTATTGTCTCCCTGATCCCCACCAGAGCCTCGGCTGTTTCCCTACAGCCACTTGGGTGCCATAAAGCCTTCAGTACAGGAGCATCTTTGAAGTGGTTTTATTTAATTTGCATCTTGCCTCTGATTCTTGAAGGTGCATTCTTACTGTTTATAGACCAAACAACTCAGATTCTTAGGCTAACCCTTATACGAGGAAATGCTGAGAATTTTCTTTTTCTTTATAAATCCCAAACTATAATTGAACGTAGAACTGTTTGAAGTGACTGGAAGGCTGTGGCTAAATTTAATCAGGGCTTTAATGTATGTTATATATGAATATAAATCTCACTCCTTCCTAGAGGTAATTCATATTTTGCTTATGCTTCTATGAGAAACCACTCTGTGTGTTGTGGTGGGGAGAGGGAGAGTAAATTATTTGAGGAGAGCTCCTGACACTGTGAGATGTGACTCAGTGTGAAATGACAGCTTGAGCCTGCAGGTAATGATTTAGCGTTAAGTAACTTGAGGGAGGGAGTATTTTCCAGTTTGCCTCAGGCACTGAGAACCTTTGTGCTTAATGCATCTTAGAAATTTTCTCTGCAGACTTTTTAAGGCTGTGAGGACTTCCTGGGGGCTTCAGTGCCTTATCCTTGCTATTCATCCCTGCCTTGAGGTAAACAGCGCCTGAATACTCCTGGAGCTGTGAGGAATAATTCCCCTTTGATCAGGCATAGCCTGAGCCACGTGCTGCTCCTGTTTTTCCACAGTTTTTTTTCCTAAATTGGGCTGCAAACTGAGAGAAGTACCTTGAATTTGATGATTTGTAATTTATTACAAACTTGTCATAGCACAGGAGAACAAGGTTAGAAGCTCTTCAAATGAGAGCAATGTTATCAATGTCAAATGAAGTTCAAAATTGACATCAGTAACCACACTGAACTGTTATTTTCTCTCTCCTTGCATTCTCTTTTGCATCTAATTAAGATACAAGTCAGCAGTGTCCAGGTCAGAAGCTGTCCTGCTTTCTGCACACAGCAGAGCTGCCAGCCACCTCAGGGAGGAAAATGGGTTCCCCAGGTGTTTGTTCCACTGTGGTGTCTGACATATTGCTGCCAGTGGAAATATGCCATGTTGGAATCCAGGCTGCTCATTTGGGAGTAAAGTTCCTGTAAAGTTCTTTCATTTTTAAAGGCTACATGCAGTCAGGAACTTACCACACTGTCACCTGTAGCCTGCTGTCTGGCACCACAAATCCTTGCTCTATTCACTGCTTTCTGATTCATCCAAAGGCCGTGGCATGTTGATTAATATTTTGCCTCTTGGAGGCATTCCTTTGAGAAGTTTCATAGCCTTACCTTTCATAAATTTTCAAATTACATCCTAAGCAAACGTGAGTGGATTAGTGAGAACTGCCATAATCTATAATGATGTGAAACATCTTAAAGAAGTGAGTGAAGGAAATGTGTAGAACTTGGACTTTTAGCCAAGCAAGATGACCCTTTGTTTCCATCTGAGCTATTTTAATTTTTAACTTTAGGAGGTAACCACCTGAATGGTGATATTCTGCCTGGTTCAAAATGTTTTGTGATGCAGGGAGTCAGTCCATCAATGGGATCCCCCTTGTGGAAGATCTGAATTTGAGTCAAAAATCCTGACTTATTTCATCTAGAGGTTCCTCTCTTTACGATTCTAATACAGCTGTTAATTGCTTACATGTGAATGAGTGATTTTTCTGAAGAGTGCTGTATCTAACAGTGTCTTTGTCAGTCCAGAGAAAAATCTTGTGCATACTAAGGGGAAGCATTCCTACTTATTGTCATTATATCAAGATTTGCTGCGTAGTTTGTTTCCAGATCCCAAGAATATCACCAGTTTCCTGTTCTCTCACTGCTGGAGCAGAGGAAGTGTGTGTGTTTCTCCAGGAGGGGGTGTCCCATCACTGCGTGCCAGAGAGATCTTACACGTAGGCTTACACACACTTCAGTCTGCTTTTCCCCGTGCCGTGTATCTCAGCCAAAACCAGCTTGGAGAGATGCAAAGAAAGTAAATTAAAAAAGAACAGAAAGAATAATGCGTTAGAAAAGGCTGATGGAAAGCCTCTACATATGTCTCTTTCACTTTCAGGATTATTGCTATTGACAAATCCTGCTGTTGAGCATAGAATGCAGTTCTAGTGTCCTGGGGGAATTGTACCTATCACAACACTTTTTCCTTTTCTGTTTCTGTAACAGTCTGTCATATATGGAGTATTTCATTCATTCCTTACCAAAATGCAACACCTAATTTGTGGGCCATATTTCTGTCCTTGTTAGATTTTGTTTTCAGAAACAAGGCGTGTTTTTTACAGCAACTGCCCTGTTATAAACACCTATGCTGTGAAATACCTTTATGTGATTTTAGCTCCTCTTCAATGTGAATGCACTGTGCCTCTTTCCTTCTTTTCTTTTTAAACAGTGACTCATTATTCAAATACATAGCAACTTTAACGGAAATTTGCATGGGGCTGTAGAAGTCATGCTGGCTGATGGTTATGGTGTGCAAAATTTGTTTAGGACTTCAAGTTCTTTGTTATAGTTTTGGTTGTCACTGTTTTCCAAAACCCTGGCAGCTGAAAAAGGAGAAAAAGAATAAGCAGAGAGAGGATTGCTAGCAGGAAAATTAACTCCCAATGTAAAATGACAGCTTGACAGTGAACATATTCAGCATGAATTGCAAATACTGCACAGTCTGGGAACTCTAATCTCATACTTTTTTCCCCTGGTTATATATGATTCTTCTACAGATAGTCTTATATCTACTGACACTGTTTGCATCATAGGAGGCTTAATATAATCAATAATATATTGCAAAAGCATTCTTAATATAAGTAGAAGAGTCCCATGCCTCCTCAACTGAATTTGCAGTTAATTTTTTTCTGTGGTAAATGTTACTTTTGGGTGAATACACACAGAACCAAGGAAGTCTTCTCTACTCCATTGACTCACTTCTTAAGAATAAATAATCTCAAGACTTCTGTTCTTTGGTGCTCAGATGTCACAGAAGTTACTTTAATTGGTATTATTAGATCTGAATCAAAGCACTAGTCCTGACTTGTCTCATGAATTGTGGTGGCAATCAAATCCAGGCTCAGATCCTCAACTCTCTGGATTTAAGGGGGTAGCTGATGGTAGTGTGTGTGTGGTGTTCCATTTGTGCATTGCATCCTTGGTAGCTGGGGTTCAGTTGTTTCTCCAGGTGCTGTATGTACTGTTTGGTTTTTTCTCCAGATGATTTTAGCTCTGTTTGCTAGACCTGATCCTTGCCCTCCCTGAGCTTCGAAACAGCCAACACACCTTGCATGCTGTGTGAGCGTGTACACAGCCCCCCATGGGCTTCCCTCTTGCTTTGGCTTTCCCAGCCTTGGCTGTGTGGCAGTCTCAAAGAAGCACATGTGGAATGTTTCCTCTGAGATCCCTGCAAAACAACTACTCATTCTTTCAGATACTTTCCACAGCTGCAAAGCATTCATTAGAACCAACTGAACTTGATTGAAAACTAGGGAAATGTCTAGTTTAGTAGCAGTAAAACGATTAGAACTAGATGTGGTTTTGTCGCATGAGCCTGTTTTATGTCTGAAGCTTACCATTCAATAGAATGTGTGGCTGAGAGACTCACCTTGCAGTGGTACCAACACATTCCTGTGCTCACGTGTGTCCAGTGCAAGAGACGACATTTGAGGAAAGCCAATGCTTGACTGCATTTCCCAAAATTTCCTGCAGGGATTTGGTTCCCATCTCCTGAGAATGACTGGCAAATCCTGTGTGCTGCAGCGATTCAGATCCTCTTTCACAGCTACAAACAGACCCATCCATTACCATTTCTATCTAGCTCAAGCGGTCACTCCCCAGCCCCTGCCTGGCTCCTTGGCCATGGATCACAGCCCCTGCACTCGTATTCATTTCTTCGGCTGCTGGAGCTGGGAGACCATTCCCAGCCCGTTCTGGGAAGCGGGATGCTGTGTCTCCTCCCGAGGGCGTGCCTGCCCCCTCTGAAAGGAGCAGGGAGATTGTAGGAGGGGCAGGAGGAGCCGGCCGGCGACACAGAGCAATGCTGGCTCTTCTCTGCGAGAAATGAGCCCGAGATTCCCTCCCTGCTGTGTGTCACACTCTAGCGCTGGTGGCACCTGCAGCACCCCAGAGCGTGCACAGGCTCTCCTGGATTGCACAGCTGCACTGAGACACTCTTGAGTGTGAGTGTGTGCCTGCACATGCCCGAACACATGGTGGTTATTGTGCCAGGCCAGAAACGTGAATGTCAAGGCATTCCACAAAGCCTAGGAGGCATAATAAAAGTATTTATGAATACTACAGTCATAACTGTTAAATTTTTAAGACCTCCAAAGACCGGACTGATTTATGACAGTGCAGCTTTTAAAAAAAATAAAAAAAAAATCATAACTTACTACATACAAAAGAAATTAGAGAAGTCAGAAGCTATGCCTTCAAAGAACTATCTAAAAATAAGAAGTACACTTATAAAGTTTAATGTCCCACTGAGCAAAGGAGAAGGTTTATCTTGTCTGGCTATAGGAGCGTGTGCAGTTTGGCTGAAATGTAGTTCTCATTTTGCCTCATACAGTATGGTAGTGACTGCCATTTTTTACTTTAGATGGGGGCTTTTTAGTTTCATTATTTATGTTTTCATTAGCATCATAAAGGAGGTATTGTGACTGTTCTCTGCATTTTGCATGTTTAATTCTAAATTCTGACACGCAGCAGCCCTGGTTTGGGCTGTGGCAGCTGGAAATTCAGTACAGCTGGCATGCTGTCCTCAAGTCTGTAATGGAAGTGGAGTGACAAAAATACAAACTTTGCAATAGAACAAATGAAAGAAACGCTCACTGAGACCGACTGGTGTTTTATTATACTCACATTGTGACTGTTCTCTGTCACTGCCTGCATGTTTAGTATTTTTGTATAATTTTGGCTCTGTATTCTTGGGTGGTGTGGCAAGGATTCAGTGTTACGGCACAAGTGTCCAGATGTGGAAGTCTGATTGTGATGTCTAACCACAGCAGCCCAGGGTGGACAGTGCAGTGCTCTCTTCCAGTGACAGAGATGCAAATTTTGGTAGCCTAAAAGAACAGTAACTATGAGAGGAATTCCGGAAGCCAGTTGAGAGGGAAGCAATGGAGTGAGGGAGCTGCTTGTCCCTCTCAGTCCATATTTTTACTGATTCTCCTGGAGGCCCTTCTGTCTTGGAGAGAAAATTCTAGCTATTCTGTTAAGTCTCTACAGAAGTGTGAGCAAAAACTTACTAAAGTTTTGCTTCTTTTCAGAGAATTGTTAAATTACTCCTTGGCTTATTTTTCATGCTGATAGTCATGTAAGAAGTTGCCTTTGCGAGTAGAAATGGGAATTTAGTACTGATATTCTTGGATGTAGAGTGTAGAAAGCAGCAGAGGACTTTGACTAGCCAAGATGTTCTGGCACTTGAGAGGTCTGACTTCTAGAGAGAACAAAAACTGAGTTTCTTAACAATCTCTGAGTTAGTTCACAACCACTGAAAATGAGATGTCAGAAATACAGTAAATAGTAGTGTACCACTTCAGGTTAAAATTTAGAATTACAGTCCAGAAGTTTTAGCCTCATATATGAATTTAATAACACAAACATTTATTTTAAACTGCTGCATTGACAACATGTAGGAGACCAAATTCTTTTAGTTATGCACAAAAGATGCAGAATTTTATTTTTTTTTAATATGCTTTCTTCCCAAGGTGATTTGAGTAGCATTAAAGATGTTATGATAAACAGAGCCTGAGAGCTGGATAGGTTTGTCTTGCTGAAATGCCTCCTTAGCCATGCAGAGAGATGGCAGAGTGAGAGTTTGTTAATTATCACCTGAAACCAGTTTCAAGGTCTTTTTGTCCATGCCTGATTTCAACCATGGTCAGGAAGACAACAGGGAAATGAGAGTTTAAACACCAGCCTCTAATTAAATCTGTTGGAGGTTTATTTCTGGCCTCTTTGTGCTTGCTGAGTGTCTCAGGGCAAGCACCTGTGTCTTCCTGCAGAGGTGTTGTAAGCCACGCTCTGCAGCACCCTGAGAGGGTGTCCCAGTGGGAAAATTTGTACTTCTCTTTAGAAACACTGCCCAGACTGTTTTTAGAATGCTTCCATGTCCAAAGTGTGTACGGACAAGTAAAGTGAGGTGTGCCCCACAAAAACGCACTGGAAATGATGTATTTAAATGTGGGAGAATGGACTGTAAAAGAATAGAGATAGTGCTGCAGGAAATTGTGCCCCGATAAGCTGCAGCTGTGTGAAACAGGGGAGCACCGTTAGTGTCACACGGGTGAACATCGTTAGTGTCAAACAGGTGAGCACTGTTAGTGTAAAACGGGTGAGCATTGTTAGAGGAAAGGCATGCTGCTGTGTGCTGACCAATCAAAAGCAGTAAAAGGGCACACAGGTGTTATGCATCTGAGAAGCAGAGTATAAAAGGTCCTGCTGGGGACTAACAAGGTGCTGCTGCTGGGAGTCCTGCTTGGTGCTGGTTGTGTGTCCTCCATCGGAGTGTGTGGAGCAGCTCGGGAACTTTACAGAGACCAGGTACGTAGGTTGTTACTGTATATAGGATAATAAACTGAGGTGTCTGTGAGTTTGAGACCACAGTCCAGAGGGGCTAAGCACTGATGTTTAAATGCTTATGTAGTGGTGAATCCTGTGTAAAATCAGTGTGTAACCAGGAAAGAGCATGGAGTAATATACAGATGTGTTGCTTTAAGGTATTTCCAGAGGCTAACTACATTTTGTGTTCTCCTCATTAGTCAAAATTTCCATATACTCCTTCCATCTCTATTATTTCATCTGCCATGTGCAGCAGTAGAAATGTGAAACTGGTTTTCAAATGTAATTCTAGGAAAGTGCTTTTCTCCCCCTCCCATTAGCTTCTGCCATGAACTACAACAGAGAAGAACATTTAAAGTAAGACATCAATTATAGAATATATGCAAAAAATTTAAATGCCATAGACCTTATGGAGGAGGCTTGCAGACATCTTTCCTCTTGTAAAGAGAAGTGACAAGACCTGAAGTAGAAGTTTTGTGAGAAAGATGCCAGAGCCTTCTGTCGTAAATGTTTCTCAAAGGCTTTAGTTACCAACAAAGTTCTGTGACAATATAAGCTAGGATAATGTATAAATACACAAAATTTATAATGCCCCTGTCAATCAGGCTGTAAACCAAAGAGTTTAAATAAACTCCTCACTCCTCATCCCTTCCCAGTTCTGTCATAGTAGCAGAAGGTAGATCCTTGCTTCTATGCTTAGTTTAACTCCTTTCAGTTGTTTTTGTGGCCTGCAAAAGCCTCTAGCTGTGCCCCTTGGTCTGTCAGATGGTTTATTAATTATTTTTCCATTTTTTTCACTGCGTGTTGTTTGCTCCCTGTTTGAGTTTAAGCTTTTTTGGTTTGTGCTGTGGCTTTTTCACTCAGAAGTCACAAGGCCATGGCCCCAGTTGCTTTGTGCTGTGTGTGCTGACTGGAGTGCTGAGGGAGAGGTGGCTCCCACTCCCTGGGCCCTTGTGCAGCCCTGGCTGGCGCTGTGGTAGGGAAGAGCAGCGCTGGAGAGATGGATGTGGTAGTTCTGGTTATTTCCATTTGTCTTTGGAAACCCGTTCATATCTGTGGCTATGCCCACCACTGGCTTTGCAATGCTGTTATTTTTTGTTTATTCCATGGCATAATCATAGCAGAGCATGATTTATTCCATAGCATAAATGAGTGTTCCTCAGTAAAAATAAATGTAACTGATGCAATTGCAATATTTTTAATATCCGTATTGCTACTGTCCATTAGCCAGCCTCAGATTTGCTTTGTTAAGCACTCATGCACACTGAACAGAGGTATGAATTGATATATACAGTTTTGGGGTTGGTTGGATTTGTTGGGGTTTTTTTTAATTTTATTTGTTTTTGGGTTTTTTTTTTTCCCTTCGAAGTGGTTGCAGTTACTTCAAAACGCATCCATTTCTGTTATTCGTATGTTGAACTGAGTTGGATGAGCGCAGGCTTAGGGAACATTTGGCCCAGAAAACTCCCACCTGGAAATGCAAATTAAACCTTGCACCCCATCTTCCCCATCTCTGCACACTGTGGGTGTCTCCTCTGGAGAAGGCAATGAGATCAAAACCATGTGAATGCTCTGGAGAGGGGAAAGGTCCAGAACTGAAATGAAAGCATCATTACAGGCTCATTCAAGCCGCTGATTATCAGAGAAAGCTGAGCCTTGTACTAGCCTGCTGAAGGTACTTTTAAGCCATTAACACATCATCATAATACTGTAGGAGTTTGGATGGGTCAAATAAGCCAAAAAATAGTTTTCTGTAACTGTAACTTGATCTGGTGAATGACAATATGTTCTCAATGCTGTTTGTGTAGTTCTCATTATGATTGCGGCCCTAAATAATTAGTTAATAAACAAGGCTATGGCAAAGCCTATGTTGCTGCTTTCATCATATGCTGGAAGTATTTCAGAGGTTAGGAATGAATGGCAAGGTCAATGAGGTCTCTTTGAACTCATTTGCCCCTTAATTCTTCCACAATCTTTAAATCTGCATTCCATTACCTCTAAAACATTTGCTGAACATGATTCTATGTCAGTTAAGATGCATATTCCTGCGTTCAAATAACCTCCGCTGCCCTCTCTTCCTCTCTGTGGCCTCCACTGGGTTCCACTTAACTGCATTTCAGACTCTCCAAGATGTGGGAGCTATTTGGCAAAGCAAAATCATATTTCTTCTTTTGTGATAACGGCTGGCATCTTGAGTGTTTTCTGTCAGATCTTGGTTTTCTTCATTTAATGTTCCTGGTATTGATGGCTTTCCCTTCTCTATTCTTCTTGAAAGAACCATTTGAATTTCATTCTTTTGCCTCACCAAACTCTGCTGAATTCAGTGAAATTGTGGAGATTACTGAAATGGCAGGGCAGAATTTCTGCATAATATTATGGCCAGTGTTTGGAGTTTAATCTGTAATGTCCTTTCATGTCTCTTAACCTGATGATAAGTGATTGTGTAGTGTTGGCTCTGGGCCTATGTAATTTTTTCTGTAGTTAGGTGGCATTTTCTATGTTTTTTAATGAGCAGGTTTTTGGGGGTTTTTTTGGTTTTTTTTTTCCCCCTACACTTGGGAGATAGAACTTAATGAGTTCTCCATGCCTTTCTCTTATATTATTCCTTGATCATTCTTGGACCAAGACAGTGTTCTGGCTGTTCACCTCTCATTTCTTCTCCTGTGTGTGGTTATTCTCTGGATGCTGGCGTTGCAGTCTCTTCCTCCTTGGATTTTCATTTGTCATCAATCCCCTTTGTATTGTCCCTTTCTCACTCCAGCTACGCCTCTAGCATCCTCCTCGAGATCTTTCTTCTATCTGAGGGTGGCACACAATCTCTTTTCTTTGCACCTCTCCAGAGAATATTTTGTCCCTGTTTTATTGGCTATAATGAAATTAGTGGCTATGTTGTTGAAGATATTCAGATCTGATTCCTCAGGATGAAATTCAATCTTCATCTGGTTTCTTATGTCTTGTGGATGTCCAGTCCCTCAGCTGCATTGTGAGAACTCTAATCTGTGTGTGTTGGGAGAATCTGCCCACATTTCCATGGCTTGCCTGTTTACAGAGCAAAGTCTGTGCAGATAACCTAAGTTGTGCAGTTGCCTTTGTTTTTCTTTTGTTTCCATGGGTTTTCCCGATGGTTACAAGCTCTGTTTCTGCCTGTTAGTTCCATTGCTTAGAGTGCTTGCATGTGAACCTTGAGAGGGAGCTCTGTGAAGTCAGTTGTATTTGTACTGGATTTTGTACCTGTTTTAGTGTTCCTTTCTTATGCCTTTTGTACTCAGGACATATTCCATTGTATTACAATTTCTGGGACTAAATACCATGAATTTAGGGGGAGTATTTCTTTGTCACACTTCTGCTAAGAAAACAGTAGTTCTCCAATCTTCCATGGTCTTTCAGTCACCTCAAAAGATCAGTTACTGGATTTTGACTTATCTGACTTCCTTTTCAGCCCTTTAATTGTTATGTTATTGGTAGAAAATATGAGTTCTTTTTCATCTTACTTAAACTAATTTTGCACCTGTATATTCCCACTGGCATTGACTTAATTTACTGTGAAGTGACTGAAATCGGAATCAGGACCACTGAATGTATAAAACATACTTGGGCTGCAGGTCTGATTAGCTGTGAAATGTTTCATGGCAGTTTTGAGTGCAGGATGGTATACAGTGACACACTGTTTGAGCTCTGGGAGAGCCAGGCCTGCAGGGCCCACAGGAGACAGGCAGGAGAGCTCTGTAAAAATGAGAGAGGTGACAGAACAGCAAGTGAGAAGAAGAGAGAGGGAGAAAGTGAGGACGGATAGAAGAATGTGTAAATGGACTGATGAATGATGAGGGAATGTGCAGCTGAATTAAAGAATGTGTGAGCTGATAGATGGGAAATTGGGCAGGCACACAGAATGAAATGCATTTTAGGGTATAAATAAATGTTTCTATGAGCTATAAAGAGGAAAAGAGACTGAGGGGATATCAAGATTAAATAAAGGGCTCAAAAGATAAGGACATTGACAACCAGGCTGGCAAGCATTACGGTGCCATGACCAGGAGAACATTGCTGAGCAATTAAGGAAAGGAGAAAGACAGCAGGGAAAGGCTTGAGGGAAACTTCTAAGTGACACCAGTATGGCAGGGCAAGTCTAGAAGTGGTTTGAATTGCTCTCTGAAGAAGCTGGCTTTTCCTCTGGGGTTGTCCAGAGAGGTTTTTAAAGCCATGTGTTGTCTCTGTTGTGTGCATGTTAACTCAGATTGACGTGCAATCATATTTCTTACAATCTTGCTTTGCAGCCTGGGTTGAGAGCCCACCTATGGCATATGGTTGCTGACCCTCCAGAGCCTGTGGTGTACTCATACATTGATGTTTCCTGAAATAACTTTGGAAGTCCGAGGAACAGGTAAACTCTTAATCTGACACTGGAATCAGTTGCCTTAGATTAGACTCTGTAAACCTCCCAGGTCATGAGATGCAGCATCCTCAGAGAGTGGAGCTGGAAGGCATCTCTTCTGTACAGCTTTAGAGAGATTACTTAGATTTCAGTAGAGAGGAGTGGGACCATTGTAATGATCAGTGAGAATCAGTAGAGGTTTTTTTTTCTCTGTTTGTTGTCTACTTCTTGCCCTTAGGAGGCTTTAATTTATGGCAAAGGCTGGTAAGAATTGTCTATGTTGTATGTTTTGGCTGGAAGACTGAGGCTGTCACTTCTTATGAAGTCTTAGCTGGAATTTATGACTGGAAAGTAGTCTGAGTTAAAATTAAGTGCTATTTTTGACTGGTCAGATTTCATTCTCCATCTGCTGCATAATCTGTTTTGCCATGGTGCTGCACAAATACTTTTGCTGGTATGAGAAATGAGGTTGTTACAGACAGAAAGAGGCAGCTGTCGATTAAATCTGCTTTTTGTGAGTGCAGTGCTACCTTAAAAGAGGGTGTGATTCTATAGACCAAGATGGTTCTTACTTATAGTGATTTTTATTTATTTTTTTTTTAGCTGATGTAACAGATTTCATCATGGGACAAAAGGGAAGGGTAGAGCTTACTTGCACTGCTGACATGCAGCAGACTCTGTGACAGTACAAACCAGCCAGGGCAAGGGGTATGTGCTGGGGGGGGGGGGACTTCTGGCTGGCTTCATTATCTTTTAGGCATGGTAGGAGCAGGATTTAAGTAATTTTTACTCTCTGATCCCCAAAGGGAAAATGTTCCTGTGTTAACTCAACATGGAGCAAACTCATTGTAACAAAAGACATCCAAAATACATAAAGATTTGCAATCAATGCACATTTATTTCTCTTTAGAATTCATGAGCATTGTTTTGCCAGAATAAAGGATCTTTTTTGAGTACTGAAGCCATCTTATCTGATTGCTGAAACTGATCAATACCACTAAGAACATAAACCATGACAGTGGTCATTCATAAAGACCTATTTTCTGCAGGTAGTTTTTTAGAAGGCAGCAGAGCTGTAGAGGTTGTTGTATTTTTAAAGCAAATTGTAGTATGCAAATAAATCCAAACTATAAGAGTTCTTTCCAGCTTAAAAAGTGTATTGCCATACCTACTGTGACTTTTTGATGTGTCTGTAAATAGCTGAAATAGATTAGAAAAAATATCAGTGCTGATTGGTTGTCCTTGCTGATCTATTGGGAGATCATGCAAGGTTAAAGGTCCTGGCAAGGTTGGTAATGGTGCCGCATCCTCACTCAGGTTTTTATCCAACCTGTTGCTGCAGAAGGGTTTTTAAGGGGTACAGACAAAATTACAAGCCAATAGGGTGCTGAACTTGAGTTAAGTGATGGGCAAAAGGAGTATAAACTTCAACACTCCAAAACTTTTTTCTCAGAGACAATAAACCAGAATTACCTGCTGGAGCTAGTTTAGGATTTTATACAGAATACCAAGTCAGAGAGAAGTACATGTCTTATTGTGTATTCTTGCAGTCCTAAGAACAACCCAGCCTTGTTCTCTGGGGACAGATATCATTCTCCAGTGTCTGCTGAGAATCCTTGAGTCAGCCCTAAAGCACAGCACCATGCTGACACAGCCAGCCTGCTGCTGGGAGCAGAGGTGAAATCTGTGTTGTACCACAGACAAGTGTGCTCTTGTGGAGCTGGGATCTGTATCTGTGCAGTTATTCCCTGCCAGACACTGGGTGTGAGCTTTGGATAGCACAATTCCAGCCAAACAACCAATTTCCAGTCAAATAAACTCAGTTACCAAGAAAACATCCTAATTGTCTTTTAGAAACTATGTATTTATCTTCTGGTCTCTGTGCAATATTATGTTAATCTTGTTTATCTTAGATTTTGCCAAAAAGGCTTTCTTTAAGCTAACACTAAATACTGGCTCTTCTGCTCCCCATCAAGATAGATGTAAAAGCAGCTCATGTGCTAGACCTGTGTTTCTTCTACACACCTGCAGAGCAGGGCAGTAGTCAGTAGCTAAAAAAAAATTATGATGGATAGCAGCAATTATAAACCAATAATATACGGGAAACAGAAAAGATTGCTAAGAATTTCCTGCCATATGCATTTAGGAGGCATCTGGACTACATCTGGGAAAACACACACTTGGGGAACTGCAGCTTGCTGGAGGTGCATGTCTGTGCTATCAAGAATGATGATAAAATGGGGCTATTCATGTTTATGTCTTTGTGTGTTGAGGGCAGGCATGGAATGCTCAGTAGGAAGCATTTCTTCAAACAGATGGAGTACAAGCAGCATTAATTGACTGAGTAGGGGAGATCACCTTGTGAGCTGTTTGCTCACTTTATTG
The DNA here is from genome assembly GCA_013400315.1 of Bombycilla garrulus. Classification (NCBI taxonomy): domain Eukaryota; kingdom Metazoa; phylum Chordata; class Aves; order Passeriformes; family Bombycillidae; genus Bombycilla; species Bombycilla garrulus. The sequence continues at coordinate 353,883 of VXBU01013524.1, forward strand.
CTTAATCATATTCAAGATGATTGATAACACCCCTTAAAGAGTGAGGTGCTTAGGTGATTGTGATTAGCATAAGTGGTGACATGTAAATATGACTGACCTTAACATTTGCGTTTTGGCTTAGTGGCCACAGGGACAAGCTGATGTAGAGGAATGCATATTGCTAATGAGTCATTAAAAACAAGGAGGACTGGAACCCACTGAAAGTTGTGCCTGCTGTGTTACCGGAGCAGAGTAATTCCTTAAAAATGACTTTGGATGCCTGTTGAGAAAATTGCAGAAGGAAGATTATTTCTTTGAGTATTTTCTAATGTGTGGAAAGTTTTCAGGTGGTGATTTTATTTTTTTTGGTCAGCTCTTTTCCCTGATTAAAACTGATTATAGATCTGACTTTCTGAAGGTCTGATGGTTTCTGACTGATGAGAGTTTTGGTCAGCAGATTTCCTCAGTTTATATGCACATTCCTGTAAATAGTGAAACAACTCATGCTTGTTTGTGAGGATATTTAAAAAGAAAAGGAAGAAACCCCAAAAACCAAGCTCTGTTTCATAATCTACTGAAATAAATTCAGAGTTTTCCCCTAGTGGACAGTGGGCTTTTAATTCTGGCCCACTTGTGCTGTCTGTCATAAGTGGCAGCTTAAAAATGCCTTTACCTGTAAAATGTTCAAACCCTCAGGACATCTGTCTTCTGCAGGGTCATTGTAAGGGACTTCTCTTGCAGCCTTTAAAATTCCAGCCTCCAGCTAATAAATTTGACTTCATGAGTACATCAGGGGGACAATGATAACTTAGCTTGTATTTTTAGTTTCTTTGTTCCATCAAAGCTTATATGTTCTGGAAGTTACTGTAAAGTATATTTCTGTTTGATCTTCCAGGGCTTGCAATTACTCTTATTTTCTGTTCTGCGCAAAGACTGTTGCAGGCAAAAAAGAAAATGCTCGTTTTAAAGTAAATTTATTTTACTGGAGATAAGCAACAATTTATATCTGATGGATCATTCCAGAGCTTCAGGTATAACTAAAATGGGGGGATGTCTAAAGTTCATGTGTGAGATAGGGGACAAAGTGCTGCGTGCTGTAGTTAATCCATACTTGTCAAGAAATAGCAGCACAGGTCAACAGCTGGATCCTTTAATAACCAAGGTGTTACATCAGCACTAATTACATCCAGTCCTTCTGCTCTGTAAATGTCCATCCCTGGAAGGAATTTAGAATAATTATGGAACCAAGAACTATTCTGAAGCTGAAATGGAAAGACTTTCTACTACAAGAGCAATGTTTTTCTAGGTATCCCTCAGGAAAAAATATTGTTTACATTTGAAACCTTTCTTGCAGGGTTTGGAGGACTGAGTTGCCGTTTGTTTTTCCTTGCCAAACTAGCCTCTAAACACAAGTAGGTTTTTGTCAAGCTGTCAAGATTGATACTACTTAGAGTTGTAACTTGCCTGTGGGGTACCATGGTTCAAGAGGGCTGGTAGATCTGCCTTGTTACAAACCTCTGTGGTCCTTGGGAAAAGGAAATGCTTAAAAGCTTCTATTTCCTTGCTTCTCTGTTTCTCCCATTTGACAGAGTGTTTTCAGGGTTCTGTAGCTGGTTCCTGCCGAGTGCCTGACTGTACCCGAATACTGGCTGTGGAAGTTGGGCTGTTCTCACCTCTCCTACAGCTGCAAAAGGGCAGGTGACTGCACAAGAATATCTTAATTCTTTCCTAGTCTTCTGAAGAGGAAAGGGCTTGAAAATCCAGGTGTAGTACCATAGGAATTAGAGGTACCTGGGGATTTTTGTGGGGAGCATGGACTGGTTATCCTGGCTCTGCTCCTTGCTGACTCAGCACTGTCTGCTGGGGGGCTGAGCTGGAAGTTGGTGACTGTAGATATTGTAAATCTGCGTAATGCACCCCAGTTCCCAAAGTGGCCTTTCTGTGGTCCCTTGGTCATGAAAAAGGGGCCTGGTCATATCTAAGCACGAATCTCAAGGGTATATCGTGTCTGGTAACACTTTGCATTGGGCCCAGAGAAATGCACAAAAGAAGAGGAAACATTGCTGAAAATAAATGCAAATATTATTAACAAGTAAAATATTCTGGTTGAAGTTTTTAACACAACAGGATATACACGGTCATGTAGAGAGCAGATGACTTGCTATAATCCCAAGTGGAAGTGCTATCCCAGTATGCAGTAGAATCAATTATTTTTCCCTTTTTAACTTCAGGCCTGCTGATCCTTGTGTGCTGAGGAGGTGACTCCATACAGACTTGCTTTCAAGTGAAATACAACAAGCCAAGAAATGAAGGATGTTGATGTTTCATTATTTCCTTTCAAGGCTTTTCCAAACTTTTCTTAAAAGTGGTGATCTTGTATTTTTTTTTTGGGTGTGTGTGGTTTTTTTTCTTTCTTTATGACTCCATTTTCATGTCTTTGAGCAGCTGGGCTGACACAGGAGCAGGGGGATGGTTGGCTAGGGAAGGCTTCTCTGAGTGCCTCAGTTTGCTCTGGGGAAGTGCCATCAGGCAGGCTGGAAATTGCTCCTAGACCATTGGGCTCATCTAGTTGTTTCTTCACTGTGTTTTACAGAAGCTTAACAGGTACCAGCCACATTGAACTTGATTCAGACTGGAAAAAGTATGTTGGGGTTTCTGTAGTGCTGTAAGAGTAAAAATTGGGCCTTTCAGACAAATTCCATCTCTGATTCATGCAGTGGATCTATGGTCCATTCATGCAGTGTTTTTGGGAGTTTCTGATACATCTGTGGACAATTTTGAATGGAATTTTTGTAATACTTATGTGAAGAAGTACATATTTGGTGGAAGTATCCAAAAAAGGAATGTTCCTGAAGAATGTTTCTGAATGCAACTTCTGCTTTTTTGTTAAATCTCATATATGAAAGTAACATCATATGTTGGTGTGAGTATCTTGTTGGAAAGAAAGGAGCTGAAAAATATACTTGGATTCTAGAGTGAGACTTGAGGGTGATGTATGCAACTATTGTGCTTTAAGTAAACTCTGAAACATAAGACTCCCTCATAGATGAGTTTCTTTTCTTACCATCTTTTTTTAAGCTTTGGGGATAAACTGGTGAGATTCACAGGTCCTAAATATGAAGCCAGTGGGTGAGAGGAGTGCAAAAGCAAGTCAGTGTTGTTTGCCAGCCTCCAAGGAAACTCCGAGGAGGAGTTTCTTAATGATGCAGTAAGCAATGAACTCAAAATATGTATACTTTAAACAAAGCAAGTCTGTCCAAACAAGAACAGAAAATATTTTAGCCCTCAATGAGGTTCAGAAACTGATGTGGAAGTGAAATTGAAGTACAGGAAGTGGTTGGAGGCCCTAACTGGAAGTACTGACATCATTTCTGCTAATGAAAAACCCCTACCCCAAAGCAAACTAATAACCCCATAACAAAACAAACAAGTCTCAAAGCTAAAGAGTAGTCGATTTTCATTAGTGAAGTTACCAGACATGCAGATGACAGTATTGCTTCAGGAGAGCCAGTGGTTAAGAAAACCCCTCCCTGTGTTTTACCTTTCATTCTGTTCTGAAGAAAATGCTGTTTGCTTGTTTGTTTGTTTTTGAACACCAGCTGTGTGTAGCCTGTATGCATCTTCCAAGTTTACAGAAGATTTCTGATAGCTCCAGTGCTTGACCGTGTTGTAATCTTTTGGTGATTCTTCCTTTGAAGTGTGAGTTCCACTTTACCACCCAGGAATGACTCTGCTCTGAATTCTGAGCTGTCAGCCACAAAAAAAAGTCAAAAGCAAAGAACAGAAATCGGCTCCAAGTGTGTAGAAAAAAACCCAGATAAAATGGAAGAGACATCTGATGCTGGGTAGCCTCATTCCATAGAACTGCACAAAGGAGAACTGATTGGAAGAAGCAGTTGTTCTGACTGCATGAAGAAAGGTGTCAAATGAAGAGAAGCCAAGTGTGGGAACATCCTTCAGAAATGCTTGAGGTGCTCTTTCTTCTTATAGTTTCTTTTATTAAAAATGTTTTTTTTCTCATATTCTAGTTTATAGCTAGTGTAGAAGTTAACATCTACCTTTATGGAAGTTTAATTAGACTTACAGCTTTGAACACACAAAGTTGATGAGATCCCATATTAAAAAAATCTCTTGAAAAAAGGGAGGCGAATAGCATAAATCAAAAAAGGAACACTTGAAAATGGCCAAGACACAGCCACCCAATTAATTCTTTGAACATAAAGACAATAAGTAGTAAATCTTCCATGCTCTCCAGTCATTAATATGGCCTCTCAGAGAAAGCTGTTAGAATTTGAGCACCCTGCATGAAACTAAAAATTGTGAAATATTTTAGTATGTTGTTTCAAAGGACAGAGAGGTAACGTAATATCTGAGGACACTTAACATGTTGCCTGATTTTCTATCTCTTTGAAGGCTCAAAGGTGAAAATGTATAATTTTTAATAATATATTTGTTTTCACCAGGAGTTGACTCTAGGTATATTCAACCAGATTCCGGCAAGCATGTATGTGGAAAACAGAACAAGAATTTTGCTTTTCCTTAGTCCTACAACCTTGAGCAAATCCCATTTTCTCGTTATTACTTCAGGCTTTAATTTTTCTTTCCCTCCGCTGCCCTGCTCCAGCCAACCTGAGCAGGGACCCTTCCACCTGGGGCTTGTATTTGTTAGTACATTGGTGCAGCAGAATGGGCCCCTATCACTTTGGGGATCTCTAGATGTGCATTCTTGTAATAGCATCCCAGTTGCATTGATTTCCCTCCCTCTCCAGTCGTTATTAGCAGACTCTTAAGATCTGGTCTTCCAAAAAAAAAATTACTGTCAGCCCAGGTGTCATTGAATTTTGTTGTCTTTCTGATTTCGTTCTTGCAGTATGACGTGCATTCTACATTCCCATGTTTTCTGAATCAAGCAGCCAAGTTTTCATATTGAAATGGGTTTTTTCTTTTTCTGGTTACAAGTGAAGTTCACAAAAATTTGAAGAATCAAAACTTGCCCCAAGAATTATTTTTTTTTTTTCATCTTTTGATTAGCTCTGCCTTTAATAGCTGTGGCAGTGCTAGAACTGCAAACCTGTGTGATATTAACTGAGCTGCAGCCTGTACCAATTAACTGTCAAACCTTTTATGCCAAGTGGAAGGTTGTTTGGTGTCACAACTGAAATATCTTGTCCTGTGGTGGTTCCACTGCCCCTGGCACAGCGTGGTGCTCCAGGCTGCTCAGGCTCAGAGCCCTTTCTGGCAGAGCCAAGCCTCCCTGGGCTTTTTCAGCCTTTGGTCTAGTTTTGTCTGGCTGCAGCTTGCTCTTTCCACAGCTAGTTTTTATTGATCTTTGCCCTGATTCTTCTCTCTCCACATTGTTTGATCCTCCCCACTCTGTGCTGGACAGTTGTCCATATCAGCACAACCCAGTGCTAGAAGAGGCCCTGGTGGAAAGCCTTGCTGGCTGTGTAGGACGGGGGACAATGGACACCCACCATTCTTTGGGTCAGCCCAACTGCTCATCTATCAGCAGAGCAGAGGAGCCAGCTGATTCCTCCCAGGCTCCTCACAGCAGAGTTACTATAGCAGCACAGCTCCTGAGCATTCCCAGATATGACTTATTTCTCATTCCTGGTGTTCATCTGAATGAATCTGAATGACACTGGCTACACTTTTTCATCCATGCTGCAGGGGTGTTTTTCTGTCATGGTGTTCTGGCATTTTGTTATTTTCATTTTGGGTGAGGGGCCATTTCTGCTGCCATAAGCCATTCTGAGTTGTGTGCCAAAAGCTGTTCTGTGAGGAGCCCAGCCCTAGCTTCAAGGGAGTGGCTGTGCCAGTAACCAACCCAGCAACATGTTTTCATACCAGGAAGAACATGAGACATTGCTGTATTGCATTTTCAAACCTTTTGCTGTCTTAAAATCTCCCATGGTATTGATTCCCCATAGAATAGATATCCTTTTTCACTGGTGAATTCAAGTAATGCTGTCTGAAAGCCTGGCCCTTCTCAGAGTCTGACAAAAACCTTTAGTATTCTCAGTGGATCCAGGCTTTCACCCTGTTTTTAATTTGGAATTATATTAGAATAATCATCAACAAAACGTTTATTTGGTAATCTTGTGTCATACTGCTGCAATTCCAGTTGTGACAGTCTGTGCCAGCATGAGAGAGAGCACTTCAGAGGTCCCAGCTGGGATTCTTGGCCTCTGTGGGATGACACAGCCACACCTTCGGCAGCGGAGCAGACGGGAGCTGTTATGCATTTTTAAAAGAGTGTGTAAACAGAACCAGCAGGGAGCCATGCGGTGTTTATTGTGGTCTGTCATGAAATCATAGTGAGCTCTACTGCTCTGCCCTGACCCTCCAAAAGTCTCAGAGTCTGGGCCAAGAAGCTGTCTGAGGCTATAGATAATGTGGTAACATAAGAATATCAAACAAAACAAAGCTCAAGATACAACCAGTGGAGAATGCACAGTGTACAGGGTGGCTTGCAACTGATGAGCTCAGAAGGGCCCGATGTCCCTGTCTTTTTAAAAACCAATAGTGTTCCATTTGTGCAGGTGTTGCACTGCAACAAACATGAGAAATACCATATTTTATACTTTTAAGATGTCTTCTTTCTTCAACAGCACTATTAAAATTATAATGTTGTCTTCTAAAATAACACAGTAAACCAGAACTTGCACAGTTCTATTTTCTTTTGGGACTCTGGTTTTGATTGTTTTTCCTGCAGCCCAACTGTTTAGTGGAGAAGCTGCCAGCTGTTTGGTTCAGCCTAAACCCCATCAATTTCCCAGCATGGAGTGTCATGGCTGTGCAGGGTTCTCTCTCTGCTTACTGTTCTTGCAAGTTGCTGATCAAACTGCTAACTCAGAGCTCATGTCTGTGACTTTAGGAGGCATCTTCCTGAAGTATTAGTTGCAAGCTCACATTTTGAAAACACATTTGGACGTGGACATGGTTTGGGAAGTCATCTCAGTGCTTTAGAGGCCACCAGAGACATTGTAATTTGCATTTTAGTGGAAGACTGCTGTTTGGTTCAGTTGTAGCGTGCGCTAGTCTGGTTCCCCACTTCAAGCTCTGATGGACTTTGTTGTGAAGTCAAATGGGTTTTAGTCCACTTTTTAAGCTTTACTTTTGAGGAAAAAAATAAAATGAAAAAAATGTGAAAAATCTATGTGGAAATTACATGTAAGGCCAGTCTGATGAAGATCTTTGTTTTCAAGCAACATCTGGCTTCAGCGCGATCTTCTGTTATGGCATGTTCTGAGTAAGTGAACATTCTAAGAACACTCCTGCTGTTCCCTTCTGCCCACTCTTAGACCTTCTCTGTCTCAACCCAATGAGCGTTTTGGGCTTGCCAGCATTCAAACTGGTTTTGTAGATTATGTGTTAGGGAATAATGAAGCACACATGGAACATGGAAAGCCTAATAGAATCCTAAACTAGAATTACAGAATGGTTTGGGTTGGAAGGGTTCTTTAAAGGCTATTTAGTCCAATGATCCTGCAATGACATCTTCAGCCAGGTCAGATGGCTCAGTGCTTCATTCAGCCTGGCCTTGAATCTCTCCAGAATAGGGCATCTGGCACCTCTCTGTGTGTTCCAGTGCTCCATCCTCATTGTAAAAAACTTCCTTATGCTTAGTCTGAATTCTCCGCTTTTAGTTTAAAACCTTTGTCCTGTTGCAACAGACCCTGCTAAGNGGCTATTTAGTCCAATGATACTGCAATGACATCTTCAGCCAGGTCAGATGGCTCAGTGCTTCATTCAGCCTGGCCTTGAATCTCTCCAGAATAGGGCATCTGGTACCTCTCTGTGTGTTCCAGTGCTCCATCCTCATTGTAAAAAACTTCCTTATGCTTAGTCTGAATTCTCCGCTTTTAGTTTAAAACCTTTGTCCTGTTGCAACAGACCCTGCTAAGAAGTTATTCTCTCATCTTTCTTATAAGCTCCCTGAAATTTGCAAGGAGGTCTCCCCAGACCCTTGTCTTCTGCAGCCCCAGCTCTCTCAGCCTGTTCTCTCTCACAGGAGAGGTGCCCCAGCCCTCTGATCACATCTGTGGCCTCCTCTGGACCTGCCCTAACAGGTCCATGTGTTTCCTGTGCTGAGGACCCCAGAACTGGACACTGCAGGGAGAGGTCTCATGAGGGCAGAGAAAAAGGGAAGAATCACCTTCCTTGTGCTGCTGTCCAGCTTCTAGGCGGTGAAGTCAGTAATGATTACAGGCTGCTCAGTATTTGGACTGTGTTTTCAGGAATGCAGAGTAAAGGCACAGAAGTGGTAGTGTGTTGGTGGAACAGAAAGGATAAGTGCTCCATGTTTGTTTTTCCTGATATGTGCTGCTGGTTGGGTGAGATCTGCCACTGCATGGAAGTCCCTCATTTGAAGTATCAATATATTGACCTATAAAAATTTGTTTTACAATTCATTGCACTTCTTTCCTTGCTTTGGTTGTGCATTGTAACACCTCAAACACGCTGACCTAATGTAATCCTAGTGGAGATACAGGCTCAGATCCGTCATGATACTTCATTGGTTTACAGTATGGTTGTGTCTTATTTAAATTCCAGTTCCCAGGTAAAGTCCATGCTGTGCTGCCAAACTGCCTGCCTGAGAGGAAGTGTGGCCTGGAGACAACCTGAGAGCATGACATTTTGGAGTGTCTCCCAGTACTGGGTGAGGGGACAGGACAGCAAGTGTTGAGTGTGTTTCTTTGTTGGTCTGATATGCAGGTGACTTAATTTACCTTTCTTGAACCACTCTGACTTGCGTTCTTGCTATGAGTAATCAGAATGAAACTGGAGCTCTCTGAGCTTCTTAGTGGGATTCTGGCCAGGATCTCTTCAGGCAGCAATGACTTCATGTGCTGTGTCAGCAGCTGGCTCTGCTTTGAGCATGCATTCCACACTCTGTCTTGTGCCAAAAAAAGGCAATGCAGTGTTTTTCAGCTGCTTACTGGATTGAAATACATACGATTGTTTTATGTTGTGGCTTTTTTTCATTGTTGTTTTTGTTTTGAAGTTTTTCTTTTGGCAGAAAAAAAAAAGCTTCAAAAATTTGCCAGAGGCAAGGTACAGAATATCTGGCATCTGAAGTGTAGAACTGGGACTGCCTGGGCAGTGAAGGCTTGATTTGGCACTCAGTGAGGTGGGTTGTCTTTAAGGACATGGTATCACCAGTCAGCAGTGCCTTGATCTCTACAAGGCAGAAGTTCCTGGTACCAGCAAGTTGGAATAATTACAACAGCATTTTCAGAAAATTTTAATACCCACAGCAGCTCCAGCACTGCTCAATGGAGCTCTTTTATCTGAGCAATCTGATAGCAAAACATCCAAACATCTTTTAGAAGCATCCCCTCATCTTTGGGGCAGATTGTGAAATCACAATTGAATCCCCAGGCTAAAGTCTGGTGCTCGTATGAACACCAGAGCTGCACTCAGTGCTGATGCAGCTGGCTCAGGGCAGGATTTCTGGCACCTCTGTCAGGACACCAGGACTGCAGCTGTGCCCTCCTGCTACAGGGCTTGTGAGGAGGAAGATTCCTTCTTTGCTCTCTGGTATCAGCTCTGACCAGTCTTGTGTTCTGAGTGTGGGAAGAAATGGAACCATCAATTGTGCTTGGTTAAAATTCAGATGGTTTTGTTCTCTTGTTTTCCTCTTATAGAAATATTGTGATTTGTACAGATTTTTCTTTATTCACTAGGTATGCCAGACACAGTAATTGCTGATACCTCTGTATAAAAGGTCTTTTGCTGTTGTTGATGATATTGACAATGGTAGAAAACAAACTCAGAAGTTGCAATAGAGTTTTTAACCTTTGTAATCATACTATTCTGGTCTCAACCATAGAATTACTGAATATTTTCTAGCTTATTTGAAAGAATATATCTAAGCATATGTATATATATGTAAAAGGAAGTATAAAATCCATAAAAATTTGTCTGCAACAGAACTTATTTGTGACAGTGCCCTTAAGCATAGCCTCCATGTATTTTGACTTCTTGATATGAATACTGAAATAGAGCAAAAACAGAGAAAATGTAGTATGATTTCATGAAAATGATTGATATGTTGCACTGTTTATGCCGAATTTCACCTTGGCATGGTCCTGACATTGTGATATTACACTTTGAAGAAGACAGGAGACAAGTGTTTGTCTCTTGCCTTCTGCAAGAAGGTGAGTGATAAATCAAATGCATCTTTATTTCTACCTGATGAGAGAATTATTTTCCAAAATAGGCTTTTTCATATTTATTGATTTCCTATATATAATATACACTTGGAAATTTGCTTATATGCAAAATCTTTTTCAGCTAGATTTATTTTTCCTATCAAGACACTTCTCTTTTTTGTTTATTTGATAGTTTGAAGTATGAGAGTGTTTCCTCAGTGAATTCAGTAAAGCTGGGATTTCCCTCGAATTCCTTAAACTTGAAGAAATAAGTGGCTAAATCCTAGAAATTTGACACCTTGAAAACATGCATATCTCTTAGTAGATCTGAGGTTCTTCAGCAAATTCATGAAAACAAAGGAATTCCCCAGTACATTAATCAATACCTTAATGCTAGATTATTGAATGATGCAATACCACATTTTAAATTAATCTTGATGGGCAAAGCATTATCTGTATATACCTGTGTCTGAGATGGTCTCTTTGACACCCATGTCCAAACTCTGTGGCAGTTAATAAAGTCTGAGGAAAAATCCTTGTGTTTTGGAAGTTCAGGAAAGTCTTAGTTTAGTTTTGCTGCAGAGTTCTGTGTTTAATACTTTCCACTTGGAGCAAGTAGAAATTTCTGGAAAGATCCTTCCTGCATCTGTTCCCGTTGTGCTCCATCTCCTCCCCAGAGTTCAATGTAGTGTCTTAAGGCACAGCTGTTGGCTGATGGGGCTCAGGGATTCTCTGTGGATAGATGTGCAATCTACAAGTTACTGCTACTACTTCAGGAGCAATTGTAATAGCAGTAGTTAGTGCTTGATTGAGATCCTGGCTGGGGTTTGCACACAGCATCCCAGGTGCTGAGCCTGCAGGCTGCCTGAGCGTGGCTTTCAGGCAGCTGCACCCCAAGTGTTGCCATGGAATAAGCTGGCATGCCCAAAGTGTGAAAGAGCTGTTAACACAACAAGCAAGAGTGCAGGCAGAACAGTTGGTGTCAACAGCTGAGCTGATGAGACTTGATTTTCTTAAGATTTATGACCTGGGTGGAAGGATTGCACCCTGCATGGGGTGGAGTAGATACATCTAATAGCAAGCTAAGATTGCTTTTGCACTATTTTTCTCTCCAAAATATTAAACCCCTCTCTCTCTCTTCATTCCAGCTGGGTTTTGTGTAATTTTAAGATACTAGCATCATTTGGATTCCAACCTTTTTGTTAAATTGTAAACTAAACAATAAGTTCAGCACTTACTAGTGGAGAGACAGGTAGACAAGTATATCTAGAGTATGACCATAGGAAGCACGGGTTTTTTAGAACATCATTTGGGCTTTGAATGAACCAGAACTCCTTGATGCAGGGAAATTTTCAGTGGGGTTTGTCTTGGATGTCATTATGAAAGAACATAGTGTTGAAATTCATAAACTCAAGCTGGAGAAAGAAAAGCGCTCCATTTATTACTGGCTGTAGCTGTCATTTCCACAAAGTAATTTTTACTCCTGGTTCCATGTTGCAGTATTACAAAGAGCACAATTACATGGAAGGTGATTTGAGATTAAACTTGCTTTTCTGAATGGCTTGCAATAGGTGTAATGTAAGACACTTTTCTGCTGTGTAAATGGATGTTTACTTCTGGTTTATGTTTTTGCCCTGAACTGTGGCAGACACTTTAAGGAAATTACATTTATGGAAGTAGTTTCAGAAGTACATTTTGAGTATACGTTTTTACATCGGGTCTCTTAGGATTTGGGAAAATATATATCCATGTAGATAAAAACCTTTATGCCATTTGCAGCAAGTGAAAATCTGATTTTGCTTATAAAATCTTTTTCAAGGCAGAAAATACTTTCAAGTGAACAAATTTTTTATGGCAGACCCCAAAGGCATTATGCTAAGTTGGCAATGCAACTCTGAAGTGACCAGATCTTTTGATTTGAGAGTATTGTTTGTTTTGCACCTGTCATCCAAACAAATAGTAATAATGAAAGATTGAAGTGATGAGTTTGCTGGTGTTTTCTTTTTCTTTTATTTTTTATTTTTTTTGTTTGGGGGTATGTGCATTCAAACATTGCCTGGTGTGTTTCTGAAGGTCCCACACAAACAGAAGAATGGAGTTGCTAATCTTGACCAAGGCCCTGCACATTCTATGCAGGTTACTTTGGTTCTAGGGGCTAGAAAATAGGAGATCATTCTATAGTTGTTTTTTGTTCCTTTTTTTTTTTCCTGTGGTGTTTTCTTAGGTAGTTTGTGTTGTTTAAACACGTTTTCTGCAATAGTAGCAGAGTAGTAAGGATGTTTCACCCTGTTAGTATTTATTTTAAGCTGTGTGCTGACCCTGCTTCCTGTGAGTGATGATCTTATAGGGTTTTAATTCCAATCTAATCCTAACACATACCTGAGTAGCACTTTGGTTGAAAAATGCTCTCCTCTTTTCAGGCCTGATTGTTTTTTTTTTTTTTACTTGCATTTTTTAATTTTCAATTAAGAATTCTTTAGTGAATGAGGACTTGGACTAAAGCCAGTTGAAACCCATTGAAAGTCTTTTCATTGACTGCAGTGGGCTTTGGATCTGACAGTAAGTGTATTAAGAAATACTTATTAGTGGGTTGTGTGCATAGCACAGCCATCTAACACAGTAACAACCAGTGGCCACCAGTCCAAATGAGACTGAAATCTGCATTATTAACCAAAGGGAAATTCAGAATTTTGCAGGAAATATTTTTTCATCCTCAAAGAGCAAAAGCTTTTCTTGTTAATATCAATGCAGCCTGGTACCTACCAAAACATCATCCTGGCAGTTTCATTACCTTGGCACAACAGAGTCTTTGTCCCCAGGCCCCCATCCCAGGAACATTCCTATTGAAAGGAGACACTCGTGCCCACATCAAAGCAACTCCTATAATGCATTGGTGGGTAATGCTAAAATAACTGCCTGTCATGAGATTGAACCTTTTAAACCTCTTAAACAGGAAATTACAATAATAGGTTTAGCTGTTTAGGGGAAAAAATACATTTATCTACAACACGATGGAGCCTTTTACCTGCAGGTTTTGTGAAAGAACAAATGTACATAGGGGAGAAGGATTTTCAAGCCCTCCGCTCTGGTTTTTAGCTCTTCAGCTGTCTCCAGGGTCAGTGAGGAGCTTGTTATCCTGCACAGGGCTCGCTAGATGGCAGGACAAGATAATCTTCAGGAACGGAATTTCTAGGGACTGAGACAAAAAACTGGAGCTGTGGTGAAATTGAACAATCGGAAATAAAAGGGAAAGAAATTGAACACGAGACGGAAATTTTATTTCTCTGTGACTAAAAGAAAATAAAATTTAAAAATAAGTTTAGGTTCTTAAATTGACATTCCAACAAGTACAATATGATAATGGCTAAATTGCACATGCAAGTGTGGAAAAGTATAGTCTTTATTTCTGAGAGACAATGGAGCACATTATAAAGCAAATAGCTTGACAGTAATTTCTCCTTGTCTGTTTTTAGTGGAGACCCATATGTTTGAATAAGAACTTTCTTCATTGTCTCTAGGAGCTCCTCTTTCAGGTATGTCACTGTCTTCATAACCTTATGTTTCTGTTGCAAGAAACTGGATCATGAGAAGGAGAGATGGAAATAGCCCTTGGGGTCATATTTTTATCTCAGCAACACTGGTGTTAATCCAAAGAAAGAGGAAGCAGAATCTACCCAGTTATGTAATACAGTTCATTCCTTTGTCAAAAAAAAATCAATTCCTGGAGTGAATTTTCAAGCTATTTGTCTGGCATAGCTGAGATGTCACTGAACAGCTCGTTTTCTGGCACTTCCTCTGGAATAGTAGTCACCAGACAAAGAGAATGTCTGTGACTTCACTCCAGAAGAAAAAAACAGCAAAAATAGTGCTTTCTACAAACCAGGTTTTTACCTCTCAGTGTCTGAACACACCATTGCATCTGTATTCCACTTCTCACCTTGTTATCAGCACTGCTGAGAGATCTCAATTGTCTAAACAGCAAATAGCTTACCTGTATCAGTATTGCAAAATAGGCCAGAGCACTCAGCCTCAGCCTCAGATGATGGTGTTAGACTGAGTCTGGCTGTTGAAACTGAAAAATGTACTGATTCACAGGATTTCCACAGAAGTCATGGAATTGTAAAATGGTTTGGGTTGGAAGGGACCTTAACCATCTTCTTGTTCCATCCCCCTTTTCACATGCAGTGTCATCTTCCACTGTCCCACGTTGCTCCAAGCCCCATCCAGCCTGGCCTTGGACACTTCCAGGGGTGGGGCAGCCACAGCTTCTCAGGCACCTGTACCACGGCCTGCCCACCCTTGCAGGGAAGGATTCTTGCTTGTGTCCAACCTAAACCTCTTCTCTGTGAGTGTGGATCCATTCTCTCTTGTCTGTCACTACATGCCCTTGTCTGAACTCCCTCCTCCTCTCCTGTAGAACCCTTTTGTTCCCTGGAGCCTTCTCTCCTCCAGGCTAAGCAGAGCCGTGTCTCTCAGCCTTTCTCCATTGCAGAGGTGCCCCAGCTCTCTGGTTCATCTCTGTCCTCCTCTGGATCTGCTTCACCAGATCAGTGGTTCCTTCATTTGTTGGGCTGCAGCCCTGCAGGTGGGGTCTCACAGGAAGAGCAGAGGGGGAGAATCCCCTCCCTTGCTGTGCTGGCCACACTGCTTGTGGTACAAGCCAGGACATGGTTGGGTTTCTGGGATAATTTTTGAAATTCTTTGTCAAATTAAGACCAAGTTTATAATACACTGGAGGCTTAGTCACTGAAGTTCTGAATGCAATAGAATAAAAATTGTGAAAATTTGGCATTTGGTTTTATAATGACCAAACAGTAAAAGTTTTAAAAGTTATTTGGAAATTTCTGATTGATCGATTAATTAATTTGTTGCTTAATAATAATCTTACCCAGTAAATAGCTGTGAAAAGCTGTTATTTTTACTGCTACACATCTACGTGGATTTCAATGTGCTTGGAAACATAGCTCTGAACTGAGAACCTGCTGTGCTTTTGGACAGGCTTCAGTGTTCAAATTGTCCAGTACTCTGAAATGTAAATGCACACATACGGGAAATTGAAGATAAATTAACAATTGAACATCAAGAAAAGATTTTTAAATGGCTCTGTTAACTTTCTTCTGTAAGTCCCGTCTGCTGCCATATCTGTCAGGGTCTTTGAATGGCAGGACTAATCTGGTTCCAGCTCTGCCCTATCTGGGACCAATCCTAAACTCTATGGGAATATAGTTACCTTTGAAACTTCCACACCTTTTCTATATTTAGTTTAAATTAACTGGCAAACTCAAAGAATATTTGAGGCAAGCGAGCACAACCACATCAGTTCTATTCTGTATATTTTCTATCAAGAAGTTGGGCTAAAAACCCTAGCAAATTGACTTAAAAGAGTTAAAGATTGTGGCAAAAAAAAATGAGTTCACAGTCCTTAAAGTCAGAGAATTTAAAATTGTAGTCATTTTCACTTGCTCTGTTTATCCATCTGATTTCCTAACAGAACTTATACCCTAGAGACTAGCCAAAAGTTATCTCTGCTAGGATTGATTTTTGCAACGTGATCAAGCAGGAACATGGAATATCTGGTTCCAGCTCCCCCTGCTTTGAGAAAGTCCCTTAGCTCATTCATTCCTTTTGTAAAATGGTGATAATGGTTGTGAAGTTATTTGTAAATATTTTATTTATGACATGTCCTTTATAAACACCAAATATTATTATATTGTTTGTAGGATGGAACTCCATCCAGCCATATCATATTGAGAAGTTTAGAAATGTGTGAATGTGGGCCATGAGAAAATCTAAGCCTCCTTCTAAAGTTTCTGTGCATGATTTTGTGATTTGATAGGGGCATGAGGAGCAGGGGGAAGCCTAGAAGAGAGAGCAAATCTGGTAACTGCAGCTAGCTGGCCACCTGGGGTTTTACAGGCTCTGATTCTCTTGTTCTGGAATCTACTGCCTTACTTTTTCTGTCTTAAAGTTCCAAGAGGCCACAATCCATCATGGATGTGCAAGACCTCCTCTACTTGAAGTAATATAAGAGAAAGGATCCAAGCTGCTGAAGTGGCTTTCTTCATATGGTGTGTGTTGCAGCTGTTCACAGCTGGGTGATAGATTTGCTGTTTCCCCACCAGGGAAACTCCTCAGTCTGGGGCTCCCTGAGACACACTGAGCCCCAGGTGGGGGACCAAGTGGGACAGTAACTCTTTCTGTCTTTGCAGCCATTCAGTAGTTTGTGATGCCTTTTTTGTTCGCTCTCCAGGAGGTCACACTGTGGAAAGAGAGAGTTTGTCTCACAGCTCTATTTAGACCTAAGCCTGGTTAGTAGAAACAACATTCCTCACAGTTGCAGGATAATGTAACATCATAAATAGAGCTATCAAGGATGTCAGGCAGCCTTTGTGGTTGACAGAGCAGTGATGTTAAAAGAAAAGGGGCTTTTTTTCTGTTTTTTTTTTCCTAAATAGCTTTCCTCAAACTGTCAGGAGAGCACCTGGTGAAATGAAGCTTTGCTTTTGCTGTGTAGGTTTTGTTCTTAGAGATAGTTTAAGTAATAAATATGATGAAATAATTACATAGAAAAATAACAACTTCATTTCCATCAGAACACTAAAGGGTGGTTGTGATTCTTCAAAATGCCTTGAATACTTGAGAAAATAATTACAGCTGGGATACAGCTGAAATACTCCACACAGTATCCCAGTAGCTGTGGATAGCAGAGGATGTGTAGTGCCTGAAAAAGCAGGGGGAGTGAAGGTGAGATGCTCATGCTAATTATTCTTGAGATGGTTGATTGGGAATGAATCACCTCTCGTCTCATTAGCATTCAGCAGCAGAACTGCTGGATGAAAAGGAAACAAACACTTGGGATTGCAAGGAGGGGTAAAGGAGGCCGGTTTCTCTGTTGATGGTGGTTTTACAAAGAATTCACTGGAGCTTGGAATGATTTGTTTGTGCTGAGAACCTGGCCTTAAGGAACCAGCTGGAACATAAGTTAGATTTTAAGGGGTCTGTGTGGTGTCCCTGTAATCTCTGCAAAAGCAAGCAGGGTTTCTGGCTGCCAGAGGTCTTCCCACATCTGTGTCTGATTTATCAATAAATAGATCGTTTAGTTGCTTTCTACAAATGTGAGGGAAGAGGACCATAAGACTTAGTGTTTGCTTTACTGGCCTTACTGTTAAATCCTCAATCCCAGCCCCTCAGCTGCTTGTTCTCCATTCTCCCCACAGGAGGTGGTTGTGGCTAAAGAAACAGCAAGGGTAGAAACAAGGTGCTTGCTATTATTGCTAATTATTGCTGTTTGGTGCCTTATTATTGCTAACTGCTGGCTTTGCGTTTAATGAGGGTGGTTCTCACCCACCCAACCTTCTTTCTGTTGGCCACAGGATGTCAGGGGAACACCAAGATGGGGCATTTCAAGAGCAGTGTTGGAACTGCTGTGCTACCTCTGGAATAAAGGTAAAGGAAATAGTAGAGTAAGTTTGTTTCTCTCCCGCTGGTAAGCAGGTTCCCAACGTTGATATCTCTTTTCCTTCCTATTGTGTGTTTATAAAGGTCAGAAAAAAAGGGTCTTTCTTGGTGGCTTTTGAATATGAATGAATGAACCTCTCACTGTGACCTGCTGCAGTCTGGTAGGACTCAAACCAGAAGCAAAAGAAATTTCAACTGTTTCTTTTTTAATACCATTGAATGGTATTTTTCTGTGTTCCAGACTTGGCAGTGCAGCCCTCTGGAAGAGTGTTTTGGGTTACTTGGAGTGGTTTTCTAGCTCTGTAACAGCCACTCTCAATAGGCTAAGGGCTGGGACAGAGCATTTATGGATAGTGTATGTTTCTGTTGACATAAGGTACAGGAATGGTCTAAGTCTGATTTACAGCACAAAAGGCTGTAGTAAGGGATACAGAAGTATGACGGGCCTCATCCACTGCCACAGGAGAGCTCCGTCTCAATAAAATTTTGGTGATCAAGGTTTTGCTAGCAAAATATGGAATGCTTACTAGAGTAAAAAACCAAGTCTTAGGAATGTTTTATGCTGAGAGAAGTATAATTTATGCTTCTATAGGAGAGTTTGTGTGTGACTAAAGAGACACAACTCTGCTCTCTCATGTCAGCTGTGAAAGGTCAGGAGTAGCTCGCACCCTCAGGGATGAAATACACTTCATAGAGCAGCCATGAGCCTCTGCAAAGGGCAGTAGCCCACAAATCTGATGAGTTACAAGATGAGCAGATGCAGTTTGGTACCTTGCATATTGAACAGCTAATGCAGAATTCAGGTGCTTTTTATTGGATTTTCTTATTTTCTCTACAGGTGAAAAAAGACTTTTGTTTCCTGTCCTGATTCTCCAAAGTCAATCCTTTCTTTAAAAGTTGTGAACAGTACAGCTAAACATTAGATTCATAGGGTTAGCAGCATTGTTGGAGGTTAGCACAGAAGTGTCAAGAGCTTAACAGCAGACCTGTAAGTGGGGTGATATGATGCCGAAGGACAAACACTACAATTGCTGGAATTTGTAGCAACATCCTAAATAGAAATTATTTCATGGGTAAAAAGAAAAAATGAGGCATCAACAAGTATTCTTGGTTTCCGCTGTGAAGTTTTTACAAATAGTACCTGGCTGTAATTTACTATAATGTATTAGAGCGAAAGCAATAAAATATCAAATTTTTTTCCCATCCTTTCAATAGTCTTCTTGCTAAGGTCAATAAACCTGGTGGGTTTGTAATTATGCCAGGGGAACAGCGGAGTAAAAATGTTGTAGTCATATTCATGCTTTGTTACTGATTAAGGGAATCATAAGAGCTCTTTCTTGAAGAGCAGGAAATCTTTTTGTGAGAATATATGTTTTCAGTACAGGAGAGCTATTAGGGCATCTTTCCTTATTCCTCATTTTTCTTCTCCTCTCCTTTTGTCATTCTGCCTTCATTTTGTCTGAAAGCAATTTCCTCTTAATTAAAAATACTTATTTTGCAATTGAATCCATGATGTCAGTGTAGCCTTGGTCTCCATTTGTTTGGGTTAGTTAACTTTTTAGAAGGGAATGGGAATTTGAAGGTGATGGAAATATTTTAATTGGGCATTTAAAGGATTTCAGGAGATTGAACTATTTGAAGTCTCTTGCTCAAAACTCCTCCCTCTTGCTGCCTGTCAGGCATGGTAAAGATTGGCTTCAGGGCAATATTACCTTCCTGACTACTGTATAAGTTTTGGGGGCTGCTTGTAAATATAATGCATGTGGTTTGGGTGCTATCCACACATGGTCTTCCAGTCATTGTCACTGCAGCTCTAGAGCACCTGTGGTGTTTGACTGTGACTGCAGAACAGTGTTTTCCTCTGATATGGGCATGTAAGAGGAAGATGATTACCTTAGTGTAAGGTGCATCCTGCTTTTAGATGTACAAGTATGTGCCTTTTTCAGAAATGCGTTTGTGAATGTATACTTGCATGAGGATCACTTCTTTCCTTGGATAATTTTTTTGGGTCCAGTTTTGTTTCTTGTCTGTGGGAATGGTCATGCGCAAATGTCATACAGATCTAGAGAAAAAGTTATCTAACCAGTTGCATGTCATGCACAAAAAAGCAATACATGTGGTAACACAGCAACCCATGCATGAGATTTCAAAAAAATAAAATGCTGTTTTAACAGGAAGTGGGTCAGTCTGTCTTTGAAAAGGGAGACTGCTTGTACAGAAGTGTCTAACAATGCCAGATAAATTGATCTGCAAGTGTTTGCCCTGCTCTAACCTTATTTTCTTGATCATGTAGCTCCCATTAATGAATTTTTATGAAAAGTTAATGCACATTTATAAATAAACGTACTGCTTGAACCAGGGGGCTGTATCTATCTGAAGTCATCCTTCAGTTTCAGACAGTTAGCTCTTCATAGAATAAAGTTCTTCTCATTCCTTTATTCTTCAGTTTGTGCATTCTGTGCGGGTGCAACACTGTCACTCACCCCACATGGGGCAAAAAGGAGACAACTGACTGCATATGGTGCTACTTTATTGATGGGAAGCAGCAACTTTGCTTCCAAACCCCAGCTATCTTAATATTTTTTCTTTTCCTTTGTGATTTTTATGCTACATCTCCTGGTCTTTCAAGCCGCACAGGGGAAGTGAAAAGTGGTGGATATGGAATTTGCACTGGACACAAGCTGTGTCATGAAATCACAGGACAGTGCTGGTATGAGGAACAGGATATCAGGGTGAAAGCAGGGAGAGGGTGTTGTTCTTTTGAGCTTGCATTGGAGGTGTGGGCTGTGGTCTGTGAGGTTTAGCACCCCTGATATTTAGATTCTGTTGCCTTACAGAGCAGTTAGCTGTGATATGAAGGGCTGTGGTATCACCGTGATATGGAGAGAAGTGCTCTCAGTGCTGAAGCCTGGAATTAGCAAACATTGCCTGGTCAATACTGTGGCTCTGTGATTTAGTCAGTAGCCTCCAAGTCAGTAAAGTAAATATACGTGCATTCTTTCCCTATTATGGTTAAACTATTACCAGAGAGAAGGAATGTCAGCTCCTGTCACCTAGGTGCAATTGCATTACAATGAGCTGTGAAGCACATAATCTAATTTTTTTGTGTATTTGTTGTTCTTTTTTTTTTCTAGAACAGTTTAGTGTTGTAATTAAAACTGCAAGGAGAGAAAGAAAGATATTGTAATTCTGCAGATATGTGGGAAACTAGAAGTGTAAGTCACTTTGGACTGACTCCGTTTTGTTGCTTGTGGATTTTGCTGAGCTTGTCAAACAGAGAAATTGCGTTTAAAACCTTAATGGTGAGGGAGCTGGGAATTGCTAGGCAACAAAGTAGTTTCCTAATACAGTGTCATATCACTGCAATGGCTTTTTCTATCAGAAATATCTTTTAACAGCTTACCAAACTAATTTTGGAGTTCCAAACACAAATCTGGCAAGATCATTTTATCGCTCTGATTAAAAAAATAAAAGAATTATGTTTTAAATTATTAAGGTATATAAGTATATAATGTCTAATGGGGAAGAAAATATTATTTGGGTATTTTTGGGGTTTTTTTTGTGGGAGAAGGGTGTGCTAATGAAACTTGGTTTACAGACTTGATAAATATGGTCTGAGAATAAGAACTAGGCACTGAATGCAGCAAATTTTATGCTGCACTTGAAGAAATATGTAATGACTCCTGAGAAGGATGTGAAATGAAGCATGGTTGGGTGGTCAGCTCACAAAATTTAGTCAGGACTCTATAACCTCCATTTCAGAGTGAAGTGACTGTCTCTGACCTTGGGCCATTTGTTTGGTTCATAGCGTTGGATATTTGGAGACTCTACTGCTTCAAGTTCTCTCACATTGACTTGTCTCCTGCAGTCGCACAGGCCCATGCAGTGTTAGTCCTTGTGATGTAGATGTACAGAAAAGTGTGTGGTTTGTAGAGTTTCTCACTGCTGAGAGTCCATGTGAGTGCTGCCCATGCTGACATCACACTGTCAGAAGTATGCACACAAATAAGCAGGCAGTAAGGGAGAAGGGGAAGAAAGCATTAATACTAAATTAAAATGGGCTTAATGCCTTAAAATTTACATAGTTGAGATTTTTTTTATATACATGTTTCCTAGTTTCTGGGTTGAACTGAAAACATGGGGCTCAATTGGGAAGAAAAAAAGTCAATGGAATTTCTTCTGTCAGCTTTGGGAAGCTTCACACAGACTGCCTCACAGAGAAGATGCCCTCTAAAGCTGCGTGTCCAGGATTTTTTAAGAGAGTTGAGGCTTCTCTTTACACTCAGTGATGAGGACTGAAGCCCCATATGCAAGCTGGGGTGGGGCAGATGAATAAATATCAAACTCCTGAATCCTTAAATCTTGCTGTTTCACTGTTGCCTTATACCTGTGTGGGAGGAAATGCAACAGCTACATTAAACTTCCATCTCTGACTCCATGTGTGCTCCACATTTGATAGCAGTGGATCCTGAGCTAAAAGTGAACACCAGTCATTTCAGAGATGGAGGTGCAAGAAACAGATCAGAGGCAGGTGATAAGAGGGCAAGCTTCAGTGTAGAATGGTTGCAGGCTCGCCTCTGAAAAGGCAGTGAAATTTGGGGTGGAGAGCACCACACTGCCTAATTCCTAGCATGTGCTGGGGAGGGAAAATGAAGAGGGTCAGGGAAGAGAGACTGCCAAGAACTGCTGTTTCAGAGGAGGTGCTGCATTTTCATCCTCTTGGGAGGGCATTTGGAGATTGTGTCAAAGCCCAGCACGGACTGGCAGGTATTGCCAGTCTTTTGCTGCAGCAGCAGCACCAAGCTTTCAGTTCTGACTCAAATGTTTTCATAACTTCAGCTCCTCCTGTGTCATAAGAAAGTTGTGAAATGTATGCATAGGAGGTCATTGTTTGAAAACACATGCAGAGAGCACCTTAATTATCTGAAGGTAAACTGCCAGATGTTGTGATGGAGTGTTTTAGCAGGCTGAATTCCTGAACTGGCCCACTTAGGTTGCTGATTTCATTTATACAAGCAAAAAAATCTAAATGACTGTCTCCTGTCCAAATTTACTCAGCCGGAATTTTATTATTTTGGAAATATGCTGTAAAGGGCCTCTAGGGAGGAACATGATTAAGCTTTGTCCTTGGGTAAAACACAAAGCACTGTCATCTCCTCTTTGAAAAGTTTCACTAATCTCAGGACTTCAGTATGGAACTAAATTTAGAGAGTCTGGATGCCAGTGGAGGCGGTTCATGTTTTCTTTAGACAGTGACAAACAGTATATTCTCAATCACTGCTTCAGGTCAGAGTTCAGCTTTCATCTTACCTCTGGTCAGGGACTGGGTGACATCCTGAACAACTGGCTCCTTGTAGTTTATGATGCCAGCTGACAGCGGAGTAGTTTATTATATGATATACAGCCTTTAATTTTCTGAAGTTGATGTTTGATAAGCCATTCATGATGAAAGAATAACTACTACAGAGAAATGAAGAAGAGGCAACACAGCACACAAATAGATGTGTTTATTCTGAGTGCACTAACTGCTTTTTAAGTCTGATCTAAATGTACATGGTGAAAAGAATGAGAGAATAGGAACATCACTGCCATTCTATAGGTTTTATCAAAAGGAGACTCAGCTCATCTGGGCTTTTGGATTAAAGCACTGTGCTGAAATTGAATGCTTAGAATATTATGAATTAACTTACCTAGTGTGAGCAAGCATATATGTATACAAATCAATAAAGAGATTTAGCTTTTGCATAGTCTATCCATAAGCATGCACTAAACCTAAAAGCATCATGAAGTGAAAGCTAAGGCAAAGATGTTACATTTGCACTACAGCCACCCTCTGCTTCCAGTATTGGTGTCAAAATCAGTGCCAAGCAACTTATTTTCAGTCTCCTTTATAGTGTCCTTGACTTCCTTGTTATTCAGTTTGCCCTCTTCATAGCAAGAGGCTATTGCTGACTGCTCAGGAGACAAGCTAAACATCCACAGGCCAGCAGAGAGCATGCAGTAATTGCAACAACAGCCACAGCAGTCCCTGAGACACTTTTGCTGTACTTGACACAAACTGGACTTCAGCGGTAGGAAACCTGTGACCTTCATCAGTTGATTTAAGCATCTGCCCTCTGATTTTATAAACAGAAGCAGTTCTATTATTAAAAAAAAAAAAAAGATATGAGAGGATTTCAGACTATGGTGTTGGGGGCATTTTTTTGTAGGGATCCCTAAAAATATTAAAAATCAAGTATTACCTATAAAATTAAAATATCCCTGAAAGCTGACAAGTAGATGTGAGGATAGGAAGCAAGATCTGTGTTCTGTTGTTTGCATTATTTGTACTTTGGGCAGGCAGGGTCATAGAGAAGAGAGAATGATGCCAAGTAGAGTAAGTATTGCTTAAGAAAGTTTTGGAGACAAAAGGGAGATTTTTAGCAATGGTTTTATGTGTCAGATTAACAAGATGTAAAGTGATGTCATTACTGACAGTGACCCTGAATCAAATTTCTTTGAAATTAAGTTCTGTTCTTGCCTTGAGTTGGATGATGTTCTACCTAGCACAGGAGTAAGCAATGCTGAGATTCTGGGAAGTGTTCACTCCTGGACATTCAAAAGGGGCTGCTGGAAATGAAGGCTATGAGAGTCTTACCAGCTTCTAGACCAACCAATGCTAAATTATAGGTGTGCACAATCTTCTAGGGACAGATGCAAGGTTACTCTGTCAAAAATCCCTTTAACTGCATCATCCTGCGCCTGCTATTGAGGTAATTAGAGGCTGCTGAGAGGTAGCTTTAGTAGTGGGAGCTGTGTAATGTCCAGCAGCCTCAGAGATGGGTGAAACCACTTCACCTTTGTCTTTAAACCTACATTTCCCCACTTATCTTCTGCACAGTAAATTGACCTGTATAATCTCTTACCTTATATATCTGAGAAGTGTAACAGCTCGTGTGTGGGGGTGTGTGTGTGTCTCGAGTTCCTCTGGGCATTCCTGTTTACCTTTTCTCTATAAGTAAGCAGTCTTGCTTCTCACCCCTGCCCCAACTGTTTGCAATCTGAGAATCTGGTTGAGATTGGAGCCAAGATCTTCAGATTCTGAATTGTTGCTATGAGCAAAGCTCACAGCCAAAGGATACACTGGAAAGGCTGTGTTTCACATGGTCATACTTTTGGAAAAAGAGAGAAAGCAGCAAAACCCCAGTGGGAATCACAGGCAAAACTAAATTTAAAGACAGTCCCCTGTCAGAATATGAAAAACAAAGCAATGTGATAAGCAGGTCAAGATCATGGCAAACATTTTTAGCAGTGTTTGAGTCCCAGTGTCAGTTGCACTCCTTCCCCCAGTGAATTAGGAATATTTCACAAAGGCAGGGAAGTGTTATTGCTGTTTTCTACCTGAGTAAGCTGATGCAGAGAGGTGAAGGCTGAGGATTTACAAACTTGGCTGTCCAATGGGAAATTTCCTGTGGGAGTTGCAGATGTGTAACATTTCATGTTGCTTCAGATGGTGTTCATACCAAAACCTGCTGACCTGCTTGAGCATCAGAGCAGGTCTTTTACTTGGGTGCTTTATAAACATGCAGTGGAATATTCTAATTGAAATTTTGCCATTCCTGTTCAACCACTTTCTCAAGTGAGATTCATTTCTTTCCTAGAAATTGAAAGGTATTGTCATTATTGAACTACAAAAGGCTCTATTGCCACCAGACCTAAGAAGTCAGTAAAATGGAGGATGTTTGCATTAATGAAAATCACCTGCTAGCAATTAAAACAATACTTTCTAAGCAGAATAGCTGAATGTGCCATTGATTTAATGACCCTTGGCAGTGACTGTTTAGCTGGATTTACAGGAAGCCTCACATGACATTTCATTAGTATCACAGTGAATTAACTTTATAGCAGTGTAGTGCTTAATCCAATTTAGACTTGGTATTATTAATGATACTACCAGGGAAATAGTTTTTAAGGCAATTAAACAGCAATATGTAATGTTGCCAAGCATCACTACTGATATCCGATGGCATTACAAAAAACCACATTTTAAAGGGGAACTGAAAATGGGAAGATAGCACTTCCTGGTGATTTAATCTTTTGCGCTTGGAAGCCTACCAAGCCACATAAAAAACAGATTCTAGAAGATAACTTTTGAGGGAGTGTAAGTAAATACATTCATCCTCCTGCTGGCTAGCAGCTTGAGCCACGTGCAGTGCATGTGCTACCTCCAACAAAGAGTGCTTGGGTTACAAATGGGGTGGGATGGTGTGGGACACATTGTCTCAACTCCAAAGCCAAATCTAATGGCAGATTAGCATCAAGCAGAGTTGTCCACACTGAACAGGAAGTATTGGAACACCTAGGATCAAACTCAAGCTGGTGCAGCCTACTGCAGTCTCACAGTATTTGTGTAATGACTTCATGCCAGCAGATATCTTCAGTAAGCAGCAACCTCAGATTTCAGGAGAATATCCTTGAATAAAAGGTTGGCTCCTTTACTTGGGTTTTTATCATTGCTCAGTAGCAGGTGCATGTATAAGGGCTCAACCCAAAACTCACTAACAGTGACTGAAAACATTGCTGCTGATGTGGAGTATTTGGGAGCAGGAATGGGAACAGGTGTTTAGGTTTTGGGGTTGTTTGTTGTTTCTAGCATCAATTTATATGAAGTAAAACAGAACAAGAGAACAGGCTCATTTTGATCGAAATCCCTGCTCATATCAATTGTAATTTTGCCTAATATAAGTCAGCACCCATAATTATCCATAACAGCAAGGAACAATGAATTGGACCAAGTGAAGTGACAAGTGCATTTTAAGAGATCGTAAAATTCCCATTTGCAGGCATCATTGTGTTAATACCCCATGACCAATAACCCATAGCTTCATATACAAAAGTATTATTAAGCTATAATTTATGAGGTGGGCTGCACTGCGTGGTGGGCAAGTGAAGAGATCCTGCCTTTACACGTTTTTCTGGTTTTGTTCTAATTTTGTTCAGTCTCAGGATTTTTTATTGAAGTTCCAGGAAAAACACTAAGATTTGATGGATAAATGTGCAGGAGAACTTAGAACCATTCTAAGCAACAAACTGTAGGCTCTCTCGAGACAGTTTTGTCATCTTGATGGATTTGAGTTTGATTCAAATTCTGTTCCCTCTTCATGTTTGACATTAGAGTACTACAGATGTGTTTAAGTGATACATTAGTTCTAAAGATGATTCTTATGCTAATCTTATTGTTTGTTTCTCTCCTTGCCATTTATAGCAATGGCAAAGTACATTTAATTTTATTTTATGGCATCAAAATGTAGTGGGGAAAGGAAATCACGTCTGCACCCTTTACATACTAGTGTTTGACTGCCTACACCCATGTGCCAAGGACATGTACTGTACTGTGTGAGTTCATTTAATTTTATTTCCATACAATGATTTTCCATATCACAAGTGCCTCCTGCCTGAGTTTGTGTAGGCACCCAGTTTGTATGTATGGTTTTGTTTTGGTTTTTCTCCTTTAGCTAAGGAGCAGAAGTCACTTTTCTATCTTCTGTATGCCTGAATAGATCAGTTTCTGTGCTGTGACTTGAACTGAGTAGCTGATACTAACAGGAACTTATATAACTGAAGTGAGAAGTTCAAAGCAAACAGTGTGAATTATTCTCATAATGTGATGTTAAACTGTGGCCTTCCCTACTGAAAGATTAAGTGACTGAAAAAACTTATATGGTTTAAAAAGGAGATTCACATAATTCATGAAAGAAAAACCAAATGCGAAGGAAGTGCTGTAGACTGGAGAGTCCTTACTGCACAAATTTGTCGGTGTTAGAGGGTATTCCAATGCATGTTTTCCCTTTTTCTATACTGTTCTGTGGGCATCCACTGTGTTTTGGACTGATTTGATCTGTCAGCCTCTATAGTCTTACATTTTTTATTATGTATCTAGATTGAAGAGGAAATGTGTGAAATGTATTTAAACCAAAATGAACCGAAATTACTGCTGGTGATTAATGAAACTGATAGTTCTTCTGCTTCCTAGTTCAAAGGCCTTCTAACACCTGGTGCAGGCTTTGCTTACCCTGGTTCCAGAGTCCATTGTGCAAGCAACTGTGAAGAGAAGTTACTTGAAGGTTGTTGTGGTCGGTGCTCGCTTGCTCCAGTATAATTGATGACCATATGCTCTAGACCCTAAAGTAATGAAGCCCTGGGGGGATTGAGTGAAGTACTCGGGGGTGAAATTTCTGCTCATGAAGTAATATTAACATTTAATATTAGTTAGGTATAAAGCCCCAGGGGAGGGGATTTGAGGAGAGCCTGCTGCAAATGTGGAGCCACAGAAGTGCTCTTTGTCCCTGACATACTGCTGGTGTTAATGTGGGGCCTGTTGTGAGGACATGGTTTTGGAGAGAGAATGAGACAAATCAGAAATATAACAATCCCCTGTAACCTGTAAGCCATGTTAAGTTACCCCCTCTTGGGCATTAGGGCTTGGGAAAACCTTCTGCATCAAGGGGCTGAATTTTCCTTTTGAATGCCCCTTTTATCAGGAGCAAAGAGTTAACCTTAAGGATGATCACAATTCTGTAATGACTTCTGTTGAATGTCTTAATTTCCTTTGTACCTCTGAAAGCACAGCTTTTATTGGCATAAAAGTTGTCATAAAACAAATTGAATACTTCAGTTATGTTAGATAAGTGTTTCATTAATAATGGTCAATTAATGTATCAGTGCAGCACAATGACTGTGTCTGAGTTTATATTACAGAAACACCCCTTCTTTGTAAAATGCTTTTGCTCTTGGAAAGTCAAAATATTTGTGCTGAAGCCCTGACATGCTGAACCCAAACTGCGCTGCCACACCCCACATTCCTGGGCTGACATCACTGGGGGAATATGGGAGATATCTGACAACCTGGACTCTGCACTTTATCCTCTATAGGTTTAGTTCTCAGGTACATTAATTCCCCTGTACTTGTCCCAGAGGGGATCTGTGGTCTGCTGTTGATTTAAAGGTGGGAAATTGTTGTAGCCCGTTGCCAATTTGGCCAAGGAATTTATGAATCTAGAATCTCTAAACAGTTGCAAAGTCCTAGAAGTTACAGATGGAAAGGGACTACGAAGGATCATTTGAACATGTGTGCCAAAGCAGGATTGTTTTATGCAGTTAATGCTCCAGAGTTTTATCCAGAAAGATTTTGAAAAGCTGTTATATGGTATTCACAGTCAGTGCTAGGGAATATTGTATTCTGTGACACTTCAGTGGATGCTACTTCAAAGATGTGAAAATACATGTACTCACATCACACATGCATGTATCATATGGATGTGTCATTTTCCATGGCTCTTCAGAAAAAATAACTGCTTTCCAATACTAATGAACTTCTCCCACAGCCACTGCTGGTGCCTGGAATTTAAATGATATTTGGAAATGAGGGCTTTAGAATATACAAACACTAAAATAATAATTTTCCGAGAGTATTTCAAATACTGTATTTCAGGATTTGAGCTTGTGAGCATCTCACCCCTTTTTTTTCCTTCAGAATATAGAATTAAGAACTACGAAACTCACTGAAAATGTGTGTCGATGGGGGAGAGAGATCTGGGAATCTTGTTCTGCACTGCCTGAGTGGTACAGGAGAAGTAGATGTTTTATGAAAGCTCCTTTTTTTGGCATAGAAATAAAATTTCAGTGGAAATTTCTTGCACCTGTAATTCTGTTTGAATCCTGTCTATTTCTGCAAGTTTTTATGCCTAAATTATAACTTTGATTTAACATTTTCTGTCATTGGTGGTTCTGAACCAGATAATGTCCAATTCACTGGTCTTGCTTTTGACACAAGGACCCGGAAATTTCTTCACATAGTGAATATTGCTCCTCTGCCATAAAGAAGTACCTGCAACTTTTTTATTTTTTTCCTGGTGTATATGTATGCTTTTATTTTTTTTGTCTTTTTTGTTTGTTCAGTTATTCATGATGAAGTCTGATTTTCAACTTTGTGATGGAGTTTTGGACTTGAGCCTGTCTAGTTACTGTAGAATTAATTTAAACAGGTAAAATATTTTTCAAAGGGGCAGAAAAACTTTTCTAATTCTTACTCTTTCTAAAACTAAATGTCATTGCTTACACATTGATCTTTTATGCCAGGTCATCACGAACTTCTACTTCCCAGCAGACGTCTAACCTCTCTAGATGTTGAATTAATACAGAAAAGACTGAAGATGCAGGTCATGTATGTGGAATGAGAAAACAATACGAAATTGATTAAATTTCATTGTCTTCAACTAGATTTCAGTCAGATAATGGCTAATTGAATACACATAGCTGAAGCCAATATTTTAATCTGGTAATAGACAGCTCACAGTCCAAAAAAATAAGCATCATATTTCTGCTCTGGACCATGGAATATCTGAATTACTGACTTCTGTGGTTTCAACTTGACTTGCAATATATAAGCCAGGCATGTTTTTATTGAATCAATAGGTATTTCAGTTGGAAGTGTGGTCCTTCTAAGGAAGCTTCAGCTTGTGAATACCTTGGAGCATAAATTTGGTAGAAAAAGTGTCATATTAAATAGGCGGGATAATACATATACATCTTTGTTCTAGTGGATTGCATAAAAAATAAATCCAAGACAGTGAGACTTGATAGGCTATGTCAGATGTTTCTTGCAGTGACATCACGATTTCCTCATGTTACTTTCAAGATCTGCAAGGTTGGTTGTATTGTTCCATGCTTGAGAGAGACAAATTCCCTCAAACATAAAAAAAAATTATTTAGAAGAAGGAATAACTCTAGGGAATAGTTAGTGATTAGGTAAGGAAAGTAGTTTTTTTGAGGACTTTATGGCAGGAAATGTTGCAAAATAATTACTGTACTCTTCTGATTGGCTTGGCCCCATATCTGGTTTATCTGACCTCAGGGGGATTAAGGTAGTGATTAGGTTCCTACCTGTTGCTCCTAGGAAGAGGTTAGTACCTAGTCCTGGAAAATTCAAGGAGCAGGCAAACTTAAACCTCAGAGGCGAGAGAACACTGGAGAGCAGTGAGCCTGAAGGGGGAGAAACATTTTTTCCTGTGAAGGTATCCAGATACATTTTTCTTGAGTAGGCAATGAAGGATGTAAGTGAATATTGTGAGCTACATCATGTAGAAGAAATTTGTTGTCTCATCATTGCTTCCCTGCCAGTCTGTTGGCCCAGAGGAATGTTCCGTGAGTAAATCTTTAAAGCAAACTTCCCAATCTCCGTAGTATAGGATCATTTTACCTAAGAATCAAACTCTCTGCACGGAGTTAGATGTAAAACACAAATTGTGTTTTGTACACTTGCTATAGTCTCCTTGGATTCAGTAAGCTCTAGCCTGGAGAGGAGAAGTTTTGAAAGGTGTTAACGTGCTCTTGTCTTGTGTACCTACTCAAGGAGCAGGAACGAAACTGGACCTGACAGTTCAGAGATCACCCCAAACTGTAAATTCTGTGACTGAAGCATCAGGCCTGATGACCAGTGTGAAGAGATAGAGAAATTGCAAAACAAGAATTTTATTTCACTGTATTTTTTTAAAGCTGAATTTTTAATTGTTAATTGCACTTGTGGTAAATTAAAGGATGTTTTGTTCACTAAGAAGGACAAATCACAATGACAGAAAGTTTAAGTTCTTGTAAGATAAACCAGAAGGACAGAAAGCTAAAAGTCCTTGTAAGAGAAACCACAAGGACAGGAAACAAAAGTATTTAGATTAAGATAAAACTC